>JAZKLR010000491.1:0-600000 GCA_037103525.1 Ganaspis brasiliensis
AAAGAATATTCAAAATTCAATTTAAATATTGGAATTCAAGAAATTTAATAGAAAAATTTATATTATTGAACATAAAAAATAATAAAAACATTAAAAGTGTATTTAATTTTATTAATTTTAATCTTTTTTTCTTTAAAATGTTTATAAAATGTAACAAATTTTGATCGGAAAGTTTTCAATTTTTCATACTTTTAAAATCATTTTCTAGGGGTACCGGGGGGGGGGGGTAATAAATATTTAACATACTGTCAGAAAATCTTCCATATAATTAGTGTTTAAAAAAGTTTTGTAAAAATTACTTATTTATTGAGAATAACTAGTTTGAAAGTTCTCCCAATATTCATAAAATTGTACGTGGTAATCTTCTATTATATTAATACGATACCGAAAAAACTTCGTTCATCGTCGTACTGACTTCAAAGTTCACCTACTTTTTCCAATAGGTTACTTACAAACATGTCATTTCACCATGTTATTATAGTTTGTAACAATGCGCACTGGCACTATTCGTGTCAAACATGTTAAACTGAACATTTTTTTATGAACAACATATTGTTGCACATGCGCAGTAGTGCACCACAGCTGTGTAAACGTGCGCACTACTAAACAAACATTTCACATGCGCAGTTGTTTTGTATTGCTGTTACACATGCGCAATCATGCACAGTCATAGTCACACATGTGCTCTAATTAAATTCAAAAATTACGCATGCGCAGTGCTGTACTTCACCAGATAATTAAATTTTCACTACATATAGCATACTTTTTTTAATAAGTGCGCAGTAAATTCCGTCTTATTATTGCGCATGCGTAACACGGTAACATGATATCTGCACATGCGCAAAGGTACTTTTATTTAAAAAATTTGTTAAAATTGTTTTCTTTTCATTATTATTGTAATTAATGACCCATAATAGAAAAGAATATTCAAAATTCAATTTAAATATTGGAATTCAAGAAATTTAATAGAAAAATTTATATATTGAACATAAAAAATAATAAAAACATTAAAAGTGTATTTAATTTTATTAATTTTAATCTTTTTTTCTTTAAAATGTTTATAAAATGTAACAAATTTTGATCTGAAAGTTTTCAATTTTTCATACTTTTAAAAACCATTTTCTAGGGGTACCGGGGGGGGGGGGGGTAATAAATATTTAACATACTGTCAGAAAATCTTCCATATAATTAGTGTTTAAAAAAGTTTTGTAAAAATTTACTTATTTATTGAGAATAACTAGTTTGAAAGTTCTCCCAATATTCATAAAATTGTACGTGGTAATCTTCTATTATATTAATACGATACCGAAAAAACTTCGTTCATCGTCGTACAGACTTCAAGTTCACCTACTTTTTCCAATAGGTTACTTACAAAATGTTCATTTCACCATGTTATTATAGTTTGTAACAATGCGCACTGGCACTATTCGTGTCAAACATGTTAAACTGAACATTTTTTTATGAACAACATATTGTTGCACATGCGCAGTAGTGCACCACAGCTGTGTAAACGTGCGTACTACTAAACAAACATTTCACATGCGCAGTTGTTTTGTATTGCTGTTACACATGCGCAATCATGCACAGTCATAGTCACACATGTGCTCTAATTAAATTCAAAAATTACGCATGCGCAGTGCTGTACTTCACCAGATAATTAAATTTTCACTACATATAGCATACTTTTTTTAATAAGTGCGCAGTAAATTCCGTCTTATTATTGCGCATGCGTAACACGGTAACATGATATCTGCACATGCGCAAAGGTACTTTTATTTAAAAAATTTGTTAAAATTGTTTTCTTTTCATTATTATTGTAATTAATGACCCATAATAGAAAAGAATATTCAAAATTCAATTTAAATATTGGAATTCAAGAAATTTAATAGAAAAATTTATATTATTGAACATAAAAAATAATAAAAACATTAAAAGTGTATTTAATTTTATTAATTTTAATCTTTTTTTCTTTAAAATGTTTATAAAATGTAACAAATTTGATCTGAAAGTTTTCAATTTTCATACTTTTAAAAACCATTTTCTAGGGGTACCGGGGTGGGGGGGGGGGTAATAAATATTTAACATACTGTCAGAAAATCTTCCATATAATTAGTGTTTAAAAAAGTTTTGTAAAAATTTACTTATTTATTGAGAATAACTAGTTTGAAAGTTCTCCCAATATTCATAAAATTGTACGTGGTAATCTTCTATTATATTAGTACGATACCGAAAAAACTTCGTTCATCGTCGTACAGACTTCAAAGTTCACCTACTTTTTCCAATAGGTTACTTACAAAAATGTTCATTTCACCATGTTATTATAGTTTGTAACAATGCGCACTGGCACTATTCGTGTCAACATGTTAAAACTGAACATTTTTTTATGAACAACATATTCTTGCACATGCGCAGTAGTGCACCACAGCTGTGTAAACGTGCGCACTACTAAACAAACATTTCACATGCGCAGTTGTTTTGTATTGCTGTTACACATGCGCAATCATGCACAGTCATAGTCACACATGTGCTCTAATTAAATTCAAAAATTACGCATGCGCAGTGCTGTACTTCACCAGATAATTAAATTTTCACTACATATAGCATACTTTTTTTAATAAGTGCGCAGTAAATTCCGTCTTATTATTGCGCATGCGTAACACGGTAACATGATATCTGCACATGCGCAAAGGTACTTTTATTTAAAAAATTTGTTAAAATTGTTTTCTTTTCATTATTATTGTAATTAATGACCCATAATAGAAAAGAATATTCAAAATTCAATTTAAATATTGGAATTCAAGAAATTTAATAGAAAAATTTATATTATTGAACATAAAAAATAATAAAAACATTAAAAGTGTATTTAATTTTATTAATTTTAATCTTTTTTTCTTTAAAATGTTTATAAAATGTAACAAATTTTGATCTGAAAGTTTTCAATTTTTCATACTTTAAAAACCATTTTCTAGGGTACCGGGGGGGGGGGGGTAATAAATATTTAACATACTGTCAGAAAATCTTCCATATAATTAGTGTTTAAAAAAGTTTTGTAAAAATTTACTTATTTATTAAGAATAACTAGTTTGAAAGTTCTCCCATATTCATAAAATTGTACGTGGTAATCTTCTATTATATTAATACGATACCGAAAAAACTTCGTTCATCGTCGTACAGACTTCAAAGTTCACCTACTTTTTCCAATAGGTTACTTACAAAAATGTTCATTTCACCATGTTATTATAGTTTGTAACAATGCGCACTGGCACTATTCGTGTCAAACATGTTAAACTGAACATTTTTTTATGAACAACATATTGTTGCACATGCGCAGTAGTGCACCACAGCTGTGTAAACGTGCGCACTACTAAACAAACATTTCACATGCGCAGTTGTTTTGTATTGCTGTTACACATGCGCAATCATGCACAGTCATAGTCACACATGTATTCTAATTAAATTCAAAAATTACGCATGCGCAGTGCTGTACTTCACCAGATAATTAAATTTTCACTACATATAGCATACTTTTTTTAATAAGTGCGCAGTAAATTCCGTCTTATTATTGCGCATGCGTAACACGGTAACATGATATCTGCACATGCGCAAAGGTACTTTTATTTAAAAAATTTGTTAAAATTGTTTTCTTTTCATTATTATTGTAATTAATGACCCATAATAGAAAAGAATATTCAAAATTCAATTTAAATATTGGAATTCAAGAAATTTAATAGAAAAATTTATATTATTGAACATAAAAAATAATAAAAACATTAAAAGTGTATTTAATTTTATTAATTTTAATCTTTTTTTCTTTAAAATGTTTATAAAATGTAACAAATTTTGATCTGAAAGTTTTCAATTTTTCATACTTTTAAAAACCATTTTCTAGGGGTACCGGGGGGGGGGGGGTAATAAATATTTAACATACTGTCAGAAAATCTTCCATATAATTAGTGTTTAAAAAAGTTTTGTAAAAATTTACTTATTTATTGAGAATAACTAGTTTGAAAGTTCTCCCAATATTCATAAAATTGTACGTGGTAATCTTCTATTATATTAGTACGATACCGAAAAAACTTCGTTCATCGTCGTACAGACTTCAAAGTTCACCTACTTTTTCCAATAGGTTACTTACAAAAATGTTCATTTCACCATGTTATTATAGTTTGTAACAATGCGCACTGGCACTATTCGTGTCAAACATGTTAAACTGAACATTTTTTTATGAACAACATATTGTTGCACATGCGCAGTAGTGCACCACAGCTGTGTAAACGTGCGTACTACTAAACAAACATTTCACATGCGCAGTTGTTTTGTATTGCTGTTACACATGCGCAATCATGCACAGTCATAGTCACACATGTGCTCTAATTAAATTCAAAAATTACGCATGCGCAGTGCTGTACTTCACCAGATAATTAAATTTTCACTACATATAGCATACTTTTTTTAATAAGTGCGCAGTAAATTCCGTCTTATTATTGCGCATGCGTAACACGGTAACATGATATCTGCACATGCGCAAAGGTACTTTTATTTAAAAAATTTGTTAAAATTGTTTTTCTTTTCATTATTATTGTAATTAATGACCCATAATAGAAAAGAATATTCAAAATTCAATTTAAATATTGGAATTCAAGAAATTTAATAGAAAAATTTATATTATTGAACATAAAAAATAATAAAAACATTAAAAGTGTATTTAATTTTATTAATTTTAATCTTTTTTTCTTTAAAATGTTTATAAATGTAACAAATTTTGATCTGAAAGTTTTCAATTTTTCATACTTTTAAAAACCATTTTCTAGGGGTACGGGGGGGGGGGGGTAATAAATATTTAACATACTGTCAGAAATTCTTCCATATAATTAGTGTTTAAAAAAGTTTTGTAAAAATTTACTTATTTATTGAGAATAACTAGTTTGAAAGTTCTCCCAATATTCATAAAATTGTACGTGGTAATCTTCTATTATATTAATACGATACCGAAAAAACTTCGTCATCGTCGTACAGACTTCAAAGTTCACCTACTTTTTCCAATAGGTTACTTACAAAAATGTTCATTTCACCATGTTATTATAGTTTGTAACAATGCGCACTGGCACTATTCGTGTCAAACATGTTAAACTGAACATTTTTTTATGAACAACAAATTGTTGCACATGCGCAGTAGTGCACCACAGCTGTGTAAACGTGCGCACTACTAAACAAACATTTCACATGCGCAGTTGTTTTGTATTGCTGTTACACATGCGCAATCATGCACAGTCATAGTCACACATGTATTCTAATTAAATTCAAAAATTACGCATGCGCAGTGCTGTACTTCACCAGATAATTAAATTTTCACTACATATAGCATACTTTTTTTAATAAGTGCGCAGTAAATTCCGTCTTATTATTGCGCATGCGTAACACGGTAACATGATATCTGCACATGCGCAAAGGTACTTTTATTTAAAAAATTTGTTAAAATTGTTTCTTTTCATTATTATTGTAATTAATGACCCATAATAGAAAAGAATATTCAAAATTCAATTTAAATATTGGAATTCAAGAAATTTAATAGAAAAATTTATATTATTGAACATAAAAAATAATAAAAACATTAAAAGTGTATTTAATTTTATTAATTTTAATCTTTTTTTCTTTAAAATGTTTATAAAATGTAACAAATTTTGATCTGAAAGTTTTCAATTTTTCATACTTTTAAAAACCATTTTCTAGGGGTACCGGGGGGGGGGGGTAATAAATATTTAACATACTGTCAGAAAATCTTCCATATAATTAGTGTTTAAAAAAGTTTTGTAAAAATTTACTTATTTATTGAGAATAACTAGTTTGAAAGTTCTCCCAATATTCATAAAATTGTACGTGGTAATCTTCTATTATATTAATACGATACCGAAAAAACTTCGTTCATCGTCGTACAGACTTCAAAGTTCACCTACTTTTTCCAATAGGTTACTTACAAAAATGTTCATTTCACCATGTTATTATAGTTTGTAACAATGCGCACTGGCACTATTCGTGTCAAACACGTTAAACTGAACATTTTTTTATGAACAACATATTGTTGCACATGCGCAGTAGTGCACCACAGCTGTGTAAACGTGCGCACTACTAAACAAACATTTCACATGCGCAGTTGTTTTGTATTGCTGTTACACATGCGCAATCATGCACAGTCATAGTCACACATGTGCTCTAATTAAATTCAAAAATTACGCATGCGCAGTGCTGTACTTCACCAGATAATTAAATTTTCACTACATATAGCATACTTTTTTTAATAAGTGCGCAGTAAATTCCGTCTTATTATTGCGCATGCGTAACACGGTAACATGATATCTGCACATGCGCAAAGGTACTTTTATTTAAAAAATTTGTTAAAATTGTTTTCTTTTCATTATTATTGTAATTAATGACCCATAATAGAAAAGAATATTCAAAATTCAATTTAAATATTGGAATTCAAGAAATTTAATAGAAAAATTTATATTATTGAACATAAAAAATAATAAAAACATTAAAAGTGTATTTAATTTTATTAATTTTAATCTTTTTTTCTTTAAAATGTTTATAAAATGTAACAAATTTTGATCTGAAAGTTTTCAATTTTTCATACTTTTAAAAACCATTTTCTAGGGGTACCGGGGGGGGGGGGGTAATAAATATTTAACATACTGTCAGAAAATCTTCCATATAATTAGTGTTTAAAAAAGTTTTGTAAAAATATACTTATTTATTGAGAATAACTAGTTTGAAAGTTCTCCCAATATTCATAAAATTGTACGTGGTAATCTTCTATTATATTAGTACGATACCGAAAAAACTTCGTTCATCGTCGTACAGACTTCAAAGTTCACCTACTTTTTCCAATAGGTTACTTACAAAAATGTTCATTTCACCATGTTATTATAGTTTGTAACAATGCGCACTGGCACTATTCGTGTCAAACATGTTAAACTGAACATTTTTTTATGAACAACATATTCTTGCACATGCGCAGTAGTGCACCACAGCTGTGTAAACGTGCGCACTACTAAACAAACATTTCACATGCGCAGTTGTTTTGTATTGCTGTTACACATGCGCAATCATGCACAGTCATAGTCACACATGTGCTCTAATTAAATTCAAAAATTACGCATGCGCAGTGCTGTACTTCACCAGATAATTAAATTTTCACTACATATAGCATACTTTTTTTAATAAGTGCGCAGTAAATTCCGTCTTATTATTGCGCATGCGTAACACGGTAACATGATATCTGCACATGCGCAAAGGTACTTTTATTTAAAAAATTTGTTAAAATTGTTTTCTTTTCATTATTATTGTAATTAATGACCCATAATAGAAAAGAATATTCAAAATTCAATTTAAATATTGGAATTCAAGAAATTTAATAGAAAAATTTATATTATTGAACATAAAAAATAATAAAAACATTAAAAGTGTATTTAATTTTATTAATTTTAATCTTTTTTTCTTTAAAATGTTTATAAAATGTAACAAATTTTGATCTGAAAGTTTTCAATTTTTCATACTTTTAAAAACCATTTTCTAGGGGTACCGGGGGGGGGGGGGGGTAATAAATATTTAACATACTGTCAGAAAATCTTCCATATAATTAGTGTTTAAAAAAGTTTTGTAAAAATTTACTTATTTATTAAGAATAACTAGTTTGAAAGTTCTCCCAATATTCATAAAATTGTACGTGGTAATCTTCTTCTATTATATTAATACGATACCGAAAAAACTTCGTTCATCGTCGTACAGACTTCAAAGTTCACCTACTTTTTCCAATAGGTTACTTACAAAAATGTTCATTTCACCATGTTATTATAGTTTGTAACAATGCGCACTGGCACTATTCGTGTCAAACATGTTAAACTGAACATTTTTTTATGAACAACATATTGTTGCACATGCGCAGTAGTGCACCACAGCTGTGTAAACGTGCGCACTACTAAACAAACATTTCACATGCGCAGTTGTTTTGTATTGCTGTTACACATGCGCAATCATGCACAGTCATAGTCACACATGTATTCTAATTAAATTCAAAAATTACGCATGCGCAGTGCTGTACTTCACCAGATAATTAAATTTTCACTACATATAGCATACTTTTTTTAATAAGTGCGCAGTAAATTCCGTCTTATTATTGCGCATGCGTAACACGGTAACATGATATCTGCACATGCGCAAAGGTACTTTTATTTAAAAAATTTGTTAAAATTGTTTTCTTTTCATTATTATTGTAATTAATGACCCATAATAGAAAAGAATATTCAAAATTCAATTTAAATATTGGAATTCAAGAAATTTAATAGAAAAATTTATATTATTGAACATAAAAAATAATAAAAACATTAAAAGTGTATTTAATTTTATTAATTTTAATCTTTTTTTCTTTAAAATGTTTATAAAATGTAACAAATTTTGATCTGAAAGTTTTCAATTTTTCATACTTTTAAAAACCATTTTCTAGGGGTACCGGGGGGGGGGGGGGGTAATAAATATTTAACATACTGTCAGAAAATCTTCCATATAATTAGTGTTTAAAAAAGTTTTGTAAAAATTTACTTATTTATTGAGAATAACTAGTTTGAAAGTTCTCCCAATATTCATAAAATTGTACGTGGTAATCTTCTATTATATTAATACGATACCGAAAAAACTTCGTTCATCGTCGTACAGACTTCAAAGTTCACCTACTTTTTCCAATAGGTTACTTACAAAAATGTTCATTTCACCATGTTATTATAGTTTGTAACAATGCGCACTGGCACTATTCGTGTCAAACATGTTAAACTGAACATTTTTTTATGAACAACATATTGTTGCACATGCGCAGTAGTGCACCACAGCTGTGTAAACGTGCGTACTACTAAACAAACATTTCACATGCGCAGTTGTTTTGTATTGCTGTTACACATGCGCAATCATGCACAGTCATAGTCACACATGTGCTCTAATTAAATTCAAAAATTACGCATGCGCAGTGCTGTACTTCACCAGATAATTAAATTTTCACTACATATAGCATACTTTTTTTAATAAGTGCGCAGTAAATTCCGTCTTATTATTGCGCATGCGTAACACGGTAACATGATATCTGCACATGCGCAAAGGTACTTTTATTTAAAAAATTTGTTAAAATTGTTTTCTTTTCATTATTATTGTAATTAATGACCCATAATAGAAAAGAATATTCAAAATTCAATTTAAATATTGGAATTCAAGAAATTTAATAGAAAAATTTATATTATTGAACATAAAAAATAATAAAAACATTAAAAGTGTATTTAATTTTATTAATTTTAATCTTTTTTTCTTTAAAATGTTTATAAAATGTAACAAATTTTGATCTGAAAGTTTTCAATTTTTCATACTTTTAAAAACCATTTTCTAGGGGTACCGGGGGGGGGGGGTAATAAATATTTAACATACTGTCAGAAAATCTTCCATATAATTAGTGTTTAAAAAAGTTTTGTAAAAATTTACTTATTTATTGAGAATAACTAGTTTGAAAGTTCTCCCAATATTCATAAAATTGTACGTGGTAATCTTCTATTATATTAATACGATACCGAAAAAACTTCGTTCATCGTCGTACAGACTTCAAAGTTCACCTACTTTTTCCAATAGGTTACTTACAAAAATGTTCATTTCACCATGTTATTATAGTTTGTAACAATGCGCACTGGCACTATTCGTGTCAAACATGTTAAACTGAACATTTTTTTATGAACAACAAATTGTTGCACATGCGCAGTAGTGCACCACAGCTGTGTAAACGTGCGCACTACTAAACAAACATTTCACATGCGCAGTTGTTTTGTATTGCTGTTACACATGCGCAATCATGCACAGTCATAGTCACACATGTGCTCTAATTAAATTCAAAAATTACGCATGCGCAGTGCTGTACTTCACCAGATAATTAAATTTTCACTACATATAGCATACTTTTTTTAATAAGTGCGCAGTAAATTCCGTCTTATTATTGCGCATGCGTAACACGGTAACATGATATCTGCACATGCGCAAAGGTACTTTTATTTAAAAAATTTGTTAAAATTGTTTTCTTTTCATTATTATTGTAATTAATGACCCATAATAGAAAAGAATATTCAAAATTCAATTTAAATATTGGAATTCAAGAAATTTAATAGAAAAATTTATATTATTGAACATAAAAAATAATAAAAACATTAAAAGTGTATTTAATTTTATTAATTTTAATCTTTTTTTCTTTAAAATGTTTATAAAATGTAACAAATTTTGATCGGAAAGTTTTCAATTTTTCATACTTTTAAAAACCATTTTCTAGGGGTACCGGGGGGGGGGGGGGGTAATAAATATTTAACATACTGTCAGAAAATCTTCCATATAATTAGTGTTTAAAAAAGTTTTGTAAAAATTTACTTATTTATTGAGAATAACTAGTTTGAAAGTTCTCCCAATATTCATAAAATTGTACGTGGTAATCTTCTATTATATTAATACGATACTGAAAAAACTTCGTTCATCGTCGTACAGACTTCAAAGTTCACCTACTTTTTCCAATAGGTTACTTACAAAAATGTTCATTTCACCATGTTATTATAGTTTGTAACAATGCGCACTGGCACTATTCGTGTCAAACATGTTAAACTGAACATTTTTTTATGAACAACATATTGTTGCACATGCGCAGTAGTGCACCACAGCTGTGTAAACGTGCGCACTACTAAACAAACATTTCACATGCGCAGTTGTTTTGTATTGCTGTTACACATGCGCAATCATGCACAGTCATAGTCACACATGTGCTCTAATTAAATTCAAAAATTACGCATGCGCAGTGCTGTACTTTACCAGATAATTAAATTTTCACTACATATAGCATACTTTTTTTAATAAGTGCGCAGTAAATTCCGTCTTATTATTGCGCATGCGTAACACGGTAACATGATATCTGCACATGCGCAAAGGTACTTTTATTTAAAAAATTTGTTAAAATTGTTTTCTTTTCATTATTATTGTAATTAATGACCCATAATAGAAAAGAATATTCAAAATTCAATTTAAATATTGGAATTCAAGAAATTTAATAGAAAAATTTATATTATTGAACATAAAAAATAATAAAAACATTAAAAGTGTATTTAATTTTATTAATTTTAATCTTTTTTTCTTTAAAATGTTTATAAAATGTAACAAATTTTGATCGGAAAGTTTTCAATTTTTCATACTTTTAAAAACCATTTTCTAGGGGTACCGGGGGGGGGGGGGGGTAATAAATATTTAACATACTGTCAGAAAATCTTCCATATAATTAGTGTTTAAAAAAGTTTTGTAAAAATTTACTTATTTATTGAGAATAACTAGTTTGAAAGTTCTCCCAATATTCATAAAATTGTACGTGGTAATCTTCTATTATATTAATACGATACCGAAAAAACTTCGTTCATCGTCGTACTGACTTCAAAGTTCACCTACTTTTTCCAATAGGTTACTTACAAACATGTTCATTTCACCATGTTATTATAGTTTGTAACAATGCGCACTGGCACTATTCGTGTCAAACATGTTAAACTGAACATTTTTTTATGAACAACATATTGTTGCACATGCGCAGTAGTGCACCACAGCTGTGTAAACGTGCGCACTACTAAACAAACATTTCACATGCGCAGTTGTTTTGTATTGCTGTTACACATGCGCAATCATGCACAGTCATAGTCACACATGTGCTCTAATTAAATTCAAAAATTACGCATGCGCAGTGCTGTACTTCACCAGATAATTAAATTTTCACTACATATAGCATACTTTTTTTAATAAGTGCGCAGTAAATTCCGTCTTATTATTGCGCATGCGTAACACGGTAACATGATATCTGCACATGCGCAAAGGTACTTTTATTTAAAAAATTTGTTAAAATTGTTTTCTTTTCATTATTATTGTAATTAATGACCCATAATAGAAAAGAATATTCAAAATTCAATTTAAATATTGGAATTCAAGAAATTTAATAGAAAAATTTATATTATTGAACATAAAAAATAATAAAAACATTAAAAGTGTATTTAATTTTATTAATTTTAATCTTTTTTTCTTTAAAATGTTTATAAAATGTAACAAATTTTGATCTGAAAGTTTTCAATTTTTCATACTTTTAAAAACCATTTTCTAGGGGTACCGGGGGGGGGGGGGTAATAAATATTTAACATACTGTCAGAAAATCTTCCATATAATTAGTGTTTAAAAAAGTTTTGTAAAAATTTACTTATTTATTGAGAATAACTAGTTTGAAAGTTCTCCCAATATTCATAAAATTGTACGTGGTAATCTTCTATTATATTAATACGATACCGAAAAAACTTCGTTCATCGTCGTACAGACTTCAAAGTTCACCTACTTTTTCCAATAGGTTACTTACAAAAATGTTCATTTCACCATGTTATTATAGTTTGTAACAATGCGCACTGGCACTATTCGTGTCAAACATGTTAAACTGAACATTTTTTTATGAACAACATATTGTTGCACATGCGCAGTAGTGCACCACAGCTGTGTAAACGTGCGCACTACTAAACAAACATTTCACATGCGCAGTTGTTTTGTATTGCTGTTACACATGCGCAATCATGCACAGTCATAGTCACACATGTGCTCTAATTAAATTCAAAAATTACGCATGCGCAGTGCTGTACTTCACCAGATAATTAAATTTTCACTACATATAGCATACTTTTTTTAATAAGTGCGCAGTAAATTCCGTCTTATTATTGCGCATGCGTAACACGGTAACATGATATCTGCACATGCGCAAAGGTACTTTTATTTAAAAAATTTGTTAAAATTGTTTTCTTTTCATTATTATTGTAATTAATGACCCATAATAGAAAAGAATATTCAAAATTCAATTTAAATATTGGAATTCAAGAAATTTAATAGAAAAATTTATATTATTGAACATAAAAAATAATAAAAACATTAAAAGTGTATTTAATTTTATTAATTTTAATCTTTTTTTCTTTAAAATGTTTATAAAATGTAACAAATTTTGATCGGAAAGTTTTCAATTTTTCATACTTTTAAAAACCATTTTCTAGGGGTACCGGGGGGGGGGGGGTAATAAATATTTAACATACTGTCAGAAAATCTTCCATATAATTAGTGTTTAAAAAAGTTTTGTAAAAATTTACTTATTTATTGAGAATAACTAGTTTGAAAGTTCTCCCAATATTCATAAAATTGTACGTGGTAATCTTCTATTATATTAATACGATACCGAAAAAACTTCTTTCATCGTCGTACAGACTTCAAAGTTCACCTACTTTTTCCAATAGGTTACTTACAAAAATGTTCATTTCACCATGTTATTATAGTTTGTAACAATGCGCACTGGCACTATTCGTGTCAAACATGTTAAACTGAACATTTTTTTATGAACAACATATTGTTGCACATGCGCAGTAGTGCACCACAGCTGTGTAAACGTGCGCACTACTAAACAAACATTTCACATGCGCAGTTGTTTTGTATTGCTGTTACACACGCGCAATCATGCACAGTCATAGTCACACATGTGCTCTAATTAAATTCAAAAATTACGCATGCGCAGTGCTGTACTTCACCAGATAATTAAATTTTCACTACATATAGCATACTTTTTTTAATAAGTGCGCAGTAAATTCCGTCTTATTATTGCGCATGCGTAACACGGTAACATGATATCTGCACATGCGCAAAGGTACTTTTATTTAAAAAATTTGTTAAAATTGTTTTCTTTTCATTATTATTGTAATTAATGACCCATAATAGAAAAGAATATTCAAAATTCAATTTAAATATTGGAATTCAAGAAATTTAATAGAAAAATTTATATTATTGAACATAAAAAATAATAAAAACATTAAAAGTGTATTTAATTTTATTAATTTTAATCTTTTTTTCTTTAAAATGTTTATAAAATGTAACAAATTTTGATCTGAAAGTTTTCAATTTTTCATACTTTTAAAAACCATTTTCTAGGGGTACCGGGGGGGGGGGGGGGGGTAATAAATATTTAACATACTGTCAGAAAATCTTCCATATAATTAGTGTTTAAAAAAGTTTTGTAAAAATTTACTTATTTATTGAGAATAACTAGTTTGAAAGTTCTCCCAATATTCATAAAATTGTACGTGGTAATCTTCTATTATATTAATACGATACCGAAAAAACTTCGTTCATCGTCGTACAGACTTCAAAGTTCACCTACTTTTTCCAATAGGTTACTTACAAAAATGTTCATTTCACCATGTTATTATAGTTTGTAACAATGCGCACTGGCACTATTCGTGTCAAACATGTTAAACTGAACATTTTTTTATGAACAACATATTGTTGCACATGCGCAGTAGTGCACCACAGCTGTGTAAACGTGCGCACTACTAAACAAACATTTCACATGCGCAGTTGTTTTGTATTGCTGTTACACATGCGCAATCATGCACAGTCATAGTCACACATGTGCTCTAATTAAATTCAAAAATTACGCATGCGCAGTGCTGTACTTCACCAGATAATTAAATTTTCACTACATATAGCATACTTTTTTTAATAAGTGCGCAGTAAATTCCGTCTTATTATTGCGCATGCGTAACACGGTAACATGATATCTGCACATGCGCAAAGGTACTTTTATTTAAAAAATTTGTTAAAATTGTTTTCTTTTCATTATTATTGTAATTAATGACCCATAATAGAAAAGAATATTCAAAATTCAATTTAAATATTGGAATTCAAGAAGTTTAATAGAAAAATTTATATTATTGAACATAAAAAATAATAAAAACATTAAAAGTGTATTTAATTTTATTAATTTTAATCTTTTTTTCTTTAAAATGTTTATAAAATGTAACAAATTTTGATCTGAAAGTTTTCAATTTTTCATACTTTTAAAAACCATTTTCTAGGGGTACCGGGGGGGGGGGGTAATAAATATTTAACATACTGTCAGAAAATCTTCCATATAATTAGTGTTTAAAAAAGTTTTGTAAAAATTTACTTATTTATTGAGAATAACTAGTTTGAAAGTTCTCCCAATATTCATAAAATTGTACGTGGTAATCTTCTATTATATTAATACGATACCGAAAAAACTTCGTGCATCGTCGTACAGACTTCAAAGTTCACCTACTTTTTCCAATAGGTTACTTACAAAAATGTTCATTTCACCATGTTATTATAGTTTGTAACAATGCGCACTGGCACTATTCGTGTCAAACATGTTAAACTGAACATTTTTTTATGAACAACATATTGTTGCACATGCGCAGTAGTGCACCACAGCTGTGTAAACGTGCGCACTACTAAACAAACATTTCACATGCGCAGTTGTTTTGTATTGCTGTTACACATGCGCAATCATGCACAGTCATAGTCACACATGTGCTCTAATTAAATTCAAAAATTACGCATGCGCAGTGCTGTACTTCACCAGATAATTAAATTTTCACTACATATAGCATACTTTTTTTAATAAGTGCGCAGTAAATTCCGTCTTATTATTGCGCATGCGTAACACGGTAACATGATATCTGCACATGCGCAAAGGTACTTTTATTTAAAAAATTTGTTAAAATTGTTTTCTTTTCATTATTATTGTAATTAATGACCCATAATAGAAAAGAATATTCAAAATTCAATTTAAATATTGGAATTCAAGAAATTTAATAGAAAAATTATATTATTGAACATAAAAAATAATAAAAACATTAAAAGTGTATTTAATTTTATTAATTTTAATCTTTTTTTCTTTAAAATGTTTATAAAATGTAACAAATTTTGATCTAAAAGTTTTCAATTTTTCATACTTTTAAAAACCATTTTCTAGGGGTACCGGGGGGGGGGGGGGTAATAAATATTTAACATACTGTCAGAAAATCTTCCATATAATTAGTGTTTAAAAAAGTTTTGTAAAAATTTACTTATTTATTGAGAATAACTAGTTTGAAAGTTCTCCCAATATTCATAAAATTGTACGTGGTAATCTTCTATTATATTAATACGATACCGAAAAAACTTCGTTCATCGTCGTACAGACTTCAAAGTTCACCTACTTTTTCCAATAGGTTACTTACAAAAATGTTCATTTCACCATGTTATTATAGTTTGTAACAATGCGCACTGGCACTATTCGTGTCAAACATGTTAAACTGAACATTTTTTTATGAACAACATATTGTTGCACATGCGCAGTAGTGCACCACAGCTGTGTAAACGTGCGCACTACTAAACAAACATTTCACATGCGCAGTTGTTTTGTATTGCTGTTACACATGCGCAATCATGCACAGTCATAGTCACACATGTTCATCGTCGTACAGACTTCAAAGTTCACCTACTTTTTCCAATAGGTTACTTACAAAAATGTTCATTTCACCATGTTATTATAGTTTGTAACAATGCGCACTGGCACTATTCGTGTCAAACATGTTAAACTGAACATTTTTTTATGAACAACATATTGTTGCACATGCGCAGTAGTGCACCACAGCTGTGTAAACGTGCGCACTACTAAACAAACATTTCACATGCGCAGTTGTTTTGTATTGCTGTTACACATGCGCAATCATGCACAGTCATAGTCACACATGTGCTCTAATTAAATTCAAAAATTACGCATGCGCAGTGCTGTACTTTACCAGATAATTAAATTTTCACTACATATAGCATACTTTTTTTAATAAGTGCGCAGTAAATTCCGTCTTATTATTGCGCATGCGTAACACGGTAACATGATATCTGCACATGCGCAAAGGTACTTTTATTTAAAAAATTTGTTAAAATTGTTTTCTTTTCATTATTATTGTAATTAATGACCCATAATAGAAAAGAATATTCAAAATTCAATTTAAATATTGGAATTCAAGAAATTTAATAGAAAAATTTATATTATTGAACATAAAAAATAATAAAAACATTAAAAGTGTATTTAATTTTATTAATTTTAATCTTTTTTTCTTTAAAATGTTTATAAAATGTAACAAATTTTGATCTGAAAGTTTTCAATTTTTCATACTTTTAAAAACCATTTTCTAGGGGTACCGGGGGGGGGGGGGGGTAATAAATATTTAACATACTGTCAGAAAATCTTCCATATAATTAGTGTTTAAAAAAGTTTTGTAAAAATTTACTTATTTATTGAGAATAACTAGTTTGAAAGTTCTCCCAATATTCATAAAATTGTACGTGGTAATCTTCTATTATATTAATACGATACCGAAAAAACTTCGTTCATCGTCGTACAGACTTCAAAGTTCACCTACTTTTTCCAATAGGTTACTTACAAAAATGTTCATTTCACCATGTTATTATAGTTTGTAACAATGCGCACTGGCACTATTCGTGTCAAACATGTTAAACTGAACATTTTTTTATGAACAACATATTGTTGCACATGCGCAGTAGTGCACCACAGCTGTGTAAACGTGCGCACTACTAAACAAACATTTCACATGCGCAGTTGTTTTGTATTGCTGTTACACATGCGCAATCATGCACAGTCATAGTCACACATGTGCTCTAATTAAATTCAAAAATTACGCATGCGCAGTGCTGTACTTCACCAGATAATTAAATTTTCACTACATATAGCATACTTTTTTTAATAAGTGCGCAGTAAATTCCGTCTTATTATTGCGCATGCGTAACACGGTAACATGATATCTGCACATGCGCAAAGGTACTTTTATTTAAAAAATTTGTTAAAATTGTTTTCTTTTCATTATTATTGTAATTAATGACCCATAATAGAAAAGAATATTCAAAATTCAATTTAAATATTGGAATTCAAGAAATTTAATAGAAAAATTTATATTATTGAACATAAAAAGTAATAAAATCATTAAAAGTGTATTTAATTTTATTAATTTTAATCTCTTTTTCTTTAAAATGTTTATAAAATGTAACAAATTTTGATCTGAAAGTTTTCAATTTTTCATACTTTTAAAAACCATTTTCTAGGGGTACCGGGGGGGGGGGGGGGTAATAAATATTTAACATACTGTCAGAAAATCTTCCATATAATTAGTGTTTAAAAAAGTTTTGTAAAAATTTACTTATTTATTGAGAATAACTAGTTTGAAAGTTCTCCCAATATTCATAAAATTGTACGTGGTAATCTTCTATTATATTAATACGATACCGAAAAAACTTCGTTCATCGTCGTACAGACTTCAAAGTTCACCTACTTTTTCCAATAGGTTACTTACAAAAATGTTCATTTCACCATGTTATTATAGTTTGTAACAATGCGCACTGGCACTATTCGTGTCAAACATGTTAAACTGAACATTTTTTTATGAACAACATATTGTTGCACATGCGCAGTAGTGCACCACAGCTGTGTAAACGTGCGCACTACTAAACAAACATTTCACATGCGCAGTTGTTTTGTATTGCTGTTACACATGCGCAATCATGCACAGTCATAGTCACACATGTGCTCTAATTAAATTCAAAAATTACGCATGCGCAGTGCTGTACTTCACCAGATAATTAAATTTTCACTACATATAGCATACTTTTTTTAATAAGTGCGCAGTAAATTCCGTCTTATTATTGCGCATGCGTAACACGGTAACATGATATCTGCACATGCGCAAAGGTACTTTTATTTAAAAAATTTGTTAAAATTGTTTTCTTTTCATTATTATTGTAATTAATGACCCATAATAGAAAAGAATATTCAAAATTCAATTTAAATATTGGAATTCAAGAAATTTAATAGAAAAATTTATATTATTGAACATAAAAAATAATAAAAACATTAAAAGTGTATTTAATTTTATTAATTTTAATCTTTTTTTCTTTAAAATGTTTATAAAATGTAACAAATTTTGATCTGAAAGTTTTCAATTTTTCATACTTTTAAAAACCATTTTCTAGGGGTACCGGGGGGGGGGGGGTAATAAATATTTAACATACTGTCAGAAAATCTTCCATATAATTAGTGTTTAAAAAAGTTTTGTAAAAATTTACTTATTTATTGAGAATAACTAGTTTGAAAGTTCTCCCAATATTCATAAAATTGTACGTGGTAATCTTCTATTATATTAATACGATACCGAAAAAACTTCGTTCATCGTCGTACAGACTTCAAAGTTCACCTACTTTTTCCAATAGGTTACTTACAAAAATGTTCATTTCACCATGTTATTATAGTTTGTAACAATGCGCACTGGCACTATTCGTGTCAAACATGTTAAACTGAACATTTTTTTATGAACAACATATTGTTGCACATGCGCAGTAGTGCACCACAGCTGTGTAAACGTGCGCACTACTAAACAAACATTTCACATGCGCAGTTGTTTTGTATTGCTGTTACACATGCGCAATCATGCACAGTCATAGTCACACATGTGCTCTAATTAAATTCAAAAATTACGCATGCGCAGTGCTGTACTTCACCAGATAATTAAATTTTCACTACATATAGCATACTTTTTTTAATAAGTGCGCAGTAAATTCCGTCTTATTATTGCGCATGCGTAACACGGTAACATGATATCTGCACATGCGCAAAGGTACTTTTATTTAAAAAATTTGTTAAAATTGTTTTCTTTTCATTATTATTGTAATTAATGACCCATAATAGAAAAGAATATTCAAAATTCAATTTAAATATTGGAATTCAAGAAATTTAATAGAAAAATTTATATTATTGAACATAAAAAATAATAAAAACATTAAAAGTGTATTTAATTTTATTAATTTTAATCTTTTTTTCTTTAAAATGTTTATAAAATGTAACAAATTTTGATCTGAAAGTTTTCAATTTTTCATACTTTTAAAAACCATTTTCTAGGGGTACCGGGGGGGGGGGGTAATAAATATTTAACATACTGTCAGAAAATCTTCCATATAATTAGTGTTTAAAAAAGTTTTGTAAAAATTTACTTATTTATTGAGAATAACTAGTTTGAAAGTTCTCCCAATATTCATAAAATTGTACGTGGTAATCTTCTATTATATTAATACGATACCGAAAAAACTTCGTTCATCGTCGTACAGACTTCAAAGTTCACCTACTTTTTCCAATAGGTTACTTACAAAAATGTTCATTTCACCATGTTATTATAGTTTGTAACAATGCGCACTGGCACTATTCGTGTCAAACATGTTAAACTGAACATTTTTTTATGAACAACATATTGTTGCACATGCGCAGTAGTGCACCACAGCTGTGTAAACGTGCGCACTACTAAACAAACATTTCACATGCGCAGTTGTTTTGTATTGCTGTTACACATGCGCAATCATGCACAGTCATAGTCACACATGTGCTCTAATTAAATTCAAAAATTACGCATGCGCAGTGCTGTACTTCACCAGATAATTAAATTTTCACTACATATAGCATACTTTTTTTAATAAGTGCGCAGTAAATTCCGTCTTATTATTGCGCATGCGTAACACGGTAACATGATAACTGCACATGCGCAAAGGTGCTTTTTTTTTTTTTTTTTTTTTTTTTTAATTCCAACGAAAATTAAAATTTCGTTTTTCTCCACTTGTAAAATGTTGTGCGTACAATTTAGTCTCTAAAATTATATGTTTTAAACATTGCATTAAACTTTTTTGCTAACATGTTTTTTAATGTCAATTCATGTGGAAATTGCTAAACAATCATTATTTGTTACGATTTTTACCACTGCGCATACCTAACGTTTGTAGAAAGCTACTGCGCATGTGTAATTATTGTAAAAAACTACTGCGCATGTGTTAAATCGACAAAAACCTACGCGCAATTTTTTCATTTGTTTTTTAAGAATAATTTTTTATTTTGTATCCTACTTTAAGTATATTTTTCTTACATTTTGAAATAATTAGTTTTTCGAAATAATTTAAATGACAATGTGTCGATTTAGACTATTTTTGGATAAATGAAAATTTTAACGATCACAAAGCTTTTTCTATGTGGAAACAAACATTATTCCAATATAGAAACATAACGGAAATAAACTCAGATTCGAAAATTTAATTTAAAAAAAAATGTAGATCCATTAAGATTTTTTATATTTTTTCTGTGATCATTTACAAAAATAGTTTAGATTATCAAGCTTCAAATTTTGCTATAATAATATAATAGAACTCATACTCAATTAGTACCTATAATCGATCAGTGATAATTCAATTAGACAACATTAATTAATAGCTTCATAATATTGATGTAAATAATACATTACATATTACAAGATTTATTTTTTCCAATATAATAATAATAAAACATAACAATAAAAATTATTGAAATATAAAAAATTTGTAAAAAAAATATTAAACATTCAATTAACAATAAGTTTACTAATATTTTATGAAATGTCCACATCAATAAACAATTAAATTAATATTAATGACCGAGCGAGCGTCAGCGAGCGAGGTTCATTACGCTAGTCTTCTATTATATTAATGCGATACCGAGAAAACTTCGTTCATCGTCGTACACACTTCAAAGTTCACCTACTTTTTCCAATAGTCAACTTACAATAATGTTCATTTTACCATGTTATTATAGTTTGTAACAATGCGCACTGGCACTATTCGTGTCAAGCATGTTAAACTGAACATTTTTTCATATACAACATATTGTTGCACATGCGCAGTAGTGCACCACAGCTGTGTAAACGTGCGCACTACAAAACAAACATTTCACATGCGCAGTTGTTTTTTATTGCTGTTACACATGCGCAATGATGCACAGTGATAGTCACACATGTGCTCTAATTAAATTTAAAAATTACGCATGCGCAGTTTCTTTTCTTTTTTTTTTTAAGTCCAACGAAAATTAAAATTTTGTTTTTTTTCATGTGCTAAATGCTTTTTGTGCAATTTACTCTTTTAAATTATATGTTTTACGCAATATATTGAACTTTTTTGTTTACACGTTTTTCTATATTTTTTTATTTAAGAATATTTAAAATGTCATTTATATTCCATATTTTTACAACTGCGCATGTCTTTTGTTCATAGAAAATTACTGCGCATGCGTAACTTTAATAGAAACCTATTGCGCATTAGTATATACTTTACGCAATGTATATAACTTTTTTGTTAACTTGTTTCTCCATTTGCTTTGACAATTAAATTTTTTTACAGTAATTTTTCTTTGTTATTGTAACAACTGCTTATGTGTATTGTTTATAGGAAAGTACTGCGCATGCGTAACTACCTTTTGGAGCTTTTGCGCATGTATACGTATAGGTGATCAACGATGTGTCTATTAAAGTAAAAAGTTTTTCTAATAATTTCTATTACAAACATTTCATTCCCATATTGTAAAGAAAATATGTTTAATTAACATCCAAATATTTATTTTATTTAATGTAACTTTATATATAATGAATAATGATAAGAATAATAATAATAATAATATTAATAATAAAAATAATAATAAAATCGATTTAAAGTTGATCAAAAGGCTGTCACTTTTTACCATTTTTAAGAGTTTATTTTTTAGAAACCTACTTAATAAATATTATTTAAACTGACCATAATTATATTAATTTATACACTTTAATATGTTTTCATTAGATTCAAGACAAATATTTATTTTATTACTAAATAATGCCATCTTAAAATTTCGGAAGTAACCCCAAAACACAAAATTTTTAATCTTATATAAGTTTTTCTGGATGCAATTAAAAAATTATTACTTTTCACATATCTAAGTTTTTATAAAATCTTCAACACATTAAATTTTAGCGAGGGTAATTTAAGTTTATGAATTATTATAAAAGTTTAAAAATGTACGGAAAAAAGGTTACTTTTCATTGTACAAAATTCACTCTAAAGTTTGACAATCTGTTATTTATTTTAAATTCGAAACTATTTTCGTCAATAATTTTAACTACAAATTTCTGAGTGTATTTTGTACAATGAAAAATAAGGTTTTTTCATTACATTTTTAAACTTGAATAATTCATAAACTGAGCAAATTACCCTCGCGAAAATTTAATTTGTTGAATATTTTATAAAAACTTAGATATGTAAAAAGTGTTAATTTTTAATATCATCCAAAAAAAACTTATATAAGATTAAAAATGTGTGTTTTGGGTCTAATTCCGGAATTAGGTGGTAATATTATTATTTAGTAATAAAATAAATATTTGCCTTCAATCTAATGAAAATATGATTAAAGTGCATAAATTAATAATTATGGTAAGCGACCACCTTTGGTCAAAAGTCAGTGGTTTGACCCTTAAACTAAAGAAAAAAAAAGTTCTTAAAAGAAACAAATAATCAAAAAAGTACTTGAAAACCTTAAGAAATGTTTAAAAACTGTGAATAGATTATTTTTCAATATTTTATTTTTTATTATAATATATATTTATTTTTTATTTTATTAATATTTCATTCTTTATTATTATTTTTATTGTATTTTTTAGAAATAATTAAAAGCTCGAAATAGGTGTAAACAGAATCATAGACTGAATGAATGAATAAATGATAATAAAATTTTATTATTTCATATCTTCAAATCATTTATGAAATTTCATAAAAAAATTAAATTTTCTGAATTAAAAACAAACCAATATTCAAACATTGGTTAAAAAATTATTGAATATTATTATTCAATATTATTCAATAGTTCAATATTATTATTCAAATATTGGTTATTCAAAATATTTAAGAATAACTTAATTTTACATAATAAGAACTTAAATAAATTGTGTGTAACATAAATTAAATTAAAATTGTAAAAAAATTTAAATACAAAGCAGGTTGTATATCTGTATATATTTTAATATTGTTTTCTTTTTTAATACTATTATTAAAATTTTATTATCTTATTTAAAATATTTATCAATTTTCTAGTTGTGTAAGTCCATTGACTTTCATCTGAGGACTGTTGCCGACATATTATTAAAAAAATATTGTTCCACAACACTTGAAACTTGAATATTTCCTGATTTTATTGGTCATAATATTATAGTGTAAATTGTATTTCGTTTAATGTAATTATTAATCAAAAGTTGTATGTTTATAACAGTATTTTGTAACCTTAAATTTTTGCAATTTTTTAAAAACATTATTTTTTAAAAACTATTTGATATTATCAATTGGAACTTACCAGAAACATAAAATGCTTAATTTACAATATATTATTGTTGATATTTTTATTAAAAAAGGATTATTTTAAAATAATATTTAAATTAGAAAAATTTTTACTTCGAAAAATTTTACAATTCTTTTCAGCTTACAATTTTTTTTTTTTTTTAAGTATAAAATTTTAACATTTTATACCTCAAAAACGAAGCAAAACACGTTCATCAAATTTTAATAAAAAGTAAATTTTATTAATATATAATCAAAAAATATTTCCAAAAGCTGAAATTTGTAGGAGGTTCGGTAAAAAAGTTGTAAGCTGAAAATAATTGTAAAATTTTTCAGAGTAAAAATTTTTGTAATTTAAACATTATTTTAAAATAATCCTTTTTTAATAAAAATATCAATACAATGAATATATTGAAAATTAAGCATTTTATATTATGTTTCTGGTAAGTTCCAATATCAAATATCAAATAGTTTTTGAATACATACGCGAAATACTGTTGTAAACCCAGAACTTTTGATTAATAATTGCATTAAGGGGGGAGGCTGGTCTACCCAATGGGAAATTGCCAATGATCACCATTGGCTAAATAATGGTCCCATGATTGGCGGCCAACAGTTTTTTCTTGGCAAACTATTGGCAACCAATATTGGACCACAGTTGGTCAATCCTTGGGATGATAACGGGTTTGCCAGTCATTGGCAGCCATCATTGGTTCAATATTGGTTGCCAATGATAATGCCAATAAATAAAAATTTTTAAATTAACAATATAAAAATCTATATTTTTATATTGTTAATTTATTTATTGTTTAAAAAAAAATTTTTTTTTAATAAATATTTTAATTTATTTATTAATGCATGTCAAGTATTGGTACAATAATTGGCTTTCAATATTGGTCCATCCTTGGGAGCCAATGAATAACCAACAATCTTATTTTTACAACTCTATATGGAAACAGAGTTGTTAATTTAATCTTCAGCCAATATTTGACAATGAAGATTTGAGTGTTGGACACATTAGAAATGTATTTTCAGAGGTACGGGATCAGGCCTTATATAAAAGAGCTGAAGAAACTCGATCGTGAGAGAGGCTGACCGATGCGCGCCCTATGCCAGTTTCCGAAACCACAAACGCGTGAGAATCCTCGGCGCGCAGACGCGGCATAGATGCGGCGGGAAACTTCCACTATTTGAATTTGAATTTTTTATGCATTTAATCAAAAACAAGAAAAGAAATATAATAATACAAAAATTATACAAATTCTTAAATTTGTATAGTTTTCTGATTGTTATTAAAAAGTAATACGCTTAATTATAAAGAAATACTTATAATAAATATCCTCCATAAATAATTGTTCAATTCTTGAAGATTTGAAAAACTCTTAAAGGTGTGTCCTAAAGTTAAAAATTATTGTTCTAAATCTACTTTAATCGATTTTCATGTTATAGAAATTATTTAAATAAATTAATTAGTTTTAAAGAAATCAGAAAGAAATTAAATTGATGAAAAAATAAACATTTAATATTAAAAATAATATTAATAAAAATAATCACATTAAAACTTTGCTTGTAAAATAAACAGAACGAAAAATTTTAAATTAAAAAATTAATGAACAATTACAAAATATTAAAGAAGACTTTAATTTTATTAAAATGTAAACTTAAGTCACATAAATACAAATATTCATGTAAGTATTTAAATTTTAAATTCACCATTTTTTCTGTTTAAATTTAAAGTAAAATTTAACAAATTGTAAAGAATGATAGTTAATAAATATTTAACTTTATTTGTTATTCTTTTCGTTTTTCACATGCAAAAAATAATCATTTTTTTTGATAAAACTAAGAAACAAATTCTCTAAATTTGAATACAAATTAAAAATGAAAAAAATTTAATATATGTAAAAACATTTTAAATTTGAATCATTTAATTACATAATTTATTTTAACAAAATGACTTTCTAAATATAACTATCCAGAATATATAAAAAATATGAGAAAAAAAAATCAAAATTGGTTTTTAAAAATAAAAAAATAAACTTTTTAAACTTCAAAATAAATTAAATTTTTTTTAAATTTTGTTATTCTAAAATTAATATTAAACTTAAATAATAATTTTCAATACAATTACTTAAAGTTAGTTTTCAAAAAATTCAATTATCATTAAAATGAATCTTTCCAAATAATAAAACTTAAACAGAAAGAATTAATGGTTTCTTTTAAATTAAAGAAATAATAGAGCATTAAACATAGTTAATTTAATATTTTGAATACTGTTAAAAAAAATGTAACTTTAAAAAAATTAATGATATCAAAAATATTATTTTTCGATCGTAATTTAAAAAAAAAATTCATTTTAATTTAGCTTTATTGAACAGTGTTGATTTTTAAATTTTAAAATTTGTGTCTAGGTATTAAGCTTTAAATTAGATTACATCTTATTTTTTTTCATGTCCATATCTTTTATTAAAATTAAATTAAAATTTGTTTTTAAAAATAAAATATAAACATTTGAAAGTTTAAAGTTCAATTGAAAATTTTTTAAAATTCGTTATATTAAAATTATAATAGTAATCTTAAATAATAATTTCAAATATAATTACTTAAAGTTAGTTTCCAAAAACTTGAATTAATTTTAAAACGAATCTTTACAAATAGTAAAACTTGAACAGAAAAAATTAAAGGTTTCTTTAAAATTAAAGAAATAATAAAGCATTAAACATGGTTAATTTAATGTTTTGAATATTATTTAAAAAAAATTAAGTTTAAAAAATTTAATGACATCAAAAATATTATTTTTTATCTTAATTTTAAAAAAAAATTCATATTAATTTAACTTTATAAAACAGTGTTGATTTTTAAATTTAAAATTTTTAAATTTGAGTCTAGGTATTAAGCTTTAAATTAGTTTACATCTTATTTTCTTTTTTGTCTATATCTTTTATTAAAATTAAATTAAAATTTGTTTTTAAAAATAAAATATAAACTTTTTAAAGTTTAAAGTTGAATTGAAAATTATTTAAAATTCGTTATATTAAACTTAAGATTAATCTTAAATAATAATTTCAAATATAATTACTTAAAGTTAGTTTCCAAAAACTTGAATTAATTTTAAAATTACGAATCTTTACAAATAGTAAAACTTGAACAGAAAAAATTAAAGGTTTTAAATACTATTAAAAAAATTTTAAGTTTAAAAAAATTAATGACATCAGAAATATTATTTTTCGATCTTAATTTAAAAAAAAAATTCATATTAATTTAGCTTTATAAAACAGTATTGATTTTTAAATTAAAAATTTTAAAATTTGTGTCTAGGTATTAAGCTTTAAATTAGTTTACATCCTATTTTCTTTTATGTCCATATCTTTTATTAAAATTAAATTAAAATTTGTTTTTAAAAATAAAATATAAACTTTTTAAAGTTTAAAGTTGAATTAAAAATATTTTAAAATTCGTTATATTAAAATTAATATTAACAGGGACTGACACGAAAACCGAATTCTGTTTCTGTTTTGAACTGTTGTGACGAAACAAAAATGTACAAACAATATTGTTTTGTATTGCGCCTGAAACAAAAATGCTCTGAATTACGTTTTCCTTTCATGCCCGAAACGAAAATCAACTCCGAATTTAGTTTCAGTCTCATGCCCGAAACGAAAAGATTCTGAATTACGTTTTCGTCTCCTGCAAGAAAAGAATTGTGTTTAAAATTGTTTTTGTGAAATGTAGAGCCTTTTTTATGAGAAACGAAAACGGAATTCGGAGCGGATTTTCGTTTCTGGCATGAAACGAAAACAAAATTCGAAGCCTTTTCGTTTCGGGCATGAGACGAAAACGTAATTCAGAGCCTTTTCGTTTCAGGTTCAACACAAAACAAAATTAAATTGATATTTTGTTTCAGTTTTTCAAAACCGAAACGAAACAAAAATAAAATATACTTTGTTTCGGTTTTCGTGTCAGTCCCTGAATATTAATCTTAAATAATATTTTCAAATATAATTACTTAAAGTTAGTTTCCAAAAACTTAAATTAATTTTAAAACGAATCTTTACAAATAGTAAAACTTGAACAGAAAAAATTAAAGGTTTCTTTTAAATTAAAGAAATAATAGAGCATTAAACATGGTTAATTAAAATTTTGGAATAAAATTAAAAAAAAATTAAGTTTAAAAAAATTAATGATATCAAAAATTTTAAAATTTTAAAGTAAACATTTCGAATATTATTAAAAATGTGCTCAAAAAGTAAAAACTTTGTTTAAAATTTTTTAAACTTTTAAGTTAAACTGGAAATAAGATGTGAACTAAATTAAACCTTTCTATACAAATTTAAATTTTAAAACTCAATGCCGTTTTGTAATAGCTAAATTGAAATAAGTTACATTTTTTAATTAGGATCGAAAAATAATATTTTTGATATCATTAATTTTTTTAAAGTTAAATTTTTTTTAATAGTATTCAAAATATTAAATTAACTATGTTTAATGCTCTATTATTTCTTTAATTTAAAAGAAACCATTAATTCTTTCTGTTTAAGTTTTATTATTTGGAAAGATTCATTTTAATGATAATTGAATTTTTTGAAAACTAACTTTAAGTAATTGTATTGAAAATTATTATTCAAGTTTAATATTAATTTTAGAATAACAAAATTTAAACAAAATTTAATTTATTTTGAACTTTAAAAAGTTTATTTTTTTATTTTTAAAAACCAATTTTGATTTTTTTTTCTCATATTTTTTATATATTCTGGATAGTTATATTTAGAAAGTCATTTTGTTAAAATAAATTATGTAATTAAATGATTCAAATTTAAAATGTTTTTACATATATTAAATTTTTTTCATTTTTAATTTGTATTCAAATTTAGAGAATTTGTTTCTTAGTTTTATCAAAAAAAAATGATTATTTTTTGCATGTGAAAAACGAAAAGAATAACAAATAAAGTTAAATATTTATTAACTATCATTCTTTACAATTTGTTAAATTTTACTTTAAATTTAAACAGAAAAAATGGTGAATTTAAAATTTAAATACTTACATGAATATTTGTATTTATGTGACTTAAGTTTACATTTTGATAAAATTAAAGTCTTCTTTAATATTTTGTAATTGTTCATTAATTTTTTAATTTTAAATTTTTCGTTCTGTTTATTTTACAAGCAAAGTTTTAATGTGATTATTTTTATTAATATTATTTTCAATATTAAATGTTTATTTTTTCTAGGACAAAAATTAAGGACGTTACATTTTCGCCAATGGACCTATTGAAAAAAAAGGCCTGTTCGGAGAAGTAGTGTACAGCGGCCATTTTGAAATTAATTCACTCAAAATTTTTTGTATTTGTACCTGGAAACACATATTATTAAACCTATTTCACAAATTTTTGATTGATTTCTTTGTTGAGTCAGAATAAATTCATAAAATATGCCCATTTTTTTGCGCTCTAGACCAGCCTCCCCCCTTAAAAGAAATACATTTACCCTTTAATATTATGACCAATGATAAACCAGGAAATATGCAAGTTTCAAGTATTGTGGAACAATATTTTTTTAAAAATAAGTCCGCAACAGTTCTCAGACGAAAGACAATTAACTTACCTAATTGACACTAACGAAAAACGTAACCTATTTTCAACTACATAACAAATTTAAAAAACAAAAAGCAAAACATTATTAAAAAACAATTGAATAGAAAAACGACCAACTTCAGGTGGGGACAGAATGAAAGAATGAATGAATGAATGAATGAAGTTGCGGATTATTATTATAGATTATTTCTTCTATTTAATGAAAAAAAGATCTTGTGATCCCTGCTAAAGCCCACACTGGAACACATCTTTGAAGCAGTATCTTTTTTTGCACTATCAGCATTTAGAGATGTTTAAAAATATTTACAGATAATTTAAGAAAATTAGTTTTTTGTTAAGAATTTTTATATACCTATTAAAATTGTAAAGGAAATTAATATTTAAGTAATCGCGTAAATCATTAATTTTATTTATACCTAAATAAAAACTACATTTTTTGACAAAGTTAAATTCTTCATACTACTAAAAAGTTATATATTATTAAATTCTCCTAACTTAAAATAAGTGATGTTTAGTATTAATTTATACAAGCTAGTTAAGGGGTCTGTCTCATACAAAAATTTAAAAAAATCGATTTTTCAAAAATATTTTTTTATACTGTATATGTATGTAGAAATCAGGAAAAAATAGTTATTAATATTTCCGAGCACAGGAACAGGGCTTCAGAAGCCAAAAAATAGAAGGGTGTCTCCGCTCAGTGGGACCAAAATGTAATTTACCATTCAAAAAGGTCTAGATAAAAAAGAATGTCCGCCATATTAAAACCGCTATTTTGAAAATCAGACTATGGATTCGTAATAAGCGACCCAAAGAACATTTACATAAATATGCAACGTCATGAGAAACAATTTAGAAATAGCTTTGGCATTGCAAATGAATAAACTAAAAACTTTAAACGCGTTTTTCTCGAAACCGTGTTTTTAGACACGGTTGACACGATTTCAAAAATCTATTGCATCGATCAGGTTAAAATTTTCAGGACTTCTACTACACATAAGTGGCTATCGCATAAACTAGGATTTTAATTTTTCATTAATATTTACTAATATTTTCAAACAATTTAAGTTGTAAAAACAAGGTAAAAAAATTAAAATGGCCTCCATTTTGTTTTGTTTTACCCGATCACAAAAATTCTAGTTTATACGATAGCGAGTGATCTATATTTTAAGAATCCGTTTTATTTTTTAGTTAATTACATGCAGCCTTTCAAAGATATCGTGTCAACCAGAAAAAAGTGGTATAGTTCAAGCAGTGATTTCTCGGAAAGAAACCTTAAAAAAATCAATAAACAAAGTTTTTTCTTATAATTTAATATGTGCATTTTGACGTATGAAAACATAAAAAAGTTTTAAAAAAAATTAATGAAAAAAAAAATCTTGAAAAAAAGGTCGTTTGTATGAGACAGACCCCTTAATTGATGAATTTCCTATATTTTAATAAATGTTTATTAGATCTATAAGTACAAACTTATATAATTGTGTACTATTAATGATTTGTAGAAGCTTCTACAAATCATTAACAATAGTTTAAAAAAAATTACATATTTATTTTAAATTTATTCAATTTGATTTTATTAATAATAATTGATTTACGAAAATATTGAATTTTTAAAAACCATTTACTGTCAATAAAATTCGAAATATTAAGTTCTATTCATTAAGTTATATATTCTTCTAACTCAAAAATATTTAAAAGTATGTGATATTTTATTTTAAATTTCTTTAAATTAAATAATTTAAATATATTCTTAAAGATTCATATTAACGTATTCAATTCACTTAAAAAAGTCCTTAATTTAAGTAATCATTCAAGTTTTGTGGTAACACTATTTCTACAAAATATATAATAAAAACATTGACAAGAAGAAATCATGTAATTAAGTCTCAATAAAAGAATTGTTAAAGTTAGTAAAATTTTTGTATAATTTATTACTTTTTTATATTAATATTTTATAATTTCTTACTTTCACCCTAAAAAATAATAAATTTTAATTAATTAATTTTACAATGCCTTTATTATTTATATAAACTTTTTTTAAAGAACTAATCAATTTTTCCAAGTTAAATTAACATGAATAAGAAACTAAACTACAACTAAACCGTCTTGGCTTCTCGAAAGATTAAATTTTTATTAGGTATATTAACCATTTAATTTTAGTTTTGAAAATTCAATTTAAAAATATGCATTTTTATATTTTATTGTAGGGGAGACCGAGGAGGAAAGTAACAAAAATCAGTTTTTTGATGCTAGCATTAACATTATTTGTCGGATAAGTTCTGTAAACATATTAATTGAAAGCTTGGACTTTCACCTTTTAAATAAAATTGAAATTAAACATTAAGGGGTCAGTATGGATTTATTTTTTAGAAAAATTTATTTTTCATGAACATCAATTTCGTATCTTATATACCTATAGAAATAAGATAAAAACTAATATATAGGTAGTAGAGTTCAAAAACATGCTAAAAAACGCGATACTGCAGAAGCATAAGGCGCATAGCATAGCAGTAAAAAATTGTTTAAACAAATGTCATTATAGCCTTATCAGTAAAATTTATTATTTGATCATATACAGCAATGTTAGAGAAAAGTATTTATGTATTTAAGTCATTTTTACCTTAAAAATTAAAAGTACAATAGAATATTTATATTGCGTGAACAGCGCGAGCAGCCATTGGTTACGCGAATGTTTAACGCCTTTTTCTCAAAACAACGTTTTTCGACCTGGCCGACACGATTTAAGAAAAACTATTGAACCGATTTAGCTCAAATTTTCAGGGGTTCTTCTATGCACATGCCGCTTTGGCATGAACTAGGATAATAAAGATCCATTGATATTTAACCCTTTTTTTAAAAAAATTAAGTTGTAAAAAAAGGGGTAAAAAATTTAAACCTCCGCCATTTTGTTTCCTTTCATCGGAATTAAAAAATCCTAGTTTATGCGATAACTACAGATCCAAATTTTAAGAAAATACATGATTTTTTGATTTAAGACAATCCAAACTCCAGAAATCGTGTCGGCCAGTAAAATTTGTGGCTAACTTCAAGCAGCTATTTTGCAGAAATAAACAATCAAAAATAAAAATGAAAAATACTTTTTGTCACTTATAAATGTCAATTTTTATGTATAAAAAGACTGGGTTTTAAAAGTATATTATAATATAAAAAAAAATCCTTGAACATTTGTACAATAAACCCATACTGACCCCTTAATAATAATTTGATAGTTCACTGCAGGACTTTTTAATCAGCTCTTTATTTGTTTCTTTCCTCCTAACCCCTGAGGTGGAAAATAACAGCACGAAGGAGGAAAGTAACACTTTAAAATTACGGCTAGCATTTGAAATATAAAACTGCTATTAATTTAAATTATTTTTATTATGAACATATAAGAAGACAAAGTGATATTAACTACATTTTGTACATAATTGGCAAATATTTTGCACTGTTTTGAAATCAAGTTTTTTTGATCTATTTAGTATTCGTTGAATAGCAATGACATTAAAAAAGGATCGTTTCGTAGAAATTCAAATCAAAAGTCGAATATTTAATTTTTAAAATATAAAATAAACATATAAAATCACATAGTTATAAAAAAGGAGCAGGTTTATAAAAATAAAGCATTAGATGAGGACAAAAGTATTTCGCATTTTTAATTATGCACTAGCACGATTTAAAGATAAATAAAAAAGCTTCAAAAAAACCAAAAGCATATTTAAAATATCAATAAAATCAAAAAAATATGATATTTTGAAAATTTAGGCAAAAACTTACTTTTGACGTAATTTTTGCACAAAATGTCTGTATCAGATATATAGCTTCCAGTAGACCCCTAACATAATTTGGGGGAGTTAGAGGGAACAAAACAGACTAAAAATTATTCAAGGACTATGTCTGTCCGCTCATTGGTTTAGAAGTTATAAGCGTTGTTACTTTCCACCTCTGTTACTTTCCTCCTCGGTGTCCCCTACTCAGTTTATCACAATAACCAGACTTATACATATTATTTATTTAGTTCATAATATAATTAAGTAATGTATAAATTTATGATTCAGAATAGTAAAACTTTATAAAAGTTATAAATTCATTACATAGGTATATCAAATATACATAATTATAGTTTTTACTAATAGCATTATTTAATTATAAATATACCTACAATTATCAAATTAATATTATTATTTAAAGAAAACCCATATAAGTACATTATTTATTTCTAAATTAAAAGAAAAAAAATTAAAGTGAAATAGTATTTTTAGTATAACTATAGAGTAAAAATATTAGGATACACTGTCTTTTAATTTTCCACCGACAGTTGGTTCACATAAAATTACACAGGAGTGTCCTGTGAATTTTTATAAAAACGTAGAGTCAAAGTCACAACACTAGCCATGGAAATTTTACAAGATTATTGAAAATTCACAGGACCGTTGGTCGAAAATTATTAGGACTCTCGTGTCAATTTTCTATAGGTTAGACTACCTTATTTCCGTTAGCCTATTAACTTCATAATAATTATAATTGTATTTACTACTCGAATTCTAATTTATCGTGAAACCTTGTATAATCTGCTTTTTTCCAAGCAGTTGTCAACATGTTTATTTTCAACTATTGCTACGAAAAGTTGACGATCATAAGCTATGTTCAATGATTTTCATAGCTATTCATAGCGTTTTGACTAAATATCTATGTCAAATCGCTATCTTGTGGGATTAAGTTAAAGTTTTTTGTATTAGTACAAGGGTGTATTTGCATTTTTTTTAAAGTCAAAGCACATTAGTGTTATTTACATTACTGCTGATTCATTTCAGCTTAAATATCCCAAAATTATATAGTACAAAGCAAACAGCGCTACCGTAGCGCTGGTGCTACAGAGAATCCGTGCCCAGGTAAAGAGATGAGTTAATGAGATGAGATAAATAGATATGAGATAAACATCTGAGATATAGAAACAAAAAAACATTAAGACTTGAAATATAAAGATACTTTGATGACATGTAGGATTAAGAGGTCATTATGGAGTTTGATCGTGAGTCATAAAAAATAAGATTCATTTTTTGTCAACTTTTTTTTTTGAAAGTTGTTTTTAAAAAATGAGTTCTCAGTTAAAGAAGAGATATTTCAATTTAAATGATAAAGATTAGGATATTATTCGTAATTGGGAAATGATAAATGACAATCACATGTATAAGTTTCAGGAATTATTGGAACTTGCATCAGGTAGTAGTTTTCAGAAACAAATTGCAGGATATTTAGAAAAAAAGTAGGAGGAGATGATAAGAATGAGAAATTATAAAGAATAGTGAGCCAGAAAAAATTGTTAACAACTCTAATCAGAAAATTAAAAAAAAGTAGAACAGAATATAAAAAAAGCTATCGTCAAAGATTGAAATTGAAACAGAAGATGTGCCATGATAAGGATGAAAATAATGAAAAACTATATTTAATTGATATGCAGGAGAAAGATGTAAGGATTTGTGATGAGAAAATAAAAAAAAGTCACGAAAAATGACAAAAACAATAACGTAAAAGATTAAAATTAAAAAGAATGAACGTAATCGATAAGGAAAAAATAGATGTTTCAGAACATACAGGTAAAAAAATGGAGTCATTTATGCGAATGAAAACATTGATATTCGTGATATTGATATTCTGCTTATGCAGAAAGATATATTAATAGCATACATGTTCCAAGTTATAACGAACATTATCTTGGTAAAATGTCGTTTTTTGCAAAAGATGCAAGGCTAAACATTTTGAGAAAGAATAAGTTCAAAAGAAATTAACCTTTAATTATTATTGCAGTCATGGTGGTGTATCGTTGCCTTAAGAAAAATACCCTCATGAATTAAACAAATTGTTAGATGGATCGCATCAGATATCTGTCCATTTTAGGAATAATATAAGACTTTACAATAATTCGTTTGCTTTTGCATCTGAAAATGACAATGTAGTTAATTTTAATAATAGAAGGCGGGGACCACTTTGATAAAAAATTTAAGGTCGAATTTATTATCAAATCAACAATTCCCTATTTCCTAAAATTGATAATGATCCATCTTTTGGTCAATTATTCCTGTTATAATATTATTGGCTTATCGTATAATAATATTCTATTATGATTTTACTAATATTGTGTTTAAACACAAATTTTTACTGGGGCTAAAAAAATGGTGTCATCTACCCCAAGATGGACACCTGCCATATTTCAATGTATTTATTTTCATACTTTTGCTTTCACACTTTTTTCAATAATTTTTTGAGACAATTGGAATTTTTTATTTCCTACCATAAAATTTGATGTCGTCGTACACTACAAAGTTCACTTGCTTTCCCTAAGAGGCAACTTAAACTGTACAGTTTCTTATTTTATTATTATGTGTAACAATGAGCACTGGCACTATTCATGTCGGGCATGTTACATTTAACATTTTTGCATGCTCAACATATTGTTGCACATGCGCAGTAGTGCACTACCACTGTCTAAATGTGCGCACTACGACACCTTGGCATTTCGCATGCACAGTAGTTCGTTATTGCTGTTACACATGCGCACTAGGGTGTCCGTAAAAAAGTCGACTTTCGAATTTTATTTACGGTCCCCATAGTTTAGTTCCAATATAAAAAAAAATTCTTTATAATTGCAGCTGGTTTGATTAATATTTGCCCGTGCCAGCAGTCAATCGAAATTTTCCACTGAAAATGCATGGGGAAAATGAACTTTTTTAAGAAATTCATAACTTTATTAATTTTTTTGCAAAAAATTTTCCAGGTCACAAATTTTTTCATTTTTAGATATATTTTAAGAAGGAGTTGTTAGAAAAATTTAATTTTTAAAATTTTTCAAATGGTGGATGTTTAAAAATAGGTAAAAAAATTCATTACAATGTTTGCAGCAATTTATCACATAAATATTCTAGGGAACTTAATAGCTCTTTTTATTTGGGGAGTTTTTAAGGTCGGTAATAAAAATAAAGTTGTTAGAAATTAATTTTGCAAAATTTTAAAAACAACATGGCGGACTCAAAATTTTGAATTTCCACATTTTTTAAGAAATTGCCTTGAAACACCGTTATCGGGGGTTTCGGAATCGCTATTTATAAATTTTACATCAAAAACTCAGTCTTCTGAAAACCTGTACCCATAAGGTGGATTCAAAAAATTTAATTTCTTTTACATGTTCAACATGTAAGAATTATTTTAAAAGAAATATAATTTTTTGAATCCACCATATGAGAATGGGTTTTAATTAATTAATCTTCAACATGTAAGAATTATATTGAAAAAAATATAATTTTTTGAATTCACCATATGAGAATGGGTTTTAATTAAATAATGTTCAACATGTAAGAATTATATTAAAAAAAATAAAATTTTTTGAATCAACCATATAAGAACGGATTCTCAGAAAACTGAATTTTTTATGTAAAATTTATTGTCCTGGGTCCATAACCTCAAAATTTAATGAAATTTTCAACCCAACGATGATTTTAACTTAATTTCTAGCTGAAAATTAAAAAGAAAGAAAGCAAATTGCAAATAAATCTTAGCCTGCTGGCCGACATTTAACGTTAATTGAACTAACTTAATTTTCTATAGAAAAAGGACGGGTATAGTCAGAGATAACCAAAATATTCTTATTTTAAGAATTTGAAATAGAAAATATATTAAACAAAATAAGAAGATAAATTATACAATAGACAATATAAAAAAAATATAAATAAATTTAATAAATCAACATATTACAAAAATCCGACATTATTTCGAGATTTAATTAGTTTGTTAATTTCCACAAACTGTAACCGTAAGTTGATGGACGCTTCTAGTCATCTTCCGTGATTTAGATTTTACGCTTGGATCTGTAACAAAATTATTTCGCCTACTCTTAACTTAAATATAATTTCTGGTTAACATTTAAACTTTCGACTATATTAATCTTTACAAATTGAAATTTTACTATACACGATTTTTCTAATACTAACATAACCATACCCAAAAACCACAACCACCCCTACCGCCTATATTCAACAAATCCCTCCAAGGGAAGAGTTCAGTCTATTCTTTGGGTAGAGAGAAAGCAAACACTGGCACCTATATTTTTTCTCTCTATCCAAGAAACTGAGAACCTAGATGTAAAGATACTTTCCCGGCGAACGAAATAAAATCGCGAGCCAATAGGAAATTTCGCGGCGCTAGCCCCGCCCACCGAGCAGTCCATAAAGGTAGGGCGTCGCGAATTCGAGGCATTATTCGACAAGCGAAAGTATCTACCGCGCGGAACTCTCTCTAGTTGGATGGTTTTGACGGATCAAAACTGTTTCGCAGCTATTGTCGAGCTGTAAATCAACGGCCGAGTTCAGACTCTCGGCAAAGCCTCGAAAATCAAAGACGGGGCTCAGGGCGAGCCTACATTTTAATAAAACATACATTTTACCCTTTTTCCTATTCCTTTTTTTTGTGTTGTTTCAAACATATAGCAGGTTTAACCGCTATATTTAGGTAGCTTTGTAGAGTTGAACTCACAAGGTACTTGCGAAGAGTTTAACTCAGAGCATGGCAGCTAGTGGTTCCGCTGCATCGGAGCAGGCGTTGCCGCTCCGTCGTATTGGTGGCTTCTCCATCCGTGTTTATAAATAATTTATTTTTGTAATATTCATTAATATTTATTTATTTTTATCGTTTCTTTTCTCGAGACAAATACGTTTTCGCCATTCATTTTCTTAATAAATCCGTCGCATTCTTTACAATTATTTCTTCTAATAAATTGTAAATATTTGGCATTTTTTAAGTGAGTTTATCCCATCTCGCGGCGTTCGAAACTTCTTGCTCACGAAATAAGAGCTCTCCGTTTTCCTACGACGTAAACTCGAGTTAAATAGTAATAGTTGCGTATGAGACGAATTATATCCTTCAATTACTAAATAATTTTATGTACATTTAATATTTCGCAACACATTTGAGATTGTAATTTTTTTTAAAGCAATCTAACAATAAATGTAAGATTTTACCAGAACTTCGATGTATAATTATTTTGAAAACGAGTGAACTCCTAACACATTTTGGCGAGCAAAATTCGGAAAATACGTAGGAGAGAAAAGTAAATTTTCTAGTCTCGTTACATAGAAGTACACGTATTACAACGTCACAGGAGCACCCATAGACGTTGCAAGCCTCCATTTCCGTTCGCCAATCCGAAGAGGGGCACCTCTATCAGTTTGGTGAACGCCTAGGAAATCCTTCACCTCAAGGGTTCCGTATATTACGTATGAGTTTTGAGAGAGGGCACCTCGACTCAATCCCCACACGCTCTCATTAGTCTATCTGACTTTACTAGTCACTCATGGTAGTGGTAAAAATGCGGCGGAGGTAGGTAGGGAGTGGCACAGCTTTGTTGCATTGACGCGAAGTCACGGCCGTCTAGAATTAAATATGGTAATGGCATGAATATAATATAATCCCATATTTCACGCCATTACACAGTAAAATGTAATAAAATATGGAAAAATATTGATATATCAAATTCTCTAACGATAAAATCACGTTTTACGATAAAAAATAAAAAAATTTTAATTAATTGGCTCCAAAACTTATTGAAAGAAGTGTAAAATTGAAAAAATGCAAATAAATACATTGAAATTTGAGTCCTGGGGGTCGATTGCGTAAATTGTTTTTGATTTTGTCTTTGTCTTTGGCGTTCACGTTCACTGTAGTCTTCAATTGTTTTCCCTGGACACGTGGAAATGTCATTCTGACAGCTCTTACGCTGCTTTGCGTAAAAAATATGTTTGAAGTTGTGTTTGTTTTGAAAGTGTCAGTTTTTGTTGAACGCAGGAACGGGTTATTTTGGTCGGTCTCTCGGAGTTTATAAAATGATTTCTATCCTGAATAATATGGGTAAGTATCCATTAATAAACTTTATTAAAGCGCGTATCATAGAAAATATATAATAAAAATAATATAAGTGTATTGTTTCTATTAATTAAGATTTGTCTACTACTTTATTAACCTTGTTTATAATTTTTTTTTGAAAAGTATTTAATCTATTTAAAAAAAGTATATAAAATGTGTTCCTTATGGAATTTAAATTTTGGTAAATGAGCCTTTACAATATTATAAAATTAAATATATATATTTATTTCTATTTTACAAAAAATATTGCTTTTAACGCCACAGCTGTCACAAAATAGTCTTTACTTTGAATTATATAATTAATATTGAAAGGATGTTTAAATATTAATTATTTGTTAAACCAATATAAATAAAATATTATATAAAAATATTTTTTACCTTAGCTGGATAGATTTGATAGTTATTTAATTGTTTTTATTTTATGATCTAAATAGCAATTTAACAATTTACGAAAGTAAAAAATGTTTCATGTATTTATTCCATTATAAATTTAAATCCTAGCAAAGTATTCGAGAGCAAATGTGTGCGTGAAACTTTAAAATTCTATAATTTATTGCACGATAAAATAAAAAGATTACATTAAAACATAATACAAAGTATTATGTTTAATATTTACAATTATTTAATTATTACAAATATTTATTACAATAATTATTTTGGATAACCACCTGATTTAATTTAAATCATTTAAAAATTACTATTTGTCAGTAAAATCTTGATAAATGTTTAAGCAATCAGTGAAAAAAAATTATTATTGTTTAAAAAGTTAGGGATTATATGTTAAAAATGATTAATTATCATTTAAAAACATATTAACAAAATTAAAAATTTTAAATGATTGAATTAGATAATAAAAAAATTACTGGAATTTTTTATTCACATTTATTTTTTAATTACAAAATGTTACATTTTTACAATTTAGATACATGTCTTCATAGTGCGGACAGACAACGTGGATTTAATAATCCTAGTACAGCAGCAGGTTCGTCAATTTCCATTAAAAGTCGAATTGTTAGTTTCACTTCAGATTCGTGATCAGCGACCAAAAACAGTATAAGAAGAGCTGGAGAACCAAATATATTTTTTTATAATGCTACCAAATTTAGTGGTGCTGACGGAAAAAAGTACTGCACTATAAATTGTTTATTATTTTTTGTCGTCTTTATATAATATTCATAATTATTAAATAATTATAATAGTACAGTTTCCAATAAAAAATTGATTATAAAAATGTATTTTCACTTGAAATAATAAATTGTATGCTTACAAATCAAAAAATAAAATTTTATCAAAAATAAACTAATTAAAAGTGCTTGAATTGCATATAATTTAATAAATAAACTTACAAACATAACATATTTTAGATCAAGTGTAAATTTTAATGTAATTTTGATAATCGTAAAAATGTTTGAAAAATTATTTTAATCTTTTAACAAATTTCAGTGTTTAAGAGGTTTTTTTTTATTATAAAATATCGTTACATAAAACATTAAGTTTAAATTTTTAAAATTTTATAATAAGTGAATGCACTTGAATACGCATTAACACTTTGCTCAGGCTTCTCGTTGAGGGTGCATGATATCGTATCAAGAATCCAAAAGGTCGAATTTCTAAATTGGCGAATATCGAATGGTTAAATTTTTAAATAGTTAAATTCCAAAAAAGTCTATACCAACACATCATTTGGAGATTCAACGATTTGGAGATTCAACGATTTAGATATTCTAATTCTTAGAAATTCGATAACGTGGATACTCGAGAAAATAGATATTAGAAAAATTGCAAATTCGACAAAATCGACTTTCGACAATGTGGATATTCGACATTTTAAAGATTCGACAATTTGAAGATTCAACAATTCGAAAATTCGACAAAAATGTATATTTGACAGTTTGTAAATTGGACAAAATGGACATTCGACTTTTTGGAAATTAAACAAAGTGAATATTTAGGGTCGTCGCAAATTTCCATTTTCAAAAATCCCTGACTTTTTATGACTTTTAACTGACTAATTTTTCATTTTCCCTGACTAAAAGGTTTTTTACTTATTTTCAATTTTGCTACGTATCATAAAAATTATATATTATTTTTAATTGTTTGCACATTTCTAACTTCACATACATTGTTTACAATTATTTAAAGTTATAAAATTTTTGAATTTTTATTTGTGGTTTCTTTGAGAAAAATTTTCCTGACTTTATTTAAAGATTTTTTTAAATAATCCCTGACTTTTTTATGACTTTTCCCTGACTACCTAATTTCCCTGACTTTTCCCTGAGTTGCGGATACCCTGACATTTGACAATTTGGAGATTTGACTTTTTGGAAATTTAACTACATGGTTATTTATATCCAAGACTACTGAATGTTAAAAGTAATGTGCTAAGAACAATTTTTTACAAAACATTCTAGAGTAGGTTCTCCTAGCAATTCTAGAATTACACAAAACTCCAGAAATTTAAAAGTTTCTAAAATTCGTGAGAAGGTTACTAAAATTTTGAGTACTAAAATTTTGAGTAGTTACAAAAATGTAACCTAATATACCTAAAATGATGTATTTGTCCCACACTAAATTTATTTTCATTCAAACTGTAATTTATTCAAGTTTGAATATTACGATAGTAAAAAAAAATATTTTGTATCTTTTAGTCATATTTATAAAATTCCCATATTTTTTCAATAAATTCTTTATTCATTTTGTAATTTTGAGAAATCCTTATTTATAAATTCTTTTTTTACAGATTTTATTGCTTTGTGTACAAGACAAGAGAATTCCGTATAGTCTATGAAAAATACACGAATTCAATTACAATTGAGCGATTTCAATTGTAGAATAGAGAATTCAATAGAGCACGTCCGCCTTCCACCAAACGATCAACGAGACGGGTGCATGAAATGTCCCAAAAATTTAAAAAGTCGAATCTCCAAATGGTCAAATTCCAAATGGCCGAATTTTCAAATACACTCAAAGTCCCATCGGTGTGGTTTATCGGGGATGGAATCCCACTGATCGAACGAGAATTTGAAGCATTTGATTTGTCGCTTGAGAGTCTCCGCTATGCTCTCCAGCGAACTAAGTAAACAGTCTTCCACCGATCGAAGTTCCACCGAAGGGGCTAGTAGAATATTCATTTTGTCCAATATCCAATCGATCGAATATCCAAATGGCCGAATTTCTAAATTGTCAAATGTCCACTTCGTCTAATTTCCGAAAAGTGAAATAACCATGTAGTTAAGGGCATGTGGTAGGCGCAAACTTCAGATAATATGTGTATTAGTTTCCCCCAGTTTTCTCGAAGAATCTAAAATAATTTTTGATGAAATTAAAGGAAATATTCATTTAAACCTAGGAGAATTGGCATCTAGTCCGTTCGCAGCTGAATTATGATTCTAAATATAATTTTAAAAAATTGAAAAATATGACGTTTTGATTTTTTTGTTTGACATATTGCACATGGTCAAAAGACAATCGACATTGATTTCTATGTTAGTATGGTGAAATAAAATACGAATACGAAATAAAATATGTGAATAATATTAGCCACGATCACAATAACTTACCAGTGTTATATGAAGCAAACTACCAAAAAAATTTTCTTCCATGAGACAATTCTTGTGCAAAAAAAACAGTCCTACAAAATTTAAAAGAGTATATTTTTATTTGCTTCTGTTTCGAGAATCAAAATACAAGAAAATGTGAAATGAATTGAACCCACCGCGATCAAAAGGGCTTGTAAACGAGTGCGCTGGTCCCCTGGCGCAGCCGTAGACTCGCTGTACGAGAGGCCAACGAAAGTCACGCGTAAGCCCTTTTGATCGCGGTGGGTTCAATTTGATAATTAAGTTGCACAAAATTTCAACTGCAACAGTTCTTTTCACTTACTTACTTTTTTACTTTTTATTACATACTGGTATTGTAATAAACACTTTTTTTTTTTTTTTTTTTTTTTTTACAAAACAAGTTTAGGAGAGGAAAAAATGCATTTACGCACTTGTTAGTGTGGGACTCGACCACGTGCTGTGGTAATACCTCACTAAAACAACCTCTCCCATTCTTGCTTTACATATTCTAATCCACTATTGCTCCATCCGTCCTGGAGGGTAAGCAAAAGCGTGATTCATTTACTAGAGTTGTTATTTTCGTTTCTTACACTGTTGTTCTCACCCATTGCCGCCGATATTCTTAAGCGGTGGTCAAGAACGTTGTTGGATGCTTTTTTAGAGCTACCGAATAGGATCTTATAATGAACAGTGCTGCCGAACCAGCTAGGAATTTTTTGTAATTGGCTCACAAATGAAGCTCGCATCCCTCCTAAACAACCGAGTACAAGAACAATTAATCTGACCCTGTAGCCTGGATATATTTTACTCAATTCAAACAGAAGGTCTTGATACTTTGTCCGCTTCTCATCCTCCTTTTGAGTGATATTGCTCTCAGCAGGTGGGGAAAACTCTATCACACAAATGACCCTACTTTTATGATCCTGGAGCACTATATCAGGTTTATTGGCGCTGATACGATGAGTGGTGGAAAAAGAAAAATTCCAGTAGATCTTGCACTGATCATTTTCCACAACGGACTCCTGATCCCCCTGGGCATACGGCAAGATGGGTTCTTTATCTATACCATATTGGTGTCGAAGGTGATAATACAACACCTTAAGCGCAGCATTGTGTCTTTCTACATATCTGTAACATGCATACTTCGGGCACGCACTTAGAATGTGACTAAGTGTCTCCGGGTATTGCCTGCACGCTCGACAGTTGGTATTGTCGACAGATATATGCATCACTCGACTGCGATACACCAAAGTATTTATCACTCCATCCTGGCAAGCAAATAAAAATCCTTCAGTCTCCGATTTCAAACCAGCAGACTTGAGGAAAGCAAATGACAAAACCCCAGACAGTCCCAACTCTTTTATGAGACTGAAAAACCGTCCATGCACAGGCTTGTCAATATGCTCCTGTAACAGAAGCGCATGTTCTGCTTCCTTAACACGTTTTTTAAGCATTAATGGTGTTAAAGATGCTAAACCGTGTTCCATATCCCTGGTTTCAAATGGGAGACTAAGTTCACTTGCAGCTCTTTCTGCCGCTCGATATAAAAACGCCCCAACATTTGCAATTTCATGATGGTGAACAAATTGCATAAGAGGATCTCTACTGTTTATGACTGAGCATGCTGCAGATAAAACAATTCTACGATGAAGACACTCTAAATTTAAAAGACCTCTTCCTCCCCGATCGCGTGGAAGGTAAATGCGAGGTACGGAAGACTTAGGATGATGACTTCGATGTATAGTCATCATCTTGCGAGTTTCTCTATCTAGTTCCTTCAACTCATTCACATTCCACTTAACTGCTCCAAATGTATAGAGTAGTAAAGGAATGGCTAATGTGTTTGTGGCTTGTATCTTATTCTTCCCAGATAGTTCAGAAGCCCAAATTTTTCTGAGAAGACCATGGTATTTCATATGGAGATGATCTTTAAGCCCACACAAATCTTGACTTTCCGATTGAGGAATTCCAAGATATGTGTAAGTTTCCCCAACACCAAGGTGATGAATGGTATTGCCACCAATGAGCTGAATATTCTCAGAATCGCTCGACATTTCAGCTGTTTCTCGTCTCCCTTTAATTAAATGGATAACAGCACATTTATCTAATCCAAAATCCATACCAATAGCTCTGGAGTACTCGGCTACTGCAAACACCAGAATTTTTAATTCGTCCTTGCTGGATCCATATAGCTTAAGATCGTCCATATAAAACAGATGGTTGATCTTATGGACTCTATTTCTGGGTTTTCCACACATGTATCCAGAGTATTTTTCTTGGAGTACTACAGACAGAGGCAAGAGGGAGATGCAAAAAAGTAGAGGACTTAGGGAGTCTCCTTGGAAAACTCCTCTTCCAAACGAGATGATGTTAGTCATCACTTGCTGTTTGTTGGATGTTATAACAAACCTTGTCCTCCACATGAGCATTAGCTCCTTTAAGCATCTCACAATGTCCGGATGTACCTCTAAGCATTCAAGGAGCTTGATGATCAGCTCATGACTTGTAGAGTCAAATGCCTTTCGGTAATCAATCCAAGCCATTGACAGGTTACGTCGATAAAATATCGCGTCTTGGGTAATACACCTATCAATCAATAGGTTCTCCCTACAACCTGCCAGACCTCTCTTGCACCCTCGCTGTTCGCTTATTGCACTCCAAACTGGCTCGATGGATGTCAAAATCCTCTCTTTGAGGATGCCAGTGAATAGCTTTTTTTTTTTTTTTTTTTTTTTGCGTAGGATGTGAAAACCTGCCTTCAGGTACCCTGTAGCCCGTACTACAGGGTTATGCGGGGGTGGCGATGTTCTGCCGACCCGCTAAAAACACACCCTTATTTGGGACCTTAAGACCACTCCCAGGTAGAGCCAGTTTACTGACGTATCGCCTTCAGGAGTGGTCTTATATCCCACCTCTATCGCCTAAACGATATCATTCCTCGACCTACGGGAACTACCTTTGTTGGCGGCCATCGAGATCCTTAACCCTCATAACATGTTGGATGAAGGTCTCGATGTGCCGCCAATTCTCTTTGGATCGAGTCATTAACAGGACCATGTTCTCCGGTGTAACTTCGCAGTTTACACCGGCGAACATAACCCGTCTTTCGTCGTTCCATCGTGTGCATGTAAAGAGTGTGTGCTCTGCGTCATCCTTTGGGGATTTGCAGTACGCACACTCTGAACTTTGTCGTCTTTTGAAGCGCTCTAGGTACGAGTTAAAACACCCGTGACCTGAGAGCGCTTGGGTGAGGTAGTATGAGACTACTCCATGTTTTTGATCTATCCAGGTGGCGAGTGTAGGTATGAGCCGATGTGTCCATCGACCCTTCTCATCCCCGCTCCATCTTGCTTGCCATCTTTCGACGGCCAGTGAATAGCTTGTAGCAGGTGTTAAGACAAGCTATGGGTCTATAATTTTTTGGAATAGATAAATCACCAGATTTTGGTAAGAGTACCGTTCGTCCTTCCACCAACCACTGTGGTATTGGATGTTGACCGTTGAGAAAGGTAGAGAATATTCGAGCCAAATGTTGGTGAGTTGAAGAGAACTTCTTCCACCAAAAGTTATTAATCTTATCTGGCCCGGGTGCTGAAAAGTTCTTCGTTTTAGCAACTATGTTTCTCACCTCCTCCTTAGTAATTGGTGGACTTACCTCTGCTGGATGGTCAAGCCCCTGTCTAAAACAGAAGCTACGAAAGAGTGTTAAGGATGACTCTTCATCGTTCACTGAATGGGCTTTCCCATAGATGTTACTCCAGAAGTTTTCAATCTCTTCACGACATGGGGGTCTTTCGACAGTTGGCGATGGTGGACTGAACAGGCGAGAAGGATTAGTAGCATAGGTATTATTTTGCTTTTTAATAAACACATTTATTATTCTTATTGTTATTATTATTATTATTATTTTTATTATTATTTTTATCATCTTTATTTTAAATGTAAAACTCTAATTAAATTTGCGTGAAAAGTTTTCTATTTTATTTTAAAATAGTAGAAATCAATGTCGATTGTCTTTTGACCATGTGCAAAATGTCAAACAAAAAAAATCGAAACGTCATATTTTTCAATTTTTTAAAATTATATTTAGAATCATAATTCAACTGCGAACGGACTAGACGCCAATTCTCCTAGGTTTCAATGAATATTTCCTTTAATTTCATCAAAAATTATTTGGGATTCTTCGAGAAAACTGGGGGAAACTAATACACATATTATCTGAAGTTTGCGCCTACCACATGCCCTTAACTACATGGTTATTTCACTTTTCGGAAATTAGACGAAGTGGACATTTGACAATTTAGAAATTCGGCCATTTGGATATTCGATCGATTGGATATTGGACAAAATGAATATTCTACTAGCCCCTTCGGTGGAACTTCGATCGGTGGAAGACTGTTTACTTAGTTCGCTGGAGAGCATAGCGGAGACTCTCAAGCGACAAATCAAATGCTTCAAATTCTCGTTCGATCAGTGGGATTCCATCCCCGATAAACCACACCGATGGGACTTTGAGTGTATTTGAAAATTCGGCCATTTGGAATTTGACCATTTGGAGATTCGACTTTTTAAATTTTTGGGACATTTCATGCACCCGTCTCGTTGATCGTTTGGTGGAAGGCGGACGTGCTCTATTGAATTCTCTATTCTACAATTGAAATCGCTCAATTGTAATTGAATTCGTGTATTTTTCATAGACTATACGGAATTCTCTTGTCTTGTACACAAAGCAATAAAATCTGTAAAAAAAGAATTTATAAATAAGGATTTCTCAAAATTACAAAATGAATAAAGAATTTATTGAAAAAATATGGGAATTTTATAAATATGACTAAAAGATTATAATAATATAATAAGATAAAATATGATAAAAATATTAAAGAACAAAAATATTGATAAATAATTACATAACTAAAGAGAAAGTAGAAATGTTTTTAATTAAGTTTCTTTGTTACTAAATTTATTTAAGAACAATAGAAAATTTACATAAAATAAATAAACATACAAAATATTTTTTTTTACTATCGTAATATTCAAACTTGATTAAATTACAATTTGAATGAAAATAAATTTAGTGTGGGACAAATACATCATTTTAGGTATATTAGGTTACATTTTTCTAACTATTGCTTATCCAAAAAGAGAAATAAGAAGAAAAGAGATTATTTTTTATGAAAAAAGTTTAGATTTTTTTATATTATTCAAGGTTTTAATATCACATAGTTACCATTTTTAGTTAGTCTTAACTTTTTTAATTAAAAAAGGGAAGAAAGAAAAATGAACAAATATTTAATCAAAATTTTAGTAACCTTCTCCCGAATTTTAGAAACTTTTAAATTTCTGGAGTTTTGTGTAATTCTAGAATTGCTAGGAGAACCTACTCTAGAATGTTTTGTAAAAAATTGTTCTTACCACATTACTTTTAACATTCAGTAGTCTTGGATATAAATAACCATGTAGTTAAATTTCCAAAAAGTCAAATCTCCAAATTGTCAAATGTCAGGGTATCGCAACTCAGGGAAAAGTCAGGGAAATTAGGTAGTCAGGGAAAAGTCATAAAAAAGTCAGGGATTATTTAAAAAAATCTTTAAATAAAGTCAGGAAAATTTTTCTCAAAGAAACCACAAATAAAAATTCAAAAATTTTAAAACTTTAAATAATTGTAAACAATGTATGTGAAGTTAGAAATGTGCAAACAATTAAAAATAATATATAATTTTTATCATACGTAGCAAGATTGAAAATAAATAAAAAAAACTTTTAGTCAGGGAAAATGAAAAATTAGTCAGTTAAAAGTCATAAAAAGTCAGGGATTTTTGAAAATGAAAATTTGCGACGACCCTGAATATTCACTTTGTTTAATTTCCAAAAAGTCGAATGTCCATTTTGTCCAATTTACAAACTGTCAAATATACATTTTTGTCGAATTTTCGAATTGTTGAATCTTCAAATTGTCGAATCTTTAAAATGTCGAATATCCACATTGTCGAAAGTCGATTTTGTCGAATTTGCAATTTTTCTAATATCTATTTTCTCGAGTATCCACGTTATCGAATTTCTAAGAATTAGAATATCTAAATCGTTGAATCTCCAAATCGTTGAATCTCCAAATGATGTGTTGGTATAGACTTTTTTGGAATTTAACTATTAAAAAATTTAACCATTCGATATTCGCCAATTTAGAAATTCGACCTTTTGGATTCTTGATACGATATCATGCACCCTCAACGAGAAGCCTGAGCAAAGTGTTAATGCGTATTCAAGTGCATTCACTTATTATAAAATTTTAAAAATTTAAACTTAATGTTTTATGTTACGATATTTTATAATAAAAAAAAACCTCTTAAACACTGAAATTTGTTAAAAGATTAAAATAATTTTTCAAACATGTTTACGATTATCAAAATTACATTAAAATTTACACTTGATCTAAAATATGTTATGTTTATAAGTTTATTTATTAAATTATATGCAGTTCAAGCACTTTTAATTAGTTTATTTTTGATAAAATTTTATTTTTTGATTTGTAAGCATACAATTTATTATTTCAAGTGAAAATACATTTTTATAATCAATTTTTTATTGGAAACTGTACTATTATAATTATTTAATAATTATGAATATTATATAATAACTACAAAAAATAATAAACAATTTATAGTGCAGTACTTTTTTCCGTCAGCACCACTAAATTTGGTAGCATTATACAAAAATATATTTGGTTCTCCAGCTCTTTTTATACTGTTTTCTGTCGCTGATCACGAATCTGAAGTGAAACTAACAATTCGACTTTTAATGGAAATTGACGAACCTGCTGCTGTACTACGATTATTAAATCCACGTTGTCTGTCCGCACTATGAAGACATGTATCTAAATTGTAAAAATGTAAAATTTTGTAATAAACAAAAAAATGTGAATAAAAAATTCCAGTAATTTTTTTATTATTTAATTCAATCATTTAAAATTTTTAATTTTGTAAATATGTTTTTAAATGATAATTAATCATTTTTAACATATAATCCCTAACTTTTTAAACAATAATAATTTTTTTTCACTGATTGCTTAAACATTTATCAAGATTTTACTGACAAATAGTAATTTTTAAATGATTTAAATTAAATCAGGTGTTTATCCAAAATAATTATTGTAATAAATATTTGTAATAAATAAATAATTGTAAATATTAAACATAATACTTTGTATTATGTTTTAATGTAATCTTTTTATTTTATCGTGCAATAAATTATAGAATTTTAAAGTTTCACGCACACATTTGCTCTCGAATACTTTGCTAGGATTTAAATTTATAATGGAATAAATACATGAAACATTTTTTACTTTTGTAAATTGTTAAATTGCTATTTAGATCATAAAATAAAAACAATTAAATAACTATCAAATCTATCCAGCTAAGGTAAAAAATATTTTTATATAATATTTTATTTATATTGGTTTAACAAATAATTAATATTTAAACATCCTTTCAATATTAATTATATAATTCAAAGTAAAGACTATTTTGTGACAGCGGTGGCGTTAAAAGCAATATTTTTTGTAAAATAGAAATAAATATATATATTTAATTTTATAATATTGTAAAGGCTCATTTACCAAAATTTAAATTCCATAAGGAACACATTTTATATACTTTTTTTAAATACATTATATACTTTTCAAAAAAAAATTATAAACAAGGTTAATAAAGTAGTAGACAAAACTAAATTAATAGAAACAATACACTTATATTATTTTTATTATATATTTTCTATGATATGCGCTTTAATAAAGTTTATTAATGGATACTTACCCATATTATTCAGGATAGAAATCATTTTATTAACTTCGAGAGACCGACCAAAATAACCCGTTCCTGCGTTCAACAAACACTGACACTTTCAAAACAAACCCAACTTCAAACATATGTTTTACGCAAAGCAGCGTAAGAGCTGTCAGAATGACATTTCCACGTGTCTAGGGAAAAAAAATTCAAGACTACAGTGAACGTGAACGCCAAAGACAAAGACAAAATCAAAAACAATTTTCGCAATCGACCCCCTGTCCATCTAAGGGTACATGACACCATTTTTTAATCCCCAGTAAAAACATATATACGAACACTGAATGGGTAAAATCATTTTAAGATATTATTATACGATAAATCTTCTTCACCTTTACCCATTAAGTACCAAATGTACAAAATTTGTCCATGAAGTTTGACACTTTATCTAGAAGGTAAAAGGTAGAGAGAAAAATTTAGCAATAGTAATTTTTTATAGTTTAAGAACCGCTCTTTCAAAATCCGTATTAAAAATAACCATATAATTATAAATAAACAAATGACAGGCAGTTTTTCAATAAGAAACACGATTTTTTTTGTGTTTTTTTCTTCAATTATGAATTTTTTGATATTCTTTATCGTAGAGAAAGATCTTTAAGTGCTACATATATCGTGACAAAATGTCCAAGCTATATGATAGGGGTATTGACGAAATTAAATATCAAAATGGCTGACCCAAAATGTCGACTGAATTGGATTTTTCTTTACGAATTCATGGTTGGTTGTACGAAATCCGGAAATCGTGAAGGCTTTTCATAACATTGACTATATAGGGGTTTTCAAGGTTGCTGATAACAAATTTGAAGTCGAATTTCAAAAATACAAAATGGCGGATCCAATATGGCGGACGATTTTTTTTAAAAATGATCTAATTGGCTTGAAAGTTGTTACTCAGGGTTTTTTGGGGTCGCTGATTATAAATCTGATATCAATTTTTCAAAATTCAAAATGGCGGATCCAAGATGGCAGACTATTTTTTTAAAATTGATTATATTAGATTGAAACTTGTGACTCAGGGGTTTTTGGGGTCGCTGATTATGAATCTGATATTAATTTTTCAAAATTCAAAATGACAGATCCAATATGGCGGAGTATTTTTTTTTTAAATAATCATATTGGCTTGAAACTTGTTACCCCGGGATTTTTAGGTTCGTTAATTATGAATCTATTATCAAATTTTCAAAATTCAAAATGGCGGACCTAATATGGCTGACGATTTTTTTGTAAATTATCATATTGGGTTGAAACTTGTTACTTAAAGGTTTTTGGGGTCGCTAATTGCGAATCTATAGTGGAATTTCTAAAATTTAAAATAGTGGGTCCAATATGGCGAACGTTTTTTTAAAAAATGATCCAATTGGCTTGAAACTTGTTACTTAGAGGTTTCTTTGAGTAAATCATCTTTCAAAATTCGAAATAGCGTATTTATTATAATTAGAAAACACATTGGCCAGTGCGATAACTTCTTCGCTTTGTTTCTCCTTCGGGTATCGTTTTGAATATTTATGCCAATATTCTTTATGTGTTTCACTTAAAAGTTGTCCTAGTAGCATTTACTTCTAAAATAATTTTTTTCTTTTACGCGGTCTTTTCTCACGACGCTAATTACTTTCAGGCCAATTTTCTCAATTCGAAAGGAGACCTTACTTTCAACATGTGCTGGAGTATATTCAAAACGATACCCGAAGGAGAAACAAAGCGAAGAAGTTATCGCACTGGCCAATGTGTTTTCTAATTATAATAAATACGCTATTTCGAATTTTGAAAGATGATTTACTCAAAGAAACCTCTAAGTAACAAGTTTCAAGCCAATTGGATCATATTTTAAAAAATCGTTCGCCATATTGGACCCACTATTTTAAATTTTAGAAATTCCACTATAGATTCGCAATTAGCGACCCCAAAAACCTTTAAGTAACAAGTTTCAACCCAATATGATAATTTACAAAAAAATCGTCAGCCATATTAGGTCCGCCATTTTGAATTTTGAAAAATTGATAATAGATTCATAATTAACGAACCTAAAAATCCCGGAGTAACAAGTTTCAAGCCAATATGATTATTTAAAAAAAAATACTCCGCCATATTGGATCTGTCATTTTGAATTTTGAAAAATTAATATCAGATTCATAATCAGCGACCCCAAAAACCCCTGAGTAACAAGTTTCAATCCAATATAATCAATTTTAAAAAAATAGTCTGCCATCTTGGATCCGCCATTTTGAATTTTGAAAAATTGATATCAGATTTATAATCAGCGACCCCAAAAACCCCTGAGTAACAACTTTCAAGCCAATTAGATCATTTTTAAAAAAAATCGTCCGCCATATTGGATCCGCCATTTTGTATTTTTGAAATTCGACTTCAAATTTGTTATCAGCAACCTTGAAAACCCCTATATAGTCAATGTTATGAAAAGCCTTCACGATTTCCGGATTTCGTACAACCAACCATGAATTCGTAAAAAAAAATCCAATTCAGTCGCCATTTTGGGTCAGCCATTTTGATATTTAATTTCGTCAATACCCCTATCATATAGCTTGGACATTTTGTCACGATATATGTAGCACTTAAAGATCTTTCTCTGCGATAAAGAATATCAAAAAATTCATAATTGAAGAAAAAAACACAAAAAAAATCGTGTTTCTTATTGAAAAACTGCCTGTCATTTGTTTATTTATAATTATATGGTTATTTTTAATACGGATTTTGAAAGAGCGGTTCTTAAACTATAAAAAATTACTATTGCTAAATTTTTCTCTCTACCTTTTACCTTCGAGATAAAGTGTCAAACTTCATGGACAAATTTTGTACATTTGGTCCTTAATGTGTTAAACAAAAATTTTATACTAAATGTCCATCTTATGGCCCTGCCAACTTGGGACCCACTCCCCTAATAATAAAATAAATTAATTTTTTAATCTTCTCTCGTCATTACAATAAAAGTATAAAAATACCTATACCGACTTGCTAGATGACTGAATTGATTTGTCGAAATAAAAGTCGGTATAGTAGGTTTTGTCACTCAAACCAAGTGGACAACTTGCTTAGGACTGAAAAATGTTTGTCTTCATAATTCTGGGAAATTTTTAATTTGAATTAGAAATTATCTGAATGAAGCGTTTACATTAGTCTGTGAAATTATATCTGACATGGACCTCTGTAGCTTAGTTGGTTTAGAGCAGTCATCTAGCAAATGAAAGACCCGAGTTTGAATCCCGGCGCCTGCTGTTGCTCACATACCACAGATATACACGACTACAGCTCTGAGTCTTTTTCATTATTATCACTTTCATAAAAATAATTTTATTTCATTTCTCATCCAAAAAAATACAAAAATTTTTAAAATAATAATTTTTACTTTTTGAGTTAAATTGCATGATACTAGTTTTAATTTGTAAATATGCACCTGTAAATATCTATTTTTTAGAAATATTATTAGTACAATTTTAGTTAATTTGCACTGATGAGGGCCCACATCAAAGGCCGAAACGTTTGCTTGTGTTTCTTAATTACCTTCTTCTTTACAGATACAGACCCCAAAGCCAATTAAATAATCCAGATGTCTAGACAACATTGAATATTTTTGTGTGGGTCAATATAAAAACCAGACATATCACAATATGTCATCAAACATACTAAAGTCCTAGATAGAAACAGTTCTTTTTTATATTGTCTCTGTTCGTTTTAAGATTGCACATACGTATCTTTTCACTTTGCACTACAGAAAGCACATGATAACAAAACACAGTGTGCCTCAACCAGTCGCAGGTGGTCTGAAAATGTAACAACAAACGGCTAATGTGGAATTGTCCTAAATGGCTCCCAGATTTCAAATTTTCAAGATTTAAAATCCTAGCTGCTCCACTTTTTGAGATTTCTACGTGGGAGTTCCATATTTACCATGAAAACGCCTAAAAGAGGCTATCAACTCAAGAAAATATCGGAATAAGACGTGTCATTACGTATTATAACTGTAAATGTCGATAGACCCGACTTTGTTAAAGGCAAAATACTTCTTAGCAATAGACAAACCCACCCCCCCCCTCCAAGTCCTCACCCCCAAGGATTACAGAATTGCTTATTGAAATGAAACGAAATTTTATTCACGATAATTGAAAACATAGAGGGGAAAGGTGTTCAATGAAGGCGGGGGGGGGGGGGGGTTGTCAAAGATCCTACAACGATGACACTGCAAAAACTACTGTCTTCTAAGTGTCTTATTTTAAGACACAACACATTAAGAAAGCGTCTTACGGTTATTTCAAGCTATTTCATTGGTTAATAATTTTGAAAGATGCTTTCTCATTGGTTTAAAAGTAAGATACCTTAAAACGTCTTAAAAGTGAGGACAAAAATGTCTTAAAATAAGACACTTGTTTTTACAGTGGAGTATCAATAACATTTTTAATTATCATGGATAAAATTAAGATTCAATTCAATAAGCAATTCTGTCATCCTTGGGGAGGGATTGGGGGGCAGTCACATAGAGGGCTAAAGCGAGGGGAAAAGGTTGATAAGGGTGGTTAGTCAAAGATCCTACAACGATAAGTATCAATAACATTTTAATTTATCGTAGATAAAATTTTGATTCAATTCAATAAGCAATTTGTCCTCCTTGGAGGGGGTCAGGGTGGTTACATAGAGGACAAAAGAGAGGGGAAAAAGGTGATTAATGAGGGTGGAAGGGTTAGGCAAACATCCTACAACAATGAGTATCAATAACATTTTCAATTATAGTGGATAAAATTTCGTTTTATATCAATAAACAATTCTGTGATAATTAGGGGGCTGGGTGGGGTGGCTACATAGAGGGATACATAGAGGTGAAAGATGGTCAATGAGGGTGGAGGGTAGTCAAAGATCCTACAACGATGAGTATCAATAACATTTTTAACTATTGTGGATAAAATTTCGTTTCATTTAAATAAGCAATTCTGTCATAATTGAGGGGGCGGGGTGTGTGGCTTCATAGAGAGCTCGATAGAGAGGAAAGGTGGTTAATGACGCTGGAGGGGATAGTCAAAGATCCTACAACGATGATCGCATCTAACAAAGTCGTGTATAGCGACAGTTATAATACGTAATGACACGTCATATTTCGGTATTCTCTTGAATAGATAGTCTCTTACGCGTTTTCATTGTAAATGTGAAACTCTTAAGTAAAAATATCAAAAAGTGGAGCAGTTAGGATTTCAAATCTTGAAAATTTGGAATCTGGGAGCCATTTAGGACAATTCCATATTAGCCGTTTGTTGATACATTTTCAGACCACCTGCGACTGGTTAAGGCACACTGTGAAAAGTGACAAGCTCGATGACACTTCAACTTGCTTTCAAGCAAAATATGCATGACCCGATAGCACATTACGATGCGCTTTCTGGTTTCACGCGACGTGCTATCTATCAGATTGTACTAAAAAAAATTTATATTTCAGTGATCTTGATATAACCAAACAGAAATTTCTTTAAATTTTACATTCCTATTTGCTGTAATTAAAAACAAATGATGAAATATCGTATTTGCTTTCAGCCGAAGAGGTCAATTAAACATATATTGTTGCACATAAATACAGTCCCAATTGATGCGTGTCTTACGCTTGTGATTATGAGCACTGTGTATTTGGATTTACGGAGGTTTCGATACACTGAAAACTTTTATGTATTAAAATAATCTGCATCGCGATTGTTTTAAGCCATTTTTAGATTATTTAAATTCAATTTGGTATAAAAAAAAGAGCGTTGCAGATTAGTTTAATCCAAAACAATTTTCTGGGTATTTAAATCATAGAGCCGATCGCTAATCAAAGTTCAAATGTGTAACGACTTTTAAACAAATTTTTAGAATTTACATTACTTTTCCAGTCCATTTAACTCCTTTCCAGATGCAAAAGTAACACATTATCCAAACAATTGCAAGAGTACCAGCTAATTCCCATCGTATACCGCCAACGTCTTCTATACCAGTTGAAATTCGAAGAGTTCGTCTCCTAGTGAATAAAAATGTTTAGATTAAAATTATTTTTATAATTTTTTTTGCGTGATCGAGAAAAAAGTCTTAAGGACAGGTTCCTCCAGACATTTTTCAAAAAATCTAAAATTTTTCCCCCCGTAAATTGCTAGAAAATACTCTTGGAAATAATATAGAATTAGTCTCGAAGGTCTTTACGACCGAGAAGCAGGTATACAAGAGGGGACAGCGGTACGCGCTGATTGGTAAATCAGGCCGCTCGAGCGGCTACAGAAGCGTCTAAAGATTACAGGACTGCAACAAGAAATGCAAAAATTCTTGAAAATGACACCTATGACGACCAGGAAGAAGTTGTGTACGCAGCCAGATTGGATATATGTGTAAAATCCACTTTTTTTTACGATTTTTCACGAACAACAATTTTAATCGTCTTTTTCTCGAAATCACGTTTTTTGAGCTGGGTGTCACTCTTATTTAGAAATTATTGCACTTATCAACATGAACCAAACGGCATTTTACTCTTCAAATGTCTCTCTATGGGGTGAACTAGAACCAAAAATATTCATGATCATTTAAAAAAGTTATAAACAATTAAAAGTGAAAAAAAGGGTTAAAAATTAAAAAGTCCGCCATTTTTTTTTGTTTCTTCGGTGAAAATGTTTCATTCTAGTTTGCACCATAGCCAATGTCATACAGAATAAGAAACCATTTTGATTTTTGCTTTCAATTAAATGGATCCAGAGATATCGTGACACCCACCAACAAAAGGGATTTTTTTGAACAGCCATTTTCGGTGCCGCCATTTTGAAAAAAAATAATAATTTTTTTCATTTAGTATTTTTATGTGTCTTTGTACGTGAAAAAAGTTTGACTCGAAAAAATTTTTTGTAATATCAATAAAATAAGTTTTAAAAAACACGTTTTTTGGAGGAACCTGGCCTTAATTTGTTACTTCTTAGGATAGAAAAAGGAAAATAAAGGGAATAAGATCAGTCAAGGATTATAGTTAGATATAGAATTTATTGTAACAATAGAATGAAAGATAAATTAAAAATACAAATTGTTGTCTTCCCAAGTACTTCGCATTTTGCAAAGTAAGGTTCGCACAACTCGCTGATTTAGTTTATATTTGGTTTAGAAAATTGTTTGGTAACGAAACGGGTATGACAAGAATGTTATCGCTTAGCGAACTTTTTCATCTCAAATTCCGTAAATGTGATTTTAGCTTTACATCAAGATCCCAAACACGGTGGGTCTGAATGAACTTTAACCCAAACAAGCTTGCATATTCCGGTTCTCTTCTGATTTCACTTCTAGGATGTCTCTCTATGATTTTGAGCTATAAAAGAACAAAATCGCTTAGGCCCTTTTTGAATAAATCCATTTTTTCGATTTTTTGAAAGTATTAATAAACATATTTTAGAGAAAATAGTAAGAACTAATGTTGTTATTGACTTCAATTATTTAAAATAACATTAGTAAAAAGTCCCTACCCTCCCAGTTTCTTGGGATAACAAATTTCCATAAATAATCCTGATAAACTGTGAAAAATCTGCAAAACTGCTGGTTTTTTTAAAACTACTCCTTTCCAGTGCATTTCAGGTCATTGAATATCCATATAAAAATAAAAGCTAAAAAAATTTGTCGTCAGTTAAAAAAAATCTATCGATTTATCTCTAAAATTAATAAAGTTATGACTTTTTGAAAAAATATAATTTCCTCTAAAAATATAAAAAATTAGATTTTTGTAAAGTAACTAGTTTTTATAAACGTATAGTAGCCACTAATACAAAACAAATTAATGTAGATATAATTTCGAGGAAATCTAAAAAAAATAGAGCTTTCTATCATAATTTGAGCCAAGATTGTGACCTTTTGAACATGACCTTTCAGTTTTTTAAACATATGGAGTGTGCTTTTAAAGTTACCGAAATGCCCAAATCTAAGTAGCTTTGTTTGAATTTTTCTATTTTTTCTCTAAAGCAAATATCTATTTGATTACTGAAACATGTTTTAATACATCTCTGAAATTGGCAAAGGTTTTTACATATTTCAAGCTTTCTATTTGATTCATCTCACGTACTGATATCTAAAATATGTCAAAACCTTTGCCGATTTCTGAGATCCATTAAAAGCATGTTTCAGTAATCAATTAGATCCTTGCTTTGAAGAAAAAATAGGAAAATTCAAACAAAGCTACTTAGATTTGGGCATTTCGGTAACACAAAAAGTACACGACATATTTTTCAACGTTTCAGACTTTTGTAATGAAATAAAAACTGGTCTTGGATTCCTTACCCAATAGGAAATTGCCAATGATCACCATTGGCTAAATAATGGTCCCATAATTGGCGCCCAACAGTTTTTTCTTGGCAAACTATTGGCAACCAATATTGGACCACAGTTGGTCAATCCTTGGGATGATAACGGGTTTGCCAGTCATTGGCAGCCATCATTGGTTCAATATTGGTTGCCAATGATAATGCCAATAAATAAAATTTTTTAAATTAACAATATTAAAATCTATATTTTTATATTGTTAATTTATTTATTGTTTAAAAAAATTTTTTTTTTAATAAATATTTTAATTTATTTATTAATGCATGTCAAGTATTGGTACAATAATTGGCTTTCAATATTGGTCCATCCTTGGGAGCCAATGAATAACCAACAATCTTATTTTTACAACACTATATGGAAACAGAGTTGTTAATTTAATCTTCAGCCAATATTTGACAATGAAGATTTGAGTGTTGGACACATTAGAAATGTATTTTCAGAGGTACGGGATCAGGCCTTATATAAAAGAGCTGAAGAAACTCGATCGTGAGAGAGGCTGACCGATGCGCGCCCTATGCCAGTTTCCGAAACCACAAACGCGTGAGAATCCTCGGCGCGCAGACGCGGCATAGATGCGGCGGGAAACTTCCACTATTTGAACTTGAATTTTTTATGCATTTAATCAAAAACAAGAAAAGAAATATAATAATACAAAAATTATACAAATTCTTAAATTTGTATAGTTTTCTGATTGTTATTAAAAAGTAATACGCTTAATTATAAAGAAATACTTATAATAAATATCCTCCATAAATAATTGTTCAATTCTTGAAGATTTGAAAAACTCTTAAAGGTGTGTCCTAAGGTTAAAAATTATTGTTCTAAATCTACTGTAATCGATTTTCATGTTATAGAAATTATTTAAATAAATTAATTAGTTTTAAAGAAATCAGAAAGAAATTAAATTGATGACAAAATAAACATTTAATATTAAAAATAATATTAATAAAAATAATCACATTAAAACTTTGCTTGTAAAATAAACAGAACGAAAAATTTAAAATTAAAAAATTAATGAACAATTACAAAATATTAAAGAAGACTTTAATTTTATTAAAATGTAAACTTAAGTCACATAAATACAAATATTCATGTAAGTATTTAAATTTTAAATTCACCATTTTTTCTGTTTAAATTTAAAGTAAAATTTAACAAATTGTAAAGAATGATAGTTAATAAATATTTAACTTTATTTGTTATTCTTTTCGTTTTTCACATGCAAAAAATAATCATTTTTTTTTATAAAACTAAGAAACAAATTCTCTAAATTTGAATGCAAATTAAAAATGAAAAAAATTTAATATATGTAAAAAAATTTTAAATTTGAATCATTTAATTAAATAATTTATTTTAACAAAATGACTTTCTAAATATAACTATCCAGAATATATAAAAAATATGAGCAAAAAAATCAAAATTGGTTTTTAAAAATAAAAAAATAAACTTTTTAAAGTTCAAAATAAATTAAATTTTTTTTAAATGTTGTTATTCTAAAATTAATATTAGTAGTAGAGCTATACCGGTCCGGGAACAGTTACCGACCGAGAAAATTGCTAAATCTGTAATCCTGCAGAAATCTGTTTTACCGACCGAGTGTAGGAATCTGCATTACCCTAGTTACCGACTTTGGCCGGTAGGTGGCGCTGTTTTGGGGGATTCCCCTGAATTTGCATATCATTTGCATACCACCCACCTAATTTGCATACCACCCACCTAATTTGCATACCACCCACCACCCACTCACCTAATTTGCATACGCTGTGAATTGTTTTTAACCCTTTCCTGCAGACTAATTTGCATACCACCCACCGCCACCCACCACCCACCACCCACCTAATTTGCATACGCTGTGAATTGTTTTTAACCCTTTCCTGCAGACTAATTTGCATACCACCTTAAATTTTACCCCCACTTTTGAGCGGGAAGTTAAATTTTACCCCCACTTTTAGGTTTTTCAAGCGTGCCATTTTGGATTTTTACCCCCACTTTTGCGCGGTAAGTTTAAAATTACCCCCACTTTTAGGTATTTGAAGCGAGGATTTCCCTACTTTTGAGCGGGCTTTTAGTCTGTTGTAAGTGAGAGTTCTACGTTACCGACAGTGATTTTAGTGAGTTAGCACACCGGCCACTACTGATAGACGGCGCTGCAATCGAATCCCGCCAAGTTTAACTTAAAAAGCTAACCCTTTTAATTTGCATAAAGTGTTATGTAAGAACTAATTTGCATATCATTAGTATGCAATACCACTTATGTGGCTAATTTGCATAAATTGCGTATTGTTGTTAACTTTTACCGAAGAACTAATTTGCATATCCTTAATACTACCAATATAATTTGCATAAACTAAGTATTGTTGTTAACTTTTACCTAAGAACTAATTTGCATATCCTTAATACCACCAATCTAATTTGCATAAACTGTGTATTTTTGTTAACTTTTACCTAAGAACTAATTTGCATATCCTTAATATCACTAATCTAATTTGCATAAACTGTGTATTGTTGTTAACTGTTACCTAAGAACTAATTTGCATATCCTTAATACCACCCATCTAATTTGCATAAACTGTGTATTATTGTTAACTTTTACCGAAGAACTAATTTGCATATCCTTAATACCACCCATCTAATTTGCATAAACTGTGTATTATTGTTAACTTTTACCGAAGAACTAATTTGCATACAGTGTTATGTAAGAACTAATTTGCATATCATTAGTATGCAATACCACCCATGCGGCTAATTTGCATAAACTGCGTATTGTTGTTACCTTTTACCGAAGAACTAATTTGCATATCCTTAATACTACCAATCTAATTTGCATAAACTGTGTATTGTAGTAAACTTTTACCTAAGAACTAATTTACATATCCTTAATACCACCAATCTAATTTGCATAAACTGTGTATTTTTGTTAAATTTTACCTAATATCTAATTTGCATATCCTTAATACCACCCATCTAATTTGCATAAACTGTGTATTATTGTTACCTTTTACCGAAGAACTAATTTGCATATCCTTAATACTACCAATCTAATTTGCATAAACTGTGTATTGTTGTTAATTTTTACCTAAGAACTAATTTGCATATCATTACGATGCAAACTACCCAATTTGTCTAATTTGCATAAATTTACCCCCACTTTTAGGTTTTTCAAGCGGGGATTCCCTACTTTTGAGCGGGCTTTTAGTCTGTCGTTAGTGAGAGTTCTACGTTACCGACAGTGATTTTAGTGAGTTAGCACACCGGTCACTACTGATAGACGGCGCTGCAATCGAATCCCGCCAAGTTTAACTTAAAAAGCTAACCCTTTTAATTTGCATAAAGTGTTATGTAAGAACTAATTTGCATATCATTAGTATGCAATACCACTTATGTGGCTAATTTGCATATAGTGTTATGTAAGAACTAATTTGCATATCATTAGTATGCAATACCACCCATGCGGCTAATTTGCATAAATTGCGTATTGTTGTTAACTTTTACCGAAGAACTAATTTGCATATCCTTTATACCACCAATCTAACTTGCATAAACTGTGTACTATTGTTATCTTTTACCTAAAAACTAATTTGCATATCATTACTATGCAACCACCCAATTTGTCTAATTTGCATATCACCTACCCCCACCCACCTAATTTGCATACGCTATGTATTGTTTTTAACTCTTTTCTACAACTTACCTACCACCCACCACTATATGTTTCCATTGTATCTACCCTACCACCCTCCCCTTTACCCACCCACTCCACCTACCACCCACCGCCTGTCACCCATCTAGTAGATGCTTTAAATATCTCTATTCGATTCTCAACACCACCCACCACCCACAACTCAACTACGAAACTAATGTATTGGGACTTAAATTTTCAAAACACCACCCACTTTTGCATATATGTTATCAAATTTCAAAAATCATAATAAAAATCGTGAGGAATCAAGGGAAGGTGATATTAACGCTCGGACCTAAGTGGGCGACTCAAGTGGGTGGTTGGGAGTGGGTGGCGCTAGGACCCAGCCCACGCAACTCAGCGCGGCATGCTGCTGCAGGCTGCGCGCACGCTTCCCAGAGCTATCGAGTGTGGGGGGGACTTGTGAGAGTGGGAGAGCCTCTAATGTATAGGCGTCCGCAAGAGGTGAAATCTTATTTCGCTTCAGAGTTTTGTAGCAGCAGGTTCTCTTCCAAGAGCACCTCCGTAAGTATTTCTAGCTTTACAGATTTTGTATATTTTACCAGTAAAATAACAATTCGTTGTTTATAATAATGTTTTTTAATGTTACAGATACACAGACATAGTTTCTGCCTACTTCTCTAGGAGGTTCACGGTTGTCAATAATAAACTCTGTAAGTAATTCAAAACTTTGTTTATTTACTAATAAAATAACAATTTTTTTTGTTTATTTACAAATAAAATAACAATTTTTTGTTTATTTACAAATAAAATAACAATTTTTTGTTTATTTACAAATAAAATAACAATTTTTTGTTTATTTACAAATAAAAAACAATTTTTTGTTAATAACACCCCCCCTCCTTTTTTTTCTTCTGTTATAGGTACACTTGTTACACTGCCTACTTGGATAGGATATACAAATACACTAGGCATCAGCACTAAGTTCCGTAAGTATTACTATTTTTAATAATTTTGAAAAGTTAGTAGTAAATAACAATTCATTGTTTACAACATTTTTCTCTTCTTCTGTTTTAGGTACACAGTTCTAGTCTGAGCCTAATTTCCTCTGATATGAAAATTTAGCAATCTTCAGCCAGACTTCAGTGAAAACAACGCAGCTCGTTCCACTTCTATTTTTTCAGCTTCTCTTTCAGCCTTCTTTTTCAGCATTTTTTCAGCATTTTTTCAGGCTTTTTTCAGTTTTCTTTTTCAGATTTTAGAAAAAATTTGTCAAAATGCCCCGGTGTAGAAACAGTGTACAAAAACGTTTTGCCTCTGCTGACAGTGTAGATGAAATTTGTGAATGTTCCGCCAATTTCATTGACACTGCTGAATTAAAGTTATGCTCTGTAAAGTCCAAGCCGGCTGACGCTCGTCTTATTAGTGCATTCGAATGGCAGCATAAATGTAAACAGCAATACGCTATTTTAAAAAAATTCTTTAATAGATATAGCTTTACATTTCCTCAGAAACAAAAAATCTTAAATTTATTAAACAGAGTGCACTACTTGAAATGTCATTTTAATTTATTAGAGAAGAGCGGTGCCGGTCTCAATCACTCAAATGAAACAATTAAGTGGGTTGACACGGATACAGCCTTTAATAATCAATTACAGTCGGGAACAATAGTAAATTTAACGCATATAGATGTTAATCAGTTCTTAGACGATGCCTTTGTCCTCTTCAAAAATCATGTCGAGACTTGTTTGAACACGCTTGGTCCGGTAAAAACGTATACGGTATTGTACGCCAAATTTAAGAAAACCCTACCTGACGGTTCAGAAGAATTCGATTTAAAAAACTTTGCAGTTAAAGCGAGTGACATTTTACCTTCAACTCAGTTAGATGAATTTTATAATGTTAATGTAAAACAGTTAACACTTAGAAAAATGGAAGAGTTTCAGGAAAAAGAATCTAATTGGATTCTTGACTCTATCCAAAGACTAGATGTTAATATAAGCAAATACAACCCTATGTGTGCTGGCTCTTATATCGATCTTCCACCAGTTATTAAACAAAGAGAGGCCTGCATTAATGTTCATAATTTAGATAATCAATGCTTCAAGTGGTCGATTCTATCAGCACTATACCCAGCTTCTTCTAATGCACATCGTTTATCGAAGTACGAAAACTTTAAAGATGTCTTAGATTTTACAGGAATTGAATTTCCTGTAGCTCTAAATAACATTGTGAAATTCGAAACATTAAATAAAATTTCAGTAAATGTATATGGTCTTCAAAAGTGTAAAAATGATTTTAGTGTAACACCGTTACACCTTACATCACACAAAAGAACTTCTCATGTGAATCTTTTACGCATTGAAGATTACTACATTGATGAAAGTTTGAGTGTTGAGGAAGATGCTTCTGCTGATAAAACAATTCTTTCATTCAACTATCATTACGTTTGGATTAAGAATTTATCGCGACTTGTAAGTTCTCAATTGTCTAAATATAATCATAAAATGCATATTTGCGATCGCTGTTTGCATTACTTTAATAGTGAAGAAAAACTTATTGAACACACCGAAGATTGTAACAAATTGAATAAAACTAAAGTAATTTTACCACAGCCTAATAACAACGTAATTCAATTCAAAAATTTCAATAATAAGGAGCGTGCTCCATTTATCATATATGCAGACTGCGAGAGCTTATTGCTTCCTGAAACGGAATCTTCAACCTTAGGTGATTGCACAGAAGTATTTCAAAACCATAAACTTCTGAGCATTGGATACTATTTAAAGTGTTATGATGATACTTTATCAGTATACAAAGCATCACCTAAGGATGAAGAAGATCCTGCAAAATGGTTTGCTAAAGAGTTAAAACAGTTGGCAGAGGATATTGAGACTGTATTTATGGTCACCATTCCGATGGAGAAACTAAATGCAAGTCAACAAGCTGCTTTTCGAAGCACTAACATTTGCCACATCTGTAAAAACTCTATCGCGCATGGGGCTGTGAAAGTAAAAGATCATTGTCATATAACTGGAAAGTACAGGGGGGGTAGCGCATCAGGATTGTAACATCAACTATCAGGATTCAAGAACTATTCCTGTAGTATTCCACAATTTAAGTGGATACGATGCGCATTTCATTATATAATCCATTGCCACTGAGTTTGAGGGTAAAGTTCACTTCCTCCCCGTTAACAAAGAAAGATATATTAGCTTCACCAAACATGTTCAAGGGAGTATCATCAATTTTCGGTTCATAGATTCATTCAAATTTATGGCATCGTCTTTGGATAAATTGGCATCTTATCTTCCTCAACATAATATAATAAATTCCAAATTTTCTACCTACTCGAAAAATAACGTAGAACTGTTAACCCGAAAAGGAATTTTTCCATACGAGTATTTGGACTGTTGAGCAAAACTTAATGAGGCACAACTACCTCCAATAGAAAAATTTTACAGTACATTAAACGATTCGCATGTAAGTAATCATGATTATATACATGCGCAAAATGTCTGGAATACATTTAATTGCAAAAATCTCTGCGATTATGTATATTTGTACATGAAAACTGACATTTTACTACTCGCAGATATTTTTGAAAATTTTAGAAACCAGTGTATTATTGCGTACGGTTTAGATCCAGCTCATTATTATACAACACCTGGTATGAGCTGGGATGCTATGTTAAAGTATAGTAATGTAAAATTGGAACTTCTCACTGATATAGATATAGTTATGTTTATTGAACGTGGCATTAGAGGTGGTGTAAGCCAGTGTTCAAATAGATATACCAGAGCTAATAATCAGTATATGGAAAAATATAAAGAAGAAGAAGAGTCAACTTACATTATGTACTTGGATGCGAACAACCTGTATGGTTGGGCTATGATACAAGCACTTCCCTACGGTCGTTTTAAGTGGGTGCCAAATGTAAAAAATAGTTTTAATTTTAACGTTGAAGATGATGCTCCTGTTGGTTATATTTTAGAAGTTGATTTAGTCGATCCCGATGAATTACACAACAATCACAGTGATCTGCCATTCTGTTCAGAATACTTAAAACCACCAGGATTAAAAGAGACAAAGTTACTAACTACCCTTCTACCGAAACAAAAATACGTTATCCATTACCGTGCACTGAAGCAAGCTTTGGCACATGGTATTAAACTTACACATATTCACAGAATTTTACAATTCACACAATCTGCTTGGTTGAAAAGTTATGTGGATTTTAATACCATGATGCGAACGAACGCTACAAATGATTTTGAAAAAAATCTATTTAAGCTAATGAATAATGCAGTGTACGGTAAGACAATGGAAAACGTACGGAAACGAGTTGACGTTAAACTTGTAACAAAGTGGGGGGGTAGATATGGAGCTGAAGCTCTTATATCTAAACCTAACTTCCACTCGCGAGCTATCTTTAGCGAAAATTTAGTTGCGGTGGAACTCAGAAAAACGGAAGTGCTTATGAATAAACCAATCTATATTGGTCTTAGCGTTTTAGACATTTCCAAAACACTCATGTATGATTTTCATTACGATTACATGCGAAAAAAGTATAATGATAACTGTAAATTGCTCTATACTGACACCGATAGTATTGTTTATCACGTTTAATGTGAAAATATCTATTCTGATATGAAAGCAGATATTTCTAAATTTGATACTTCTGATTATCCTGTTGATAATATACATGGAATGCCGCAAGTCAATAAAAAAGTTTTAGGTCTCATGAAAGATGAGTGTAGTGGGAGAGTTATTACAGAATTTGTTGGCTTACGGAGTAAAATGTATAGCATTCGAGTAGAGGATCAGGACTTTATAAAAAAGGCTAAAGGTGTTAAGGAGGTAGTTGTGAAGAAGACAATTACCTTTGATGACTATGTCTACTGCTTAAAAAATGTTGAAATGCTTGCTAGAACACAATATTGTATCCGGTCAAAACTCCATAATGTACACACATTAAAACAGACAAAAATAGCTTTAAGTCCGTTTGATGATAAAAGATATTTAATAAAAAATAGCACGGACACCCTCGCTTGGGGGCATAATAATATAAACAATTTAGATTCTAATGATGTAGAAATGACACTAGTTTAAGCAAACTGTTTATAATATATTGTAAATAAGCAGAAGTGCAAACTTTAATTTCTATTTGAAATTTGTAAATATTCAAGAAAGTGTGTTAACGTATGTGTGTGTGTGTGTGTGTGTGAGAGAGAGAGGTATTAAGAGACAAAAACTATAATTTACTGTAAAAATTTAAAATATGGTTTAAATAAAAACAAAAGTTGGCTTTTAAATTTGTTCTCTTTTTTTCTACCTTTGTTTTATATAATTTAATGTAATCACAAAAAGAAAAATTCAAGTTAATAATTTCATTAAAAAAATTAAATTTTTATTAAGTTACTTATTATTATTGTAAGATTATAGGTAAAGCAGTAAAGACACATTGATTTTTGAAAGTATTGAATTCATTTATTTCTATAAAATCTTTAAAATTTATTACAGAAAAGATTCACATTGTTTGCAAAAGGATTTCAAAGTGGTAGAAGTACAATCAATTTCATCGACGTCTACTAAAACATTTTTCACTTCACTTGGTGCACTGAGAAACCAATTGCGAAGAGTTAATACATTACTGGCAGCACAATTTACAGTTGGTGCCATATGATGTGTACATGTAGTTAACAAGCAGTCAGTTTTAATATTTTTAATTGATGGACAGTCTATTTCTTCTAAATTTTGCACATTTAACAAGTATTTTTCTAACCACACTTTTTTTTCACTACCTTTTGTGTAAATAGTCTTTGCACCTCGTAGTGTTTCTTAAAGAACGATACGTAGTTCATCATAAGATACATCTCCAGCTATCCATTGGATTCCATGATAATTATTGGTCAACCAACGGTTCTCACTTTTGTATCGTCCAGGTAAATAATTCCAACTATATGGTGGTTCAAAGAGATAAACTCGAGGTTGAGCATCTGCTTCAAGTGGAAGAATAGCCAACTCCTTAAAGACAAATTCGTTACAGCTCTGTTTAAAACCTTGGATGTCTACAATAAAATCCATCTTAGACAATAAATGAAATTTAAAGCCAAGGCAACATCTTATATACCAAACTGTAACCCTCCACCCCTCCACCACCCCCCCCACATCCTAATTTCATCGCTGATTGGTTCATACTATACCACATGATTATATACGATGACGTGTTATGCACTAGCAATAGTATTGGTATGTCAGTATAAACCCAATGAACATTACATTTATATTCAACACTTCTCAGCATGATGTAAAATCCCCCTCTGCGAGTTAGAACAAGTTAGGCTAGGTTCACTCAAGTTAAATTTGTAAGTTAACTAATAAGCGTTAAAGTTAACTTTTAAAAAAGTAAAAAATAACTTTTAGAAAAGTTTGAAAAGGTTGAAGTTAACTTTTGGAAAAGTTAAAGTTAACTTTTAGAAAAGTTAAATTAAATTAACATGTGAATCCCATAAGATATGAAGTTAACTTTCAGAAAAGTTAAATTAAACTATCGAAAAAGTTAAAGGTAACTTTTGGAAATGTTAAAGTTAACTTTCGGAAAAGTTAATGCTAACTTTTGGAAAAGTTAAAGTTAACTATTGGAAAAGTTAAGGTTAACTATTGGAAAAGTTAAAGTTAACTTTCGGAAAAGTTAAAGGTAACTTTTGGAAAAGTTAAAGTGAACTTTTAGAAAAGTTAAACCCAATTAACATGTAAATCCCATAAGAGATGAAGTTAACTTTTGGAAAAGTTAAAGTTAACTATCGAAAAATTTAAAGGTAACTTTTGAAAAAGTTAAAGTTAACTTTTGGAAAAGTTAAAGTTAACTTTTGGAAAAATTAAAGTTAACTTTTAGAAAAGTTAAACCAAATTAACATGTGAATCCTATAAGATATGAAGTTAACTTTCAGAAAAGTTAAAGTAAACTATCGAAAAAGTTAAAGGTAACTTTTGAAAAAGTTAAAGTTAACTTTTGGAAAAGTTAAAGTTGACTTTTGGAAAAGTTAAAGTAAACTATTGGAAAAGTTAAGGTTAACTATTGGAAAAGTTAAATTTAACTTTCGGAAAAGTTAAAGGTAACTTTTGGAAAAGTTAAAGTTAACTTTCGGAAAAGTTAAAGTTAACTATTGGAAAAGTTAAAGGTCACTTTCGGAAAAGTTAAAGGTAACTTTTGGAAAAGTTAAAGTTAACTATAGGAAAAGTTAAAGTTGACTTTCGGAAAAGTTAAAGTTAACTATTGGAAAAGTTAAAGTTAACTTTCGGAAAAGTTAAAGTTAACTTTCGGAAAAGTTAAAGTAAACTTTTGGAAAAGTTAAAGTTAACTTTTAGAAAAGTTAAACCCAATTAACATGTAAATCCTATAAGAGATGAAGTTAACTTTTGAAAATGTTACAGTTAACTATCGAAAAAGTTAAAGGTAACTTTTGGAAAAGTTAAAGTGAACTTTTAGAAAAGTTAAACCCAATTAACATGTAAATCCCATAAGAGATGAAGTTGACTTTTGGAAAAGTTAAAGTTAACTATCGAAAAATTTAAAGGTAACTTTTGAAAAACTTAAAGTTAACTTTTGGAAAAGTAAAAGTTAACTTTTGGAAAAGTTAAAGTTAACTTTTAGAAAAGTTAAACCAAATTAACATGTGAATCCCATAAGATATGAAGTTAACTTTCAGAAAAGTTAAAGTAAACTATCGAAAAAGTTAAAGGTAACTTTTGGAAATGTTAAAGTTAACTTTCGGAAAAGTTAATGCTAACTTTTGGAAAAGTTAAAGTTAACTATTGGAAAAGTTAAGGTTAACTATTGGAAAAGTTAAAGGTAACTTTCGGAAAAGTTAAAGGTAACTTTTGGAAAAGTTAAAGTTAACTATTGGAAAAGTTAAAGTTGACTTTTGGAAAAGTTAAAGTTAACTATTCGAAAAGTTAAAGTTAACTTTCGGAAAAGTTAAAGTTAACTTTCGGAAAAGTTAAAGTAAACTTTTGGAAAAGTTAAAGTTAACTTTTAGAAAAGTTAAACCCAATTAACATGTAAATCCTATAAGAGATGAAGTTAACTTTTGAAAATGTTACAGTTAACTATCGAAAAAGTTAAAGGTAACTTTTGGAAAAGTTAAATTAAACTATCGAAAAAGTTAAAGTTAACTTTTGGAAAAGTTAAAGTTAACTTTTGGAAAAGTTAAAGTTAACTTTTAGAAAAGTTAAACCAAATTAACATATGAATCCCATAAGATATGAAGTTAACTTTCAGAAAAGTTAAAGTAAACTATCGAAAAAGTTAAAGGTAACTTTTGGAAATGTTAAAGTTAACTTTCGGAAAAGTTAATGCTAACTTTTGGAAAAGTTAAAGTTTACTATTGGAAAAGTTAAGGTTAACTATTGGAAAAGTTAAAGGTAACTTTCGGAAAAGTTAAAGGTAACTTTTGGAAAAGTTAAAGGTAACTTTTGGAAAAGTTAAAGTTTACTTTCGGAAAAGTTAAAGGTAACTTTTGTAAATGTTAAAGTTAACTTTCGGAAAAGTTAAAGTTAACTATTGGAAAAGTTAAAGTTAACTTTCGGAAAAGTTAAAGTAAACTTTTGGAAAAGTTAAAGTTAACTTTTAGAAAAGTTAAAGTTAACTTTTAGAAAAGTAAAACCCAATTAACATGTAAATCCTATAAGAGATGACGTTAACTTTTGAAAATGTTACAGTTAACTATCGAAAATGTTAAAGGTAACTTTTGGAAAAGTTAAAGTTAATTTTCGGAAAAGTTAAAGTTAACTATTAGAAAAGTTAAACTTAACTTTCGGAAAAGTTAAAGGTAACTGTTGGAAAAGTTAAAGTTAACTTTTAGAAAAGTTAAATCCAATTAACATGTAAATCCCATAAGAGGTGAAGTTAACTTTTGGAAATGTTAAAGTTAACTATTGGAAAAGTTAAAGGTAACTTTCTGAAAAGTTAAAGGTAACTTTTTGAAAAGTTTAAGTTAACTATTAGAAAAGTTAAAGTTAACTTTCAGAAAAGTTAAAGGTAACTTTTGGAAAAGTTAAAGTTGATGTTTAGAAAATATTTAATCCAATTAACATAGCATTTGAAGGTAACTTACTATCGATATTTCAATACATTAACAATGCTGACCCCTAAGAAATCAGTTTAACAACAGTATACAGTTTATGCAAGTTAAACGAAAATATAGTACGCATGCTCAGTAAGCACTTCTCTGTTGTTGCGCGAGCAACTTTACTTTCACTTAGTCTCACGAGCAACGCAACTCCACTCTTCCATGCAAATTATTAGTATTATAATAGAAAAACTTTATAAATAAATTCTTAGACGATGTCTTTGTTCTGTTTAAAAAGCAAGTTTAAACTTGTGTGTACACGCTTGTTCTGCTAAAATCGTACAATCAACTTGTTGGATTCCACGGCTTCGTCGAGCACCTTGAAGTTGTCTGGCTCCTTCTCAAACAGGTTCGTAAACCTTGCTGGCAGGAATGCCCGGAATTCACCATCCAAATCAACTGCAAATTTGAATCCATACTTGGTTGACATCCTCTTTATACTAGTTACGGTATAAAGGGTATTGACATCCAACTCAGCAAGCGGCTTCGTGGGTAGAAGATGTTGCAAACGTCCAAGAGAGTTGATTTTTCTTAAGGTGACGTCCATTGTTTTGAATATCTGTAAGCAAATCAAAATAGAGCTGTTAGATCAAAACATATTATTAAGCTAAAATCAAAAAATAGACTTAAAGGTGGAAGAGGGCTTACCTAGTAGAGGATTCGAAGCTACTCTTGATGCTGCTTCAGCTGCTGATGTAGGCTGTAACAGATATGTCTCCACTTGGCTTAAAATCCTTCTTATATCTCTTGAACCCCACTCTTTCTCCATTTTCCCACTCTTGTTACCCCCACTTTATTGTTGCGCGCGCAAATCCTCTTTAACAAGTCTATCCACTCGCATTGGCCCCCCTTAACCGTACGCGCATCTTTGCTGCGCACCTTTCACTTTTGAGACTGCTAATGATATGCAAATTAGTTTTTACATAACACTGTATGCAAATTAGTTCTTCGGTAAAAGTTAACAACAATACACAGTTTATGCAAATTAGATTAGTGGTATTAAGGGTATGCAAGTTAGTTGTTCGGTAAAAATTAACAACAATACCCAGTTTATGCAAATTAGATTGGTAGTATTAGGGATATGCAAATTAGTTCTTCGGTAAAAGTTAACAACAATACGCAATTTATGCAAATTAGCCGCATGGGTGGTATTGCATACTAATGATATGCAAATTAGTTCTTACATAACACTATATGCAAATTAGCCACATAAGTGGTATTGCATACTAATGATATGCAAATTAGTTCTTACATAACACTTTATGCAAATTAAAAGGGTTAGCTTTTTAAGTTAAACTTGGCGGGATTCGATTGCAGCGCCGTCTATCAGTAGTGACCGGTGTGCTAACTCACTAAAATCACTGTCGGTAACGTAGAACTCTCACTAACGACAGACTAAAAGCCCGCTCAAAAGTAGGGAATCCCCGCTTGAAAAACCTAAAAGTGGGGGTAAATTTATGCAAATTAGACAAATTGGGTAGTTTGCATCGTAATGATATGCAAATTAGTTCTTAGGTAAAAATTAACAACAATACACAGTTTATGCAAATTAGATTGGTAGTATTAAGGATATGCAAATTAGTTCTTCGGTAAAAGGTAACAATAATACACAGTTTATGCAAATTAGATGGGTGGTATTAAGGATATGCAAATTAGATATTAGGTAAAATTTAACAAAAATACACAGTTTATGCAAATTAGATTGGTGGTATTAAGGATATGTAAATTAGTTCTTAGGTAAAAGTTTACTACAATACACAGTTTATGCAAATTAGATTGGTAGTATTAAGGATATGCAAATTAGTTCTTCGGTAAAAGGTAACAACAATACGCAGTTTATGCAAATTAGCCGCATGGGTGGTATTGCATACTAATGATATGCAAATTAGTTCTTACATAACACTGTATGCAAATTAGTTCTTCGGTAAAAGTTAACAATAATACACAGTTTATGCAAATTAGATGGGTGGTATTAAGGATATGCAAATTAGTTCTTCGGTAAAAGTTAACAATAATACACAGTTTATGCAAATTAGATGGGTGGTATTAAGGATATGCAAATTAGTTCTTAGGTAACAGTTAACAACAATACACAGTTTATGCAAATTAGATTAGTGATATTAAGGATATGCAAATTAGTTCTTAGGTAAAAGTTAACAAAAATACACAGTTTATGCAAATTAGATTGGTGGTATTAAGGATATGCAAATTAGTTCTTAGGTAAAAGTTAACAACAATACTTAGTTTATGCAAATTATATTGGTAGTATTAAGGATATGCAAATTAGTTCTTCGGTAAAAGTTAACAACAATACGCAATTTATGCAAATTAGCCACATAAGTGGTATTGCATACTAATGATATGCAAATTAGTTCTTACATAACACTTTATGCAAATTAAAAGGGTTAGCTTTTTAAGTTAAACTTGGCGGGATTCGATTGCAGCGCCGTCTATCAGTAGTGGCCGGTGTGCTAACTCACTAAAATCACTGTCGGTAACGTAGAACTCTCACTTACAACAGACTAAAAGCCCGCTCAAAAGTAGGGAAATCCTCGCTTCAAATACCTAAAAGTGGGGGTAATTTTAAACTTACCGCGCAAAAGTGGGGGTAAAAATCCAAAATGGCACGCTTGAAAAACCTAAAAGTGGGGGTAAAATTTAACTTCCCGCTCAAAAGTGGGGGTAAAATTTAAGGTGGTATGCAAATTAGTCTGCAGGAAAGGGTTAAAAACAATTCACAGCGTATGCAAATTAGGTGGGTGGTGGGTGGTGGGTGGCGGTGGGTGGTATGCAAATTAGTCTGCAGGAAAGGGTTAAAAACAATTCACAGCGTATGCAAATTAGGTGAGTGGGTGGTGGGTGGTATGCAAATTAGGTGGGTGGTATGCAAATTAGGTGGGTGGTATGCAAATGATATGCAAATTCAGGGGAATCCCCCAAAACAGCGCCACCTACCGGCCAAAGTCGGTAACTAGGGTAATGCAGATTCCTACACTCGGTCGGTAAAACAGATTTCTGCAGGATTACAGATTTAGCAATTTTCTCGGTCGGTAACTGTTCCCGGACCGGTATAGCTCTACTACTAATATTAAACTTGAATAATAATTTTCAATACAATTACTTAAAATTAGTTTTCAAAAAATTCAATTATCATTAAAATGAATCTTTCCAAATAATAAAACTTAAACAGAAAGAATTAATGGTTTCTTTTAAATTAAAGAAATAATAGAGCATTAAACATAGTTAATTTAATATTTTGAATACTATTAAAAAAAATTTAACTTTAAAAAAATTAATGATATCAAAAATATTATTTTTCGATCCTAATTAAAAAAAAAATTCATTTTAATTTAGCTTTATTGAACAGTGTTGATTTTTAAATTTTAAAATTTGTGTCTAGGTATTAAGCTTTAAATTAGATTACATCTTATTTTTTTTCATGTCCATATCTTTTATTAAAATTAAATTAAAATTTGTTTTTAAAATTAAAATATAAACATTTTAAAGTTTAAAGTTGAATTGAAAATTTTTTAAAATTCGTTATATTAAAATTATAATATTAATCTTAAATAATAATTTCAAATATAATTACTTAAAGTTAGTTTCCAAAAACTTGAATTAATTTTAAAACGAATCTTTACAAATAGTAAAACTTGAACAGAAAAAATTAAAGAAATAATAAAGCATTAAACATGGTTAATTTAATGTTTTGAATATTATTAAAAAAAATTAAGTTTAAAAAAGTTAATGACATCAAAAATATTATTTTTTATCTTAATTTTAAAAAAAATTCATATTAATTTAACTTTATAAAACAGTGTTGATTTTTAAATTTAAAATTTTTAAATTTGAGTCTAGGTATTAAGCTTTAAATTAGTTTACATCTTATTTTCTTTTTTGTCCATATCTTTTATTAAAATTAAATTAAAATTTGTTTTTAAAAATAAAATATAAACTTTTTAAAGTTTAAAGTTGAATTGAAAATTATTTAAAATTCGTTATATTAAAATTAAGATTAATCTTAAATAATAATTTCAAATATAATTACTTAAAGTTAGTTTCCAAAAACTTGAATTAATTTTAAAATTACGAATCTTTACAAATAGTAAAACTTGAACAGAAAAAATTAAAGGTTTCTTTTAAATTAAAGAAATAATAGAGCATTAAACATGGTTAATTAAAATTTTGGAATAAAATTAAAAAAAAATTAAGTTTAAAAAAATTAATGATATCAAAAATTTTAAAATTTTAAAGTAAACATTTTGAATATTATTAAAAATGTGCTCAGAAAGTAAAAACTTTGTTTAAAATTTTTTAAACTTTTAAGTTAAACTGGAAATAAGATGTGAACTAAATTAAACCTTTCTATACAAATTTAAATTTTAAAACTCAATGCCGTTTTGTAATAGCTAAATTGAAATAAGTTACATTTTTTAATTAGGATCGAAAAATAATATTTTTGATATCATTAATTTTTTTAAAGTTAAATTTTTTTTAATAGTATTCAAAATATTAAATTAACTATGTTTAATGCTCTATTATTTCTTTAATTTAAAAGAAACCATTAATTCTTTCTGTTTAAGTTTTATTATTTGGAAAGATTCATTTTAATGATAATTGAATTTTTTGAAAACTAACTTTAAGTAATTGTATTGAAAATTATTATTCAAGTTTAATATTAATTTTAGAATAACAACATTTAAAAAAAATTTAATTTATTTTGAACTTTAAAAAGTTTATTTTTTTATTTTTAAAAACCAATTTTGATTTTTTTGCTCATATTTTTTATATATTCTGGATAGTTATATTTAGAAAGTCATTTTGTTAAAATAAATTATTTAATTAAATGATTCAAATTTAAAATTTTTTTACATATATTAAATTTTTTTCATTTTTAATTTGTATTCAAATTTAGAGAATTTGTTTCTTAGTTTTATAAAAAAAAATGATTATTTTTTGCATGTGAAAAACGAAAAGAATAACAAATAAAGTTAAATATTTATTAACTATCATTCTTTACAATTTGTTAAATTTTACTTTAAATTTAAACAGAAAAAATGGTGAATTTAAAATTTAAATACTTACATGAATATTTGTATTTATGTGACTTAAGTTTACATTTTAATAAAATTAAAGTCTTCTTTAATATTTTGTAATTGTTTATTAATTTTTTAATTTTAAATTTTTCGTTCTGTTTATTTTACAAGCAAAGTTTTAATGTGATTATTTTTATTAATATTATTTTTAATATTAAATGTTTATTTTGTCATTAATTTAATTTCTTTCTGATTTCTTTAAAACTAATTAATTTATTTAAATAATTTCTATAACATGAAAATCGATTACAGTAGATTTAGAACAATAATTTTTAACCTTAGGACACACCTTTAAGAGTTTTTCAAATCTTCAAGAATTGAACAATTATTTATGGAGGATATTTATTATAAGTATTTCTTTATAATTAAGCGTATTACTTTTTAATAACAATCAGAAAACTATACAAATTTAAGAATTTGTATAATTTTTGTATTATTATATTTCTTTTCTTGTTTTTGATTAAAAGCATAAAAAATTCAAATTCAAATAGTGGAAGTTTCCCGCCGCATCTATGCCGCGTCTGCGCGCCGAGGATTCTCACGCGTTTGTGGTTTCGGAAACTGGCAATTAACTGGCAATTAACAACTCTGTTTCCATATAGAGTTGTAAAAATAAGATTGTTGGTTATTCATTGGCTCCCAAGGATGGACCAATATTGAAAGCCAATTATTGTACCAATACTTGAAATGCATTAATAAATAAATTAAAATATTTATTAAAAAAAAAATTTTTTTTAAACAATAAATAAATTAACAATATAAAAATATAGATTTTAATATTGTTAATTTAAAAAATTTTATTTATTGGCATTATCATTGGCAACCAATATTGAACCAATGATGGCTGCCAATGACTGGCAAACCCGTTATCATCCCAAGGATTGACCAACTGTGGTCCAATATTGGTTTCCATTAATGCGCCAATATTGGCACCATTGGCTCCCAATACTGGTCCATTAATGCGCCAATCGTTAGTTTCCCATTGGGTAGTCAACTGGCAATGGAGACTGTTCACTCCGATTTTAAAACGGCGTGGGCAAAATACAAAGTCTGTAAAAATCATTCTCAATATCCAGATAGACTTCAAGGATCCTTATGTGAATACAATAGCCTTTATTCATTTTAAAAATATCAAGCGTTGTTGAAAAAGATAATTAAATGTGTTTTGTTCCAACCAAAAGATTGTTGTTTTTTTTTATTTTCTTTCATTTAACAAACATTGTTTTCAACTAAGTTTGCTCGGGAAGAAACAAAACACTGATGTTAAAAAAAATGAAATGTCATGTTCAAAAGGTAATAAACTTGGCTCAAATTAAGATAGAAAGCTCTATTTTTTAGATTTATTTGAAATTATATCTACTTTAATTTGTTTTGTATTAGTGGCTACTATACGTTTATAAAAACTAGTTACTTTACAAAAATCTAATTTTTTATATTTTTAGAGGAAATTATATTTTTTCAAAAAGTCATAACTTTATCAATTTTAGAGATAAATCGATAGATTTTTTTCTAACTGACGACAAATTTTATTAGCTTTCATTTTTGTATGGATATTCAATGACCTGAAATGCACTGGAAAGGAGTAATTTTAAAAAAACCAGCAGTTCTGCAGATTTTTCACAGTTCAAAAAGGGCCCAAGCGATTTTGTTCTTTTTTAGCTCAAAATCATAAAGAGACATCCTAGAAGTGAAATCAGAAGAGAACCGGAATATGCAAGCTTGTGTGGGTTAAAGTTCATTCAGACCCACCGTGCAAAATTAATGTTCTAATTACCATTATAGTTGAAAGACTTTTTATTTAAATTGTTATATTCGAATTGAAAGACTTTTAAATATACGAGTCTAAAGTGTCTTTCCAAAATTAAAAATCTAAGAGCGTTTCCCTGATAGGACGGTTTCAACCGCGGATGCAAGTTACTGGTCCGAAAGCTAGAGAAAGATTCGATCCTGGAGGAGATTCATTTACTTTAAATGAATTTGCATTTGTACCTGACGTGCTAGAAACTTCAATAAGGTCTTAAATTAAAGCTTGAAATGTGCAATTTAAGATCCATATTTAAAAGGCTAAAAAAAATTGAGGCTTTAGAGAAAAGTGGGGAAGGAGACCTCAAAATACTCGTTTTTAGGGTTTTTCAATATTTTTTTTCTCTTTAACCTGACGTGCTAGAGACTTTAATACGATCTTAAATAAAATCTTAAAATGTGCACTTTAAAATCCATATTTGAAAGACCAAAGAAAATAGAGACTTTAGAGAAAAGTGGGGGTAAATATCTCAAAAAACGTCTGTTTGGGATTTTCCAATATTTTTTTCCTTAATCTTAGGTGTTAGAGTCCTAAAGTGCACCTTTTAACCTTTCATTTAAGACCTTATTAAAGTCTCTAGCACGTCAGGTTAAAGAGAAGAAAAGTATTGAAAAACCCCAAAAACGAGTTTTTTGAGATCTTTACCCCCATTTTTCTCTAAAGCCTCTACACTGAAAAAAATCCCTTGCACCCGTACACAAGGAATCAACCAGTTTTCCTTGTTAGTTAAGGCGCCAACTATGGAAGCCTAGTTAAAATACAAGGATAATTTTCAGTCTAAGAAATTAGAAATTATATTATATTGAACATCAGAAATTGTGGGACCGACTGTTTTTATTACTCAGAAAGTCTATTATTTCATAAAATATTAATATTTTTTATCTCTAAAACATTAGTGGTTACGGTAAATGACTTAGTTGTGGCCGTCATATATTTGAAGGTTATGTTGATTTGACATTTTCAAAAAACATTATTAAAAGTTTAATGTATACTTTTGTATTATTTTAAGATTATGTAATACAACTTTACTCATTTGCACTATAGAAAACTGTAAATTTTTAGCTGATTGACAATTTTTTCCCCCGTTTTTAAGAATTACAAACAAATAAGTTTGATGTGTATTAGAACTAACTTTGCTTCGATTGCAAGCTTAACTTGGAATCCTTGTCATTTTAACTAAAATGGCTTCAACTATAGACAAATAGTTGATTTTGACAAACATATTTTTTTCAGTGTATTTTTTTTAGTCTTTCAAATATGGATCTTAAAGTGCACATTTCAAGCTTTAATTTCAGACCTTATTGAAGTTTCTAACACGTCAGGTTAAAGAGGAAAAAAATGTTGAAAAACCCCAAAAACACGTTTTCGGGGGTCTTTACTCCCACTTTTCTCAAAATCATGACGTGATGCGAAATTTTGGAACCCGGCATCGTGTTTAGCGCACAAAAATACATTGGAAACCACTCCAATATCTAATAAAAAAAAGCTTGTAGACCTGTGTTATCGATTTATTACATGCGCACTACTTTTCAACGCACTAAATATATGCGCAGTAGTGTTCAACGCACTAAATACACGCGCACTAGTTTTCTAAGCACTAAATACATGCGAACTAGTTTTCCACACATTAAAAAAATGTGCACTAGTGTTTCCAGCAAAAAACACATGCGCACTAATGTTCCACGCACCAGATACATACGCAGTAGTGTTCCATGCACAAAATAGATGCGCACTTGGGTTCCACACATAAAAAACATGCGCATTAGTGTTCTAAGCACGAACACATGCGAACTAGTGTTTCAAGGACCAAACACATGACATGTTTTGTTTTCAGCGTTAATATATGCGTAGTGGTGTTCTGAGCAAACACATTTTCAACAGTGATCCGAACACATCACTAATTTTCGGATTTTTACATTCTCATCCTAAATGAGAAGGTCTTAAATTTGTGCGATTTTGAACTTTTGCTAAAACCTACATTTCTCGACGTTTTGAGACCTCCTGATTCCAAAAAAATGGGTTTTACGAAAGTGTCTGTCTGTATGTCAGTCTGACTGTCTGTCTGTGTAAAAAATTTTGAAATCCATTAACTTGAGTAAAAATTCAGCTATCAATTTTAAATTTGGTATGCGTTTTAAGTGACCAAAAATACAGATCGAGTTTGTTCGCCAGCTATTTTGGACCAAAAATGTCAAAAATAGAACATTTTCAAACTTCAAAAAAAAAAAAATTTTAAAAAAAATTTTTCTCTATTTTTTTTCTTAAAGTACAAGTAAAAAAACATATTTCGTTAATAAATGTTTTTGATATAATGCAAACCCAAAAAGATATGAATTTTTTAAGTTTTACAATTGTATAAAAGTCTTGTTTGAGGAGAAGAGGGGGAGGGGGGAAGTGAAAATCGGTCAGCAGACTGTTGACGCATTCTCATCTTACTAAACTCAAGTAGAAATTAACAAGAAACTAACTATTTAACTGCTAAAAACCTTTAAAATCCTCAAAATACACGTTATATATGCAAAAAATAGAACATAATATGGGAAAATCATATACAGAAACACTATTATTTTTCAAAAAAAAAAAAAAATCCCCGGTTTTTTCTTTCTATTTACTTTCATTGATCACACCCAATAAAACTGCATCAAAAAATATTGACTTTTCTAAATTTTTTTGGAAATTTTGAATAAATTCATTTTTACATTCTCATCCTAAATAAGAAGGTATTAAATTTGTGCGATTTTGAACTTTTGCTAAAACCTACATTTCTCGACGTTTTGAGACCTCCTGATTAAAAAAAAATGAGTATTACGAAAGTGCCTGTCTGTATGTCTGTCTGTCTGTCTGTTATTGCAAATTATTGTTTATTCACTTTTCTCACTTGAAAACTCCCTATTTATTCACCTTTTTAAAATAAAAAGTCACTTTTTTGTACTATTTTCAATCTACAAGTCCGCTGGCAGCCCTGTATAATGTTTCCTTATTTAAAATTTGTGAATAAAAAAGTCCTATAAAATCTTCAAGTACATAAGTTGAAGCAAGTTTTTTGACCCCTTTTTGTCTCCTATTTTTGAAAAAATTCGCACCTATTCACCTTTTTCAGTAGTAATAGGTACTGTGATCTCTGCTACAGACCAAATAAAAATTTTTGTAGAATTGAATATTTTTTAAACATTCTATGGCAAATAAATTTTCCAAATATTATTTTAGAATCTTTAAGAAAATCCAAATTCAGAATTGTATTTAAAAAAAAAATAGACGATATTTTCATAATTTATGAGAACAAAATCAGGTTTTAGACCAGAGACCAAATGTCAATTTTTGTAGAATCGAATATTTTTTACACATTCAATGGCAAATAAATTTCCCAAATATTATTTTAGAATCTTTAAGAAAATTCAAATTCAGAGCAAAAAAAAATAGATGATATTTTTAAAATTTATGAGAACAATATCGGGTTTTAGACCAGAGACCAAATGTCAATTTTTGTAGAATCGAATATTTTTTACACATTCAATGGCAAATAAATTACCCAAATATTATTTTATAATCTTTCAGAAAATCCAAATTCAGAATTGAATTAAAAAAAACATAGCTGATATTTTTATTATTTATGAGAAGAGAATCAGGTTTTAGACCAGAGACCAAATGTCAATTTTTGTAGAATCGAATATTTTGTACACATTCTGTGGCAAATAAATTTCCCAAATATTCTTTTAGAATCTATAAGAAAATCCAAATTCAGAACAATAAAAAAAATAGCTGATATTTTTATTATTTATGAGAAGAAAATCTGGTTTTAGACCAGAGAACAAATGTCAATTTTTGTAGAATCGAATATTTTTTACACATTCGATGTCAAATAAATTACCCATATATTATTTTAGAATCTTTAAGAAAATCCAAATTCTGAATTGTATTTAAAAAAAAATAGACGATATTTTCATAATTTATGAGAACAAAATCAGGTTTTAGACTAGACACAAAATATAAATACTTGTCGTATCTAATAATTTTTTACAAATTCTATGGCAAATAAATTACCCCAATATTATTTTAGAATCTTTAAGAAAATCCAAATTCAGAACAATAAAAAAAAATAGATGATATTTTTAAAATTTATGAGAACGAAATCGGGTTTTAGACCTGAGACCAAATATCAATTTTTGTAGAATGAAATATTTTTTACACATTCTATGGAAAAGAAATTTCCTAAATATTATTTTATAATCTTTCAGAAAATCCAAATTCAGAATTGAATTAAAAAAAACATAGCTGATATTTTTATTATTTATGAGAAGAGAATCAGGTTTTAGACCAGAGACCAAATGTCAATTTTCGTAGAATCGAATATTTTGTACACATTCTGTGGCAAATAAATTTTCCAAATATTCTTTTAGAATCTATAAGAAAATTCAAATTTAGAATTGTAATTAAAAAAAATATATATGATATTTTTATAATTTATGGGAACAAAATCAGGTTGTATACTAGAGGCCAAATATCAATTTTTGTATGACTGAATATCTTTTCTAATTTCTATTTTATGTGTCATATAAATTTTCTAAATTTTGATTGTTATTTTTTAAGATATTTAATTTTTAATACTGTATTTAAAAAAAATTATATGATATTTCTATAATTTATGGAATCAAAAACAGGTTTTAGAATAGAGACAAAATATTAATTTTGGTCAAACCGAATATTTTTTTCGAATTCTATTCTATGTGGCACATAAATTTCCTAAATATTATTTTAGATTCTTTAAGATATTTTAAATTCAGAAATGTATTATATAAATTACAAAAATATCATATAATTTTTTTAAATACAATTCTAAATTTAAAATATCTTTAAGAATCTAAAAAAATAATTGGGAAATTTATGACACATAGATTAAAATTTGGAAAAAATATTCCGTTTTACAAAAATTGATATTTTGTGTCTATTCTAAAACTTGTTCTTGTTTCGATAAAATTTAAAAATATAATCTAATTTTTTTTTAATACAGTTCTTATTTTAACACAGCCTAAGGAATTGCAAAACACATTTAGCAAATTTATATACCACATAGAATAGAATTTGGAAAAAGTATTCGGTTTTACAAAAATGGATATTTTGTCTCTATTCTAAAACCTGTTTTTGTTTTAATAAATTATAGAAATATCATCCAATTTTTTTAAAATGCAGTTATGAGTTTGGAATATCTTAAAAAAACTAAAACAATATTTTGGATATTTATTTGCCACATAGAATACATTTTGTAAAAAACATTCGATTCTACAACAATTGATATTTTTCTCTATTATAAAACCTGTTCCTGTTTTTCTAAATTATAAAAATAAATTCCAATTGTTTTTAAATACAATTCTGAATTTAAAATATCTTAAAGAAGCTAAAATAATATTCGGGAAATTTATATGCCACATAGAATAGACTAGAGAATTGAATAAATTGATATGAAATTATTTTCAATACTTTGTTTAGGTTACGTCGTCGAGTAATCTTTTTTTGTTTTTATTTACTTCTGTGTTTTATTGTTTTTCACTTTATATATTAAGTTACATTAGGTATATTATGTTTTTGATTAACTGAATTTATCATATTTAAATATTTAGTAATCAGTTAGTTTACTAATAATGGGCTGTTTTAATTTTGAACGTGGGAAAAACATGTTTCGCGTTCGCCTTCGCACATCGGAAACTGCTAGTCATGTCATATATATAGTTATCTGCTAGTGGATTCAGTGAAAACGAAAATTAGAAGAAAACGTAAAAATGTCTATTCTCAGATGTTGACAAAGGGGGCAAAGAGAGGGACAGTTAGACAAAGAAACTGACAATCGCACTTTTTGGTGCGATTTGATAGTCCGTTTACACCGCTTGGTTGTAAATGCCAATTTGTGCACGGCCAAAATCGCACCGATTTCTTAACACCGGTGTAAAGTTGTAAGCGCATATACCATTTTTTTAACAGTGTATGTTATGTTTGCGTTGTCAATTCTGTTGAGCATAACCATTAAAACGTTTGTGGCTTTGTTGTTTAGCTGTGTGTAATATCATTTGTGCTCTTGACAATTTTAAATATTAACTTGAGTGTATGACTTTTGAGTAAAAATGTGTATTGATAGTTTAGAATTTGTGTTTTTATGGATGTGATTGTAGGTTATGTGTAATCGCGAGTGGCACTCGCACCAATCAGTGTTGATGTCTCATGTGTCATAACAACTTCGCACCGTAACACTGGCGTTGCAATTTAAAAGTGTAAGTAACAAAAAATCAAAACTTTTAAGGATGCATTGCATTTTCTTCGCACTTTTTGGTGTAAAGTGCGTTTCTTTTTTTTAACAGTGTGTTCTTGAGCACTTGTTGGATCTAAACTCAACAAATCAAGCCAATCTGACAATTCTAACTCCAGATTCGGTATTAGCTCGAAAAATTACATAGGAATACACTAGTGTAGTGTCTGGGCCATGACACTTTTTTTTGGGTGCCTTTGTAATTTATTATACTGAACGCAAATAAAGTGTCTATATTATTTTAAAAATAAAAAAAATACATAGTAATACTGTGAGGAAAAAAGCTTGTTTAAAGTATTAGTACTTACTGATTTGTCGTGTTAATGTGCAATTTCTGTTTGTTAGACATTGCTCTTAATTGTATTCTAAATTTGAGTTTAACACTATATTGATTTGAAGACTAGTCTTTCTCAATCATGGAATTGTATCAAGGCATTAGTCAACTAATATCAATAAGTGAAACAGAAATTTTAGTGTTTTTTAATGACATTTAGGTGCAACAATCCTTTAATTTGAGGATTTAAGTAACTGAGATTTTTCTTTTCGCTCCAGTATATCCCAAATATTCCGGAAAGTATTAGTATCGAGCGCGAAGCGCGAGTGCCGTGATGAGAATGTATTCCTTAAAGGCGTAGAACTTTAAGACAAAAAAAGTTTTAGATTTTAAGTGAAAACCCAATTTAGAATAGCGCTAAACAGGCCAAAGATTAAACTGGCTCATGTTGTAGGGAAAGTATTCAATTTCGATAACGAGGAGCATGTATTACATGGTCGAAGCGTGCAGCCCGACGTAAAAATTGATAATGTTCGGAGTGCAAAGCACGATGTTCATTTCAAATACGGAACGCGTAGCGTGACGATTACTAAAACTTCGGAGCGCGAAGCGCGACGACGACCCTCGCGCGCCCCAAGGTGCGCTGAAACTAGCGAGCGAAGCGAGCCCTACGCGCGAAGCGCGCGATGAGAATGTGACGGAGCGCGATGTCAGATTTTTTTTAACTAGAAAGAGAACTTTAACCAAATTTTTCTTTGGTCAAATTTACCAACCTCATCTGTTGACAAACATTTTTTTTATACATCAGTAGTAACAAAATGTTAATACTAAATTATTAATCCTAATTAAATTGAAGATAAAATTAAAATCAGACTAAAATTACGAATTTAATTTTATAATTAAAGGAACATAAGGGGATTACTTATTTAAAATTTATGTTTTTTAACTTTGCATCTTATACGCTTTTTCTCCTTTTCTACTTTTTCTACTGCGCACGTGTTTAGTGCTTCAAACACTAGTGCGCATGTGTCCGACAGCTAGAAAACTAGTGGGCATGTATTAAAAGCTTAGAACACAACGGCGCATGTATTTCATGCCTAGAACACTACTGCGCGTGTATTCCATACTCTAAACACTACTGAACATGTATTTATTGCTTAAAACACTACTGAGCACAAGTTTGGTGCTTTAAACACTAGTGCGTGTGTGTTTTGTGCTTGGAACACTACTGCGCATGTGTTTGGTGCGTGGAATACCACTGCGCATGTTTTTAGTGCGTAGAAAACTAGTGCGCATGTATTTAGTGCGTGGAACACTATTGCGCCTGTATTTAGTGCGTAGAAAACTAGTGCGCATGTATTTATTGCGTGGAGCACAACTGCGCATGTATGTGTTGCTTGTTGAACTAGGGCACCTAATCATGTTATGTAAGTTCGAGTTCTTTTAATTTTGCGGGTTCTCGATTCGTTCGGGTCCTGTTTGATTCTCGAGTCCTCGAATATTTTGAGTTCTCGAGTGATTCGGGGACCCGAATTCATTTGTGACCACATTTTGGTCGGGGGCTCGAAATTTTTTGAGTACTTGACAAATTTTTCGAGCTTGAGCTAAGCTTGAACCCTGCTCGACTTGGCCTGAAAAAAGCCGGTTCAGCTCGGCTCGACATTTCGAGCTTTTTGCTCAGCTCTACGTTCTACACATATAACATACACTTGATACAAATATATAAAACGTATAATGGAACAATAGTTTTGTTTTTATAGAAATAATATTTATAATACCATTATGAATATTATATCAATAATTATTTATTCAAAATATTTGTAGATCCCTTGTATTTTCGGTGTTTCTTAGAATATGATAACGAAGGTAAGACTGTGATAAAACACTCACAATAAGTGTTTTATATTATTTAGTTGGATTAACTTTTCCTCTTATTTTAATTATTGATACAGTGAATTAAGTTTGGACCTACAAATATCAGAAGTGGGATCTAAAACAAAAGTTCGGTTTTAACGGTATAAATACTATAGCTGTGTGCAGTTGAAATTGTGTGAGCTTGGTGCTTTTAAGAAAAGAAAAAACGGATCAATACAAATTAGTGCAGCTTAGTGCTCCTGGTGATGCAGCTTAGTTCTTGTGAAGAAAAAAAATAGAGTGCATAGCAAGGGTCATTTAAATGACTCAATTTGGATTTAAGAACGTGTTTATCGGAAATAGATCCTCAATCGATAAACGTATCACAGCTGAAGGAAATACTGAAAAGAAAACAGCTTTTGACGAATGGACGAAAGGCAGAACTGATAGCGCGCCTAAACGAACATGATCCAACGAAAAAATGGATAGATGAAGCATTTGTGATAGAGGCGACCAACGGTGAAAATGATCTTGTACATACATGACGAAAAGGGAAATTGCACTCCCTCTGATGAGCCGACTCTAACCGACGAACTGGCACGAACGGAAATAGAACTAGAGAAAAGAGAGATGGAATTGATGATAAGGGAAATTGAGTTTCTCAGGAGAGAGAACAAGGCATTGCACTCATCCCCACTTTCTCAGGTGTCACACGCATCATCATTGTCGGGTCTAAACTGAAAGGGAAAGCTCTAAGTTGGTATCAGAGCAAAACTGAGCATTTCAAAATGTCAGCATCAGAGCTATTTAAGAATATGAAACTAATGTTTGATCAGCGCTTGGGTAATTTGGAGTTACGACGACAATTTGAATCACGAAAATGTCAAACCACTGAGTCATTTGCGGAATATTTCCATAATAAGTTGATTCTGGGAAACCATGTACCGATAGCAGACGATGAAATTGTCGACTACGTTACCGATGGAATACCATCCGTACAACTTTAAAACCAGGCTCGGATGCACACTTTCCAAAATGTAGAAGAACTGTTAACAGCTTTTTCAAAAATAAATTATAAATTATATTAATGAAACCTCGCACTCCGAAGTGGCAGAGGTACCATGGCCTAAATAAATCTAGCGTATTAGTAAAAGGAACAATAGAAGTAAAAGCTACGATGGAGGGGGATGTTCAGACGATTGTTTTTGGAATAGTGTTGGATGATGTAATGTGTACACCCGTTCCAATAGGCAGAGATGCGCTTTTAAAATACGGGTATAAATTGACAAAAGATACGAAATATGATCAGACGGTGTTGCAAATATTAAATATTGAACTTGATAATTTAAACAAGTTAGAATCAATTGACGTTAATCCAAATATTTCTGTTGCTGATAGACAAAGTTTTGAAAAAATTTTTGTGAATCATTATGAGATACCGGAAGGCCTCTGGAGCCTAAAGTGCGAGCGGAAGCAAATGTAATATTAAAAAATAATTTACCGATACAATTTGGACCAGGGACTGACACGAAAACCGAATTCTGTTGCTGTTTTGAATTGTTGTGACGAAACAAAAATGTACAATCAATATTGTTTTGTATTGAGCCTGAAACGAAAAGGCTCTGAATTACGTTTTCGTCTCAAGCCCGAAACGAAAATCAACTCCGAATTTCGTTTCAGTCTCATGCCCGAAACGAAAAGACTCTGAGGTTCGTTTTCGTCTCCTGCAAGAAAAGAAATGTGTTTAAAATTGTTTTTGTGAAATTTAGAGCCTTTTTTATGAGAAACGAAAACGGAATTCGGAGCGGATTTTCGTTTCGGGCATGAAACGAAAACAAAATTCGAAGCCTTTTCTTTTCGGGCATGAAATGAAAACGTAATTCAGAGCCTTTTCGTTTCAGGTTCAACACAAAACAAAATTAAATTGATATTTTGTTTCAGTTTTTCAAAACCAAAACGAAACAAAAATAAAATACATTTTGTTTCGGTTTTCGTGTCAGTCCCTGATTTGGACCTAGACGTTTATCTTTTAAAGAACAGGAAGAAGTACGCCATATTATTGAAAATTTGAAAGAAAGATGTATTATTTGAGAAAGTTGTTCAGAATATGCATCGCCTATTGTATTGGCACGAAAAAAGAACGGGGAAACAAGAATGTGTGTATATTATAAAGCTTTAAATAAAATAATGGCGCGAGATAATTATCCTAGCTCTACCTTTAATCGAGGACCAACTCGACTGATTGAGAGGTAAATGTTTTTTTAATACGAAGCAATCACGGAACTTCATTGCGATGCTAGTTCTCTGGGGATTGGTGCGGTTTTACTGCAGGGGCAAGGGGATAAGAAAATGCACCCTGTTTTTTATTTTAGTCGTCGAGCAACAGAAGTAGAGTCACGATATCATAGCTTCGAATTAGAGACATTAGTTATCATTTACGCGATTCGAAGGTTTCGGGTTTATTTACAGGGAGTAAAATTTACTGTGGTATCTGATTGTAGCGCTGTGTCAAAAACGTTGGAGAAAAAAGATATTAATTTTCGAATCAGTCGCTGGAGTATGGAATTACAAGAATATGATTTTGATATAGTCCATCGAGGAAGTCATAAAATAAAACATGTCGACGCGTTGAGCTGATCATTTGGAATATTGGTTGTAGAGTATAATTCCTTTGAGTGGAATCTAACGATTTCTCAAAATCAAGACCCGGTTATTAAAGAAATTAGCGATAAAATGGAAAAGGGAAATGATGCAAGGTATGAAATGAGGAAGGGATTAGTTTATAAAAATCACGGAAATGAACTTTTATTCGTGGTACCAGAATTTATGGAAAAACACGTTTTATTTCATTATCACAACGAAATGGGTCATATTGGGGTGAAGAAAATTATTGAAATTATCCAAAGAATTTATTATATTTCAAATTTAAGGGAAAAATGTGTAAGACAGATAAGAAATTGTCTAAAATGTATTTCTTTTGCTCCAATATCGGGAAAACAATCGGGATACTTGCACCCAATACCTAAGAGAACTGAGCTATTCAATATGATCCATATCGATCATTTCGGGCCGGTAGATAGTCGAGTCTTTATCCGTCTTTATCCGACTAAAACAACGAATACAGCAAAAGTAACTTCACATTTAAAGAAGTATTTCCGAGATTATAGTAGGCCACGAATGATTATTACGGATAGAGGAAGTGCATTTACGTCGATTGAGTTTGAAGAATTTGTAAAAAAATTCGCAGATCGGGAATGCAAAAATTGAGACTGGTTCACCTCAGGCAAATGGCCAGGTTGAAAGATTCAATAGAATAATGGCACCAACGTTGGCAAAATTGTCTAACAATGATGCCGGGAAAGAGTAGCCTAAGATTATTAACCAAGTTGAATTCGCTATGAACAATACACAAAATCGATTAATCGGGAAAACACCTAGTCAGTTATTGTTCGGGGTGGAACAGCGGGGAGATACGGTATATATGTTGAAAGATAGGGTAAAGAAAAATTTAAATGTACAGACTCAAGATCTTGTCGCTTTACGTGCGTCCGCTGCCGAAAGTATCGTTAAAGCTCAAAATGATCAAAAACGGAAACATGATGTACACTGATCGCCACATATGCTTTAACATATTTCCATTGGACCTACGTGTTAAAATGTTAAAGCATATCTGGCGATAGCTGTACATCGAAAACCAGCTTATGATTATAAAATCGGTTACATCGCAATGTTGAAAAATTTTGACTGTACTCCGAACACTTAAAAAAAAATAATTCCCCAGTTTCGAGGCCCGTACGAAATCACGAGAGTATTCAGAAATAATCACTATGTTGTATCTGATGTACCGGGATTTTAAAATACTCAGAAGCTATATGTGGGAACTTGGGAATCTTCGAATATGCGTCCATGGTTGCCTAATGACGTTCCTATAGGTCTAAAAATAAATAAATAGAGGGTGTCGACGTTGTAATTGACGAAATTTTATTTGAAATGTACATTGACGGAAAAACCAAGGTAGTTTGAATAAATCACTTGAGGACAAGTGAATTGTCAGGAAGGCCGAATTGTAAGTCCCTTGTATTTATAGTTCGGGAATTTTCGGTGTTTCTTAGAATATGATAACGAAGGTATGACTGTGATAAAAGGGGGGGGGGGGGCGTTAGTCTCGTTGACGACCGTGAACCGAACGGATTGTAATTTGGATATTAAATAAATGTATCAAGTGAGACTCACAATAAGTGTTTTGTATTATTTAATTAGATTAATTTTTCCTCTTATTTTAATTATTGATACAGTGAATTAAGTTTGGGCCTACATATTTATGTTATATTATTAATTAAATGAGTAAAGATGTATTATTATGTTATTACAATATTGTTATAATATTACAATAATAATATTACAATATAACTATAACAATAATAGTACCACATAATTATAATACAACATCAATTATACTATTAACAAAATTAAGAATAATATACAAATTTTTAAGTTCTTCCAAATTATTATTATACACAGAAGAGGAACAAAAAAGACATCTATAAATAAATTTTTGCAATTTTTAACGTTTCGAAGCGGAACACAGCCTCCTCTTAAGAATTTTATTGTGTTATTTTCTACAATACAATATATAAGAATTAATTTTTTCAAAAATTGGAAAAACAAAAATTATTTTTTCTTTTAAATTACATTAAAAAACTCATAAAAATAAACTCACTAAAACATATAAATTTCAAAACTTCGTCAAGTCATCAACACATTATAGGGGTCGTCCATAAATCACGTGATAGGTTTTATGCTAATTTTAGACCCCCCCACGTGAGCAACCGTGATGTTTTCTGCGACCCCACCCCCTTGATTATCACGTGACTTTAAATAATTATAAAAATTACTTAAAATACTGAAGGCAAATAAACAATAAGTTCACTGACTGTTTATTGCAAATTCCTTGTACATTTATATTAGAAGGCTGTTTTATATTCTTTATTTTTTCATATATGGAACATTCTTTCTCATTTCGACCACCCCTCTGTGCATTTTAATTTGCAAGATAGAAGACTTTATTCTAGCTTAAAATTTTCGCCAAAACATCAACTTTTTAATCTCGTATAGTGTTTTTTATTTCCAGCTAAAGGTTGAAAAATATCAAGCATAAACGCTTAAAACCTCCAACAAATATATAAATTATGCGAAAAATAAACGAAAAACTAAAAATAATAGTCTAAATAACTACTAGATTTAAATCGACGTTGCGCCCCCCGTTGATAACATGTTTATTACAAAGCCAGTCCAATAAAATGTTATTTTTAAAATCAGTGGAAACTCATTTTTATTAATAATATTTTAAATACGATTTCTATTCAATTGTTTGTTTAATCAAATGTCTATTGAAGTTACGTGTCATAAAATGTCAATTGGATTGAACGTTCAATTTACTTGTTTATTTAATCAAATAAGCAATAACATTCTATTTCCAACTTCAATATTATATTCTAATATTACAATAAGGTTATATAGAATATTATATAGAGTGTTATTGCATATTTGATTAAATAAACAAGTATATTAAACGTTAGAACCAATTAACATTTTATGACACGCAGCTTTAATAAATATTTTTTTAAACAAAAAATTAAATAGAAATCGTATTTAAAATATTTAAAATACATTAATAAAAATGAGTTTCCACTCTTTTTTAAAATAACATTTTATTGGACTAGCTTTATAATAAACATGTTATCAACGGGGGGCGTCGAAATATAATACTTATAATTGCATTCAAAGAAATAATCAAACTTTAACAAACATTATAATAAGGAACAAACCTTCAAAATCATCCCCTAAACACGAATTTAAGAAATGACAAATATTCTTAAACAACTAAACAAAAAACAATCTTTAGAGAATTTACAAACTTTAAAATTTAATAAGAATAAATACCTATGAAATTTACCCCTATTAGCATCAAAAAACACCCTTTAAAATCATCCCTTTATCTGAAATAAAGAAATTGACAAAAAAAAAATCGCTGAATATTTTTCCTTTTTACCTTACATAAAAATACATTCTCAGCAATGTTTAAACACGGAGAATTCTCTCAAAATTTATTTAGTTTATTTGTTTAATAAAAAATTGTCCATTCTACTTGTTTAAGAATATTTGTCAAATGAGTCAAAATTCCTGAAGTGTAAAAGCCAATTTTCAAATTTATTGTATTTATTCGGCTATATGAAAAATCTAAACGTCATTATAAACTTCTTAAATAGTCTAAAAAAATTTTTCGAAAAAATTAAATTAGTTATAGACAATTGAAGTTTTTTTATAGTGCTTAATTAAAAAAATTAATATCTCAGGACATCCCCCTCGTAGTGTCACCTTGTCCTGGTGAGGGGGCTTAGGACCGGCCAGGCGCTTGTCCTTCGGACGCCATCACTGAACGAGCTGTTCATCTCTTTCCAGAACTCATCGACTCCCGATGTCTTGCGAGTTTGGGCACAGGGGAATGAACGGAACCCCGTTAATTCAAGTAGCCGCCGTTTTTCGAACCTGTGCACTAGCTATCCTGTGCGGATGATGTTAATTCGGATTCCAAATGGGGGCTAACCATCCTCGTCAGCTGTAGACGACATGGGTTCTGGGGGGAATAGGACACTCCCGCCTTCTTGAGTTTTCTAAGTTGGTGTGGAGTAGCCTCGATCCAGGGTTGGCGCCTGTTTGACCGGTTGCCTGTTTGGTCTGACCAACGACACTAGCCGATCGGCACCCTACAGGCAGTACACTGGGAGTGATAAGTCCTGTCACGGCGTTTCCAACCGTGACATGTACGAGTCTGATGTGAGCGTAGCTCTGCCGAGGTTGACCTGTGGTAGGGTGTCAGGAGCCAGCCCCTTCGGGATTAATCGGCGAGTGCGTAATGGATGTAAGGGATCGGAACCTGCATTGTAACAAAAAGAATTTATCCCTTCCATATTGTATTGATTTAGTAGGAACGATCAGAGGAAGGCAGTGGAAAAAATATTCCAAATTTTTTGTCGTCTAACAACTTTGCGACGTTTCGTTGCCCTGGTTCGGCAACCTCATCAGGCTAAATTTATTAAAATTGTTTTTAATCACAAGATTTTTTTTTTTTTTTTTTTTTTTTTTTTTTTTTATAAATATATTATATAAATTTACCTTAAGTAATAAATTTTTAAATCCTCATTTTTTGTTTAGAATTCACATTTTTTGAAGACACACACAATTTAAAATTTTTATTTACGTTTTTAAAGACGTGTCTAAGACGACGTCTTAGTCAAAACTGAATCTAATTAGTATCATTACATTGTTTACAATTAACTCTCCATGATAACCAAGTTCGAAAAACAAATTAGAAATTAGAGAATAAATTCAAATTTAATTTTCAAATCAGAAATTAATGATTTTTATTGAGAAATTTTATTAATGGAAAATATATTTTATTAAGCCATAAAATATCCTCTTTTCTATTTATGGTTGAATTTTCGGATTTGATATTAATCATTTCAGAAATTAAACGTTTTCTGCGATTAGGTTCATAGTCAATAATTTTTGAATTGTCCCAATCAAAATCGTGGCCAAGTTTATTCTGGTGTTCACATAAGGAAAATAACAAAAGTTCAACATTATTATATTCTGTTCTTCCTAAAGTTTGTTTACCTTACAATAACCATATTTTCCATAAATTATCTATGATTCTAAAAAATTTTAATCTTTTGACTATTCCTTCTGTTAACAAAGTTTTAACTTCCGTAGTAAACTTGGGCAAAGACATTTCAAAAAAATGGGAAAAAATCGGTGTTGTCTACAAGATAGATTGTAAGAATTGTGAGTCAACATATATAGGCGAAACGAAACGGGCTTTAGGAGTACGTATGAATGAACATATAACAAAGAAAAATAAAAATTCAGTTTTATGTGAACACCAGAATAAACTTGGCCACGATTTTGATTGGGACAATTCAAAAATTATTGACTATGAACCTAATCGCAGAAAACGTTTAATTTCTGAAATGATTAATATCAAATCCGAAAATTCAACCATAAATAGAAAAGAGGATATTTTATGGCTTAATAAAATATATTTTCCATTAATAAAATTTCTCAATAAAAATCATTAATTTCTGATTTGAAAATTAAATTTGAATTTATTCTCTAATTTCTAATTTGTTTTTCGAACTTGGTTATCATGGAGAGTTAATTGTAAACAATGTAATGATACTAATTAGATTCTGTTTTGACTAAGACGTCGTCTTAGACACGTCTTTAAAAACGTAAATAAAAATTTTAAATTGTGTGTGTCTTCAAAAAATGTGAATTCTAAACAAAAAATGAGGATTTAAAAATTTATTACTTAAGGTAAATTTATATAATATATTTATAAACAAAAAAAAAAAAAAAAAAAAATCTTGTAATTAAAAACAATTTTAATAAATTTAGCCTGATGAGGTTGCCGAACCAGGGCAACGAAACGTCGCAAAGTTGTTAGACGACAAAAAATTTGGAATATTTTTTCCACTGCCTTCCTCTGATCGTTCCTACTAAATCGGAACCTGCATTGTTACTGGCGAGTCCGTTCCGTCCGTGTATTCCGGGAACAGCTAAGCAGCTGATTGGGCCTTAGGGATCTGGGGTAGGATCGCAGTATCCGAGGGTGTACCCGTTCCCAATCAAGGCGGCCCGCCACTTTACGCACGAGGCGCTGGTAAACTTAAAAGCATGGAGAACACAATTGGACAATTTTTTAAGAACTTGGAAATGGAAGTAGAGCTCTGCCCTATCGAGTCAGAGTCGTCTACAACCGAAACCGCAGTGGTCAAAACGGCTACCCCTCCAGAGGATCTTGACCTGGACGATAGAGTCGGGCAAGTTTTTTCAAACTTGACAAGACCTCTTGGTAGAAATACCAGAGATGCCGTTAAGGGAGTCCTTCGGACTCACAAGAGGGTTGGAAGGGACCAATTCGAGGCAAACGTCGCCTTGCAACTGGCATTGGTCCCAAAAGTCTTGAGCGTCATGCGCACTGCCTGTTCGAGGCAAAAAAACATCAGCGTTGACGTTCAGGACGGTCTCTGCGTATTGGAGGCGGCCTTTGAAGTAATCCGCACAAATGTGCGGTTTTTAGAACTAAAAGGGTCGAAAACCCAAAGCAGAGAAAAAGAGAACGAAGTGGGTAGCCCGGCGATAAAGCAGGAAAATCCCACAAGGAAGACGGAGAAAAGGCGCGCTGCAGAAACGCCTCCTGAAAAAGTCCTAAAAAAAGGGAAGAGCTCGGAGTCGCCAGTGCAGCAAAAACGGCAAACTCCGAGACCAGAAAAACCGGAAAGCCATCAGTTTGCAAAGACTATGGCAGAGGTCTGTAGGCAAAAATGACGGTGACTTCGAGCTTGTCCGAAGTAGAAGAAGAGAAGCTCGAAGGCGACAAAAGGCCGCAAAGGCGGCGAAGGAAGCGGAGAAGGCGAAGAAAAAAGAAAGAGCGCCAACGAGGAAGCCAAGAAGCACCGAGGCAGTCAGGATTTCGGCAACGGACCCGAATTCGTACAGCGAAATCCTGAAGGGTCTCCAAAAGTCCTTGAAGCCCGAAGATTCGGGCACGGAGGTAATCAGGACGAGGAGAACTTTAAACAATGAAGTTCTCCTTGTCGTGAAAAAAGGGGGTGACACCTCCAAGTTTGCGGGAGCTTTAACAGCTGCCTTTAAAGATAGGGCTACTGTTACAGCTCTCGTAAACAAAAGAGTTCTTGAAATCAGAGACCTCGATGAGTTAGCGCTGGTACACCTGCCAGAAAAAGAGTATTTTACTCTAATCAAGGCAGGAAAGATCCGGATTGGATGGATAAATGCAGCCATCCGAGAACACTTAGAGGTACACAGGTGCCAAAGGTGCTTCGGTTTTGGGCACGCAACTCGCCTATGCAAAGGCCCCGACAGAATAAAAAACTGTCGGAGATGCGGCAAGGTGGGTCATATGTCGAAAAGTTGTGAGGTCACTGACCCTAGCTGCATTACATGCAGTGATTTGGGTAAACAGGACCTCAAACATTGGGCCGGCAGTAACGCCTGCCCAATATACAAGAACGCACTGCAGAAACTTAAAAAGGCAAAGGCCTAAAGTTTCTGCAGATCAATCTGCATGAGTGCGTGGAGGCCCAAGACCTCCTAATGCAAACAGCCGGGGAGAAGAAGATCGATGTCTTGTTCTGCACAGAACAGAACAGAAAGAACGATCTCACTCCCTGGTATCAGGATAAATCGGGAAAAGCAGCCATTTATATCTGCAATTCCCAGTTGCGGGCAGATAAGTTCCTGGAGACGAACAGTGGATTCATGTGGGTGGAAATGTCAGGCATACGTATATATAGATGTTATTTTTCACCCAACGATCAATTGTCAACCTTCGAAGATCAGATATACGACCTCGAAATGAACCTTAGAGAATCCAGGTTGGATACCTTCATTACAGGTGACTTTAATGCTAAGTTACCAGAATGGGGCGAGAAAAGGCTCGACAATCGAGGAATCTTGGTCGGAGAAATGATCTCCAGGAACAACGTAATGGTTGCAAACCGTAGGAGGTCTTGGACTTTTAGGAGAAACGGTCAGGGATCGATAATTGACTTGTCGATCACAACGGCCGGGCCTTCCTAAATAAACGTATTAAAGATTGGCGTGTCCTGGAGGATTATACCCATAGTGACCACCAGTATATCGAGTTTTCAGTCTCAAGGGGAGACACGCTGCGGGCCAGGAACCACGGAGTTCTCCGTGAAAATGGCCCAAAGTGGAACATTAAGAAAATCGACAAGGAGAAGTTCGGCCGGTCCCTGGAAGAATCCCGCCTCATAGAGGATCTGGGATAGGTGAAGAGACCGAATAACCTTGAAGGGGAGGTGCGAACGGTGAGAAATATGATTGTCACCGCATGCGACGCGTCTATGCCGCGTTGTAGAAGCACAACCCCAAGAAGAAAAAATGTATACTGGTGGTCAGAGGAATTGGCCTCTTTACGAAAGGCATGCCTCAAAGCAAGAAGGAGATATGACCGTTCAAACGGAGATCCTCTGCTGAAGGAGGCATATACAGAGGCCAAGAGAATCCTCAGGAAGGAGATACGCGCTGCAAAAAGAAAGAGCTGGAAGAACCTAATCGGTGAAGTCGAAAATGACCCACGGGTCTGGCTTATAAAATCGTTAACAAGAAATTGTTATCGAGGCAAAAGACCTCCGGTCTAGACAATCCCGATTGGGTCCGGCAAATCATAAAGGCTTTGTTTCCTCCAGCAGAACCATGGCCTAGGATGGACTGGAGTAACTGTCATGTCGGTGAGGAAGAACTCTTCACTCTTACAGAATTACAAAAAGCAGGCAGTAGGTTAAAGCCAGGCAAAGCGCCGGGATTCGATAGAATAAGCAACGAGATCCTTAAAGAAGTGATCGTTGCTACACCCCAGATTCTCCTAGACTGCTATAACAACTGCCTGAAGAGAGGAGAGTTTTTCCGCGACTGGAAAAGACAGAGGCTGGTCCTCCTAAGGAAAGGAGACAAACCTCTGGATAAAGTCTCATCCTACAGGCCTATATGCCTGTTAGATACGATGGGTAAGCTTCTAGAGGACATGGTTCTGCAGAGAATGCAATCTCACGTGACCGGAGAGAATAGTCTGTCTGACAAACAATTTGGTTTCCGTAAAGGCCTGTCCACAGTAGACGCCATCCAGAAGGTGGTGGACCTAGCCAGGGAAGGAAAAGCCAAATTGGGACCAGGGAAGAACGCTTCTGCGCGTTGGTAGCCATTGACATAAGCAACGCGTTTTATACCGCGCGATGGAAAGATCTCATCGAGTCGATGAGAAACAAAGGAATACCGCCCTACCTGTTGCGGATAATGGATAATTATCTTAGCGACAGGTAAGTTATAAACGAGGGTGACACTTGCACTCTGAAGGAAGAGATGCTAAGAGGTGACCCTCAAGGCTCGAGGATAGGACCATTCGTATGGAACGTCTCTTATGATGACTTCTTGCGAATGGGTCTACCTAAAGGCGCGGTGATCATCGGCTTCGCGGACGACGCGTTGATCGTATACACTGCCGAAACTGTAGAAGCCCTGGTCGTTTTTGTGAACGAATGTCTGAGACGGGCAAAGCGCTGGCTTCAGGCCAGAGGCCTCCAAATGGCTCTGGAAAAGACCGAAGCGCTGCTAGTCACAGACAGACGTGGTTATACGGCCCCTGGTATTCAGATAGACGGATTCGAGGTCCAATGGAGGAATCATATTAAATATTTAGGTGTCGAACTCGACAAATTTTTGAATTTGAAACACCATACAACCGTAGCATGTCAGAAGGCCGAACAGTGTTCGGCAAGTTTAGCTCGTCTAATGCCGAACATTGGTGGGCCTTCTGAAGCAAAGAGGAGACTGGTGGCGAGTGTTGCCCTTTCAAAGCTGCTATATGCAGCACCTGTATGGGCTCCGACCCTGCGAAATGACAGAAGCAAGACCATCTGTAGATGGGTGATGTCCGCGCAGAGAACTATTACGAAACGTATTATTTCGGCCTATTGGACAGTACCGACGTGTGCGGCTCAAGTTCTTGCCAGCGTCCCGCCGGCAGATCTTTTGGCACAAGAAAGGGAGGAAGTTTTCCTCCTTTTCAAGAAGAGAAATTCTTCCGCATATACGGAAGATAATAGACCCAGCAAGGACCAAATTCGCCGAGGTGCGAGAAGCAGTCTCGTCGACAGATGGCAAGAACGATGGAGCGGGGAGGAGACAGGCCGATGGACGTATCGGCTGATACCTACACTCGCCACCTGGATAAGTAGGAAGCACGGAGTGGTTTCCTACTATTTAACCCAAGCTCTCACAGGGCACGGGTGTTTCGGCTCCTATCTGGAGCGATTTAAAAAAGTCGTTAGCTCGGAGTGTGTGTACTGCAAGTTCCCAGTGGACGACCCAGAGCACACACTCTTCAGCTGTAAGCATTGGGACGCGGAGAGGCAGGTTATGTTTACCGGTGTTAATCGCAAGGTTACACCGGAGAACATGATCTCGCTTATGACTCGCTCTTCCGAGGATTGGCGAACCATAGAGACCTTCATACATTACGTTATGAGGGTCAAAGACCTCGATGATCGCCAAAGAATGGAGGTCCTGTAGAATAAGGGAGAAAGTCGTTTTGGCGACAGAGGAGGGGATATAAGACTACTCCCGATGGCGATACGCGCGAAAAGTGCTAGCCGGGAGTGGTCCTAAGGTCCCCAAATAAGGGTGTGTTTTAGCGGGTCGGCAGAACATCGCCACCCCCGCATAACCCTGTAGTACGGGCTACAGGGTACCTGAAGGCAGGTTTTGCACACCCTACGCAAAAAAAAAAAATATCTCAGGACATAATGATCAGGTTTTAATAAAATTTTGAACGATTGTAGAGGAAGTGAAGTTATTGCGAAGTTATTGCGTTTTTTGTGACGGAAGGCGCGTATCTCTAGGGGAGGTGGAGCAAAACATGGTTGGGGGCAAAACGGGGTACCTGCCTTAATTAAGAAACTAATCAATCAATCATGATCATTTTTTGCATAACATAGCATCGTTAAAATAGTTTTTGATTGGCCAAGTCACTGATTGATGAAACCGAGTTTTTTATTTGTTACATGAAAAAAACTGTTTTTGACTATTTTCTTGTCATTTTTGCATTTTATTTAAAACGTGTTTGTTATTTTAATAACAACACTTTATATACTATATCATTTTTTTCATGTTTATCAATGATTACACTTGAAGTTAAGCACTTGTTTATTTCCCTTTCGAAATTTAATTTTTATAAATTAATTATTTAATGAAATTCCGTATGTGGGGGCAAGACGGGGTATAGGAAGTGAGGGCAAGATAAAGTACTGAAAACCAATAGCTTTTTTATTTTATGAAAACAAAAATCTTCTTTTGGTGATTTTGCACACTATTTATAAGGTTTTTTAAGTAAATAATACATTTCAAATACAGACGCAGGTAACCACTTATTTATTTATATTATAAAAGTTATTGTTTTTTGAGGTTAGCTTTTTTAATTTAATTTTACATGCCCAATAAGAAATTGACCACTGGCGCAGTAATGGCACAGTACTGGCCAGTACTGATCAGTACTGTTACAATACTGGCGCCAGTATTGGCACCAAGACTGGCACAACCTTGGGATGATAAGGTTTTTCCAGTACTGCTTTGCCAGTTCTGGTGCAGTACTGGTTTCCATTACTGGTACAATACTGGTGAAACTCTGTACTGCCGTCAGAAACAAAAACTTAGGTAAGTCACTTTCTCGCTTAGGTTGCTATTCCAGTAGTATGAACGTACAAAAGTCAGCCTAAGCGACAAAGTGACTTAACTAAGTTCTTGTTTCTGACGGCAGTGTCATTAGGAAAAAAATTTAGTTTATTTAACAATTTGCTTGTATAACGTTAAAATCCTTTTAAACTTTTGTTTTACTTACATTTATAATAATTATTTAATAATTTTTGTACGCATATAACACTTATAAGTATTAACAAAAAATCCGCACGCTCGCTTGGGAATCGAACCCTGAATCTTACGCACGCAAAGCCGACCCTTTAACCGACTGAGCTAACACGATAACTAAAATTTCATATTTCTTATTAAAATATATTTGAGTAATTATATAACATATAAAATATTATATAATTTATATAGACTTTAACTGTATTAGTGAAATATATCAAATTGACTCAAAATTAGTGTATTTTAACTTTTAAAAATCATAACATTAATAACTTACCGAATAATTTAAATCTTCGAAACTAATTACCTTTCCTCTTAAAAAATAACTTTTATTTGAAACTGTTCTCAAATAAAATAAGTTATATATTTATGTGTTCCACAGCCTACCTTTAAAAGTTTATCTGTATAAAAATTGTAATTAATTGTTCAAAAGTAAAATTTAAATGTTCAATAATAAATTCAACAATAAAATTTTTACAAATGCAGTACTGAACCAGCACCGGCTCAGTGTTGGCTGCCAGTATTGGAAACTTAATACCGTTTCTAACGGGATTTTTCATTAAATCATTTTAATAAATAAATAAATAAATACATTTAAATACTTTTCCCAAAAATAAAACCTCGTTATAATTTATTTGGCTTCTCAACGCCTTTCCGACATTTTCCTCATAAAAATCAATTATTTTAAAATCCAAAACTTTATCCGTAAAATGAACATCGGATGCGCCAGACAATAATTAAAGTGAATTTAATTATTGTCGCTCCAAATTTAACGACAACTTGAGATCGACTTATAACAAAAATGTCACCAGCTAGCTCGTCTAGTGCGGAGAGGGGCGTGAGTCGGCGAACGAACGAATTCTCCGAAATTCTGCCATGCTTCCTGGAAAGTTAGTCTGAACCTCCCTTTGATTCACCAAAATAAAAGTACTACGAAATAAATGAGGGAAAACCATTGAATATAGAATTAATAATATTTATTCAAAAAAATTAGTTTATGGGAGTAGAAATATTAATCGTTACAAAAATAATTATCAACAGAAAACACTATAAATGATTATTCCGTTCGTGGATTTTCCTCTCTTAGGGAGGTGAGAAATCGGTTCTTAAAGAAATAATTCATCCCGACAGGAAGACAATTTAAATTGAGTAAAATTAGATTTGATTTTACCCGAACTGATTCGGGCTGAAGCACATGGCGATTTCAAATTCTTTTATAAAGATCAAATTAAATAGCGAGCCGCTTACCACAGAAAGAAGACTCGCCGTGACAATCGCCAGCCAATAACACAATAAAAATCAAATTCTAATTAAATCAAAACTTTACTTTTGTAAAACTCCCGCCACATGGCGGTCCAATATCACTTTTTCTATTTAAAATTATAACCGTTCTACTCGACGGCTCAACCAGGAAGGAAGATGGTGGCGAAAATTCGGGGGCTCGTCATGTGCCTTCCCCCTTCTTTCCCCTTGAGTCATCCTTCCTTCTAATCGGTGATTAGCAATCAAACTTATTTTGATTGCGGTAGATGTCCCTTGCTGTGCGATTTGGCCCCTTAGATTTTCGCCAAGAGAGTTTCGAAGAGCGGGAATCTCATCCGCTCGACGCCCTCGTTGTACAACCCTCGGCTGCAATCTTGGCGAAACCTGGCGCGACGCTGGCAATCCTTTTTGGACATCCCTCCACCCGATTGGGTGGTATTTCGTGAACAAATAAAATATAACAAAAATAAATAAACAAGTTTCTAATAAAGAGAATGTCTTCCCTCGAGCATGGAATCTCAAAACCGCCTCTCTCAACTTCATAATGGGAGCAAAGCCCAATGGTTAACATAAATTAAAAATACATAAATTTTTTAAATTCTAATTTTGCTCCCTGGTTGAGTATTTTCGCGATTGGCTCCTTCGAGAGTTGGTTAGAGTCAAAGATAACGTGTCAGAAAGATTCTGCCACGTTATACGTTAAAATACAGATGCAACGCTTTAACCAGTACTGATACAGCATTGTTTGAACAAGCCTTGGCAGTTTCACTGGCGCGGTACTACGCCATTAGTCATATTTGGCATAAGTCTGTAATTTCTGGTTGGGTGAGAGAATTAAAATTACGCATTTAAATGGGTTAAAATACGTATACCAAGTTTCAACAAAATCGTCGGTCTGACCTATTCGGAAGTACACCCGATTATACGGTGTTTACTTGTCCTAGAAGTTCTGAAATTTCCTGGAATTTTAATTTATGTCCTTGAATTTTTTCATTTTTTGTGTTTAACTCGTACTTTTTGCTTTCAAACTTTAAAAATAAATTATATAAAATCTGGAAAAATTCATGTTACTTAGTCTGACAATCATATTTTTCTTGAAAAATGTTCAAAAAATGAATCTCGATGCTTTATTTGTTAATAATTAATATTACCTATTTTTCATAAAGTCCAAAAAAAAATTTGTAATAAATAAATTTTTTTACTTTATTTATTATCTTGTTACTTATGTTTGCTTTTAATGATTTTAATAATAATGAATATATTACTGTATTATTTTTAAATATTGTTTAAATTGCTTAACTATTTATTGTTATTATTTATTAACAATTTTTTATTCTTTCCTAGAGAATTGTAGTTTTTTCTTCTAGTTTAAAACTTTATATATTTATTCGAACAAAAAAAAAATTTATTAGTAAATTATTATATTAGATATTGTAAAGAAATTATTGCTATTATTTCATTTTTTTTTCTTCCTAATTTGTATGTTTGTGTATTCTTAAACAAACAAAAAAAGATTTATTAGTAGGTACATGTACATTAAATATTGTTTAAACAAATTATGTTTATTATTATTTCATTTTTTCTCCAGTATAAATAAAATTTTTTTTAGTGTTCCTTAGGCACTCTGAACAAAAATTCAGAAAAAAATATTATTGGATTGATTCAATCTACAAGTAGTTTAAAATAATAACAATACTTTGTTTGAACATTTGTTAATGTAATTACTTATAAATCTATTTTTTTTTGTTCAATAATATACCAAAAATTACAAACTAGGAAAAATGTACAACTGTCAATATAATATTAAAAAATACTACTTTTAAATTAACAAAAGGAAATTGTTCATATAATGATTAAAAATAATTAATATTTATTGAGAATTTAATTGATAAATTAATAGTTTATTAATAAATAAAAAATCAGGTTTCATTTTTTGGACATTTTTGAAGAGAAACATAGTATATGGGGCAAAATTCCTGAAATGTCCAGGTCAAAAAATAAAATTTATTCAAACTTTGCTAAAATGTTTCCATTCTTAGTGGAAGTGTAAATGCCAAATATTTTCAAATTCAATGAAATAGTTTTTGAGTTACACAGTTTTAAAATTTTGAGTATATTGCATAAAAGTAAACATATATATAGTGATTTTTAAAGCTTTTTTACAGGCTATTCGATGATAATAAATGTTTTTTTGTAAAAAAAAAATTTGACCTTTAAATTCAAGGTCAAAGTGTTAATTTGATTGTATCTCGAAATCGGAGATTTAAAAAAATTTTTAACCTACCTCAATGGAAAGCTTGACTTTTTTCCTATAAGATATGTAAAAATTAGATTGGAACTCTAAATACTTCAGTCAAAAATACATCTCAAATACTCGCACGCTCTCGATTAACCAGTGGTTACTCGCGCGAGATCGCGCTATTCGAGCGCGCGCGGGTATTTGAGATATATTTTTGACAGAAGTATTTAGAGTTCCACTCTAATTTTTACATATCTTATAGGAAAAAAGTCAAGCTTTCCATTAAGATAGGTTAAAATTTTTTTTTAAATCTTCGATTTCGAGATACAATCAAATTAACACTTTGACCTTGAATTTAAAGGTCAAATTTTTTTTTTACAAAAAAACATTTATTATCATCGAATGGCCTGTGAAAAGGCTTTAAAAATCACTATATATATGTTTACTTTTATGCAATATACTTAGAAATATAATTAATTTAAAAAACTACATTTTAAAAAAATTCAAAATTTTAAAACTGTGTAAGTCAAAAACTATTTCATGGAATTTGAAAATATTTGGCATTTACACTGCCACTAACAATGGAAAAATTTAGGCAAAGTTTGAATAAATTTTATTTTTTGACCTGGAGAGTTCAGGAATTTTGCCCCATATGCAGATTTAATAATATCAACTTTTATAGACTTTTTCACCAAATTTACGATTAAATGCATTTTTACATTCTCATCCTAAATGAGAAGGTCTTAAATTTGTGCGATTTTGGACTTTTTCTAAAACCTACATTTCTCGACGTTTTGAGACCTCCTGATTCCAAAAAAATGGGTTTTACGAAAATGTATTTTTCTTTTAAGTACCAGATGCGTCTTGCTTGAAAGGAAAATCTTAAATTCGCCTCTTAACTTGTAAAAGCAAAATTGAAGTTCTTATAAAATTTAAACATTTTTGAATATTTATTATTATGTCGTAGTTAGTAATATAATAAGGAGGGATTTTATTTAATGAATATGGGTTAAACCATTATATTTCGCAAGGTCATTTTTTTACTAATTTTTAAAATTAATGAAACTTAGCAAAAGTAATTTTGGAAGTATCTAGAACACGAAATGAATATTATTTTGCCAAACTTTTTATTATTTTTCATAAAATATGAATTTGAAATTAAGAAAATATGAAAAACTGTCACTTTTTAAGACATTTAAAAATATTTTTAAAAAACATTCAATTAGTGTTAAAAGAATAAGTAAATCTTCGGTATTTATTCAAAATAAGTCAATTTATTGTTTTTAACTGATTAAAGCATATAAAGATGTAAAATAATGAACAAAATATGTTTTTAAAGTTGATCTGTCAAACATCCAAATTTCGTGATTTTTAGCAATTAATTATAAACTCGTTAAATTATTAAAATCAATTAAAACTTACCCGAAAGATAGTACTTCATTTAGACTTTAAGATTTTCTTAGCAGTTTTCTTCATTTTAATTTGTAAACACTGAAATATTTTAATCAAAAGTTTGCACTTTATGAATTATCCCGACCATCCAACGGGAATAATTCTTTTGGCAAAAAAAAATTCCAAACTTTGGGACTACTTAAATGATCACTAATTAAACGTGTACCAAAAGTTTCTCGTTGGTCCTAAGACTAAATCAATGCGATTAAATCCTTTGAAAATGTTAACCTTTTTTGTGGTTAAAAGATATACTTGTTTATAACTTGAAGTTGGCTTATATACATTTGATTATATAAATAGTAATGTCATTTAATGTTAATATTTCTGAAGTTTATCGAAAGGAAATTAATTTTTTGGAAACGACGAAATAAAATAAATTCAAAAGTATCTGGATTATGCTCACAATTATACACAAATAATATACAAATACAATTAACTTCTTATTAAAGTATTATTTCTTATATATATTAATGTAATTTATAAGTAAGATCAAATTTTGAAATAATATCGAAATGCAGACAATTGGTATTAAGTCAAATGTGTAAGTCAACTTCAAGATATAAACGCAAGTATATCTTTTAACCACAAAAAAAGTTAAAATTTTCAAAGGTCTAAACCGCATTAATTTAGTCTTGGGACAAACGCGAAACTTTTGGTACACGTTTAATTAGTGATAATTTAAATAGTCCCAAAGTTTAGATTTTTTTTATTTTTTTCCAAAAGAATTATTCACGTTTCAAAGTCGGGATAATTCATAAAGTGCAAACTTTTGATTAAAATATTTCAGTGTTTACAAATTAAAATGAAGAAAACTGCTAAGAAAATCTTAAAGTCTAAATGAAGTACTATCTTTCGGGTAAGTTTCAATTCATTTTAATAATTTAACAAGTCTATAATTAATTGCTAAAAATCACGAAATTTCGATGTTTGACAGATCAACTTTAAAAACATATTTTGATCATTATTTTACATCTTTATGTGCTTTAATCAGTTAAAAACAATAAATTGTCTCTTTTTGAATGAATACCAATCATTTATTTATTCTTTTAACGCTAATTAAATGTTTTTAAAAATATTTTCAAATGTCTTAGAAAGTGACAGTTTTCCATACTTTCCTAATTTCAAAATCATATATTAAGAAAAATAATAAAAAGTTTGGCAAAATAATATTCATTTCGTGTTCTAGATACTTCCAAAATTACTTTTGCTAAGTTTCATTAATTTTAAAAATTAGTCAAAAATGACCGTGCGAAATATAATGGTTTGACCCATATGTGAAATTAACTATTTTGGCCTGAAATGAATAATAAAACAGGCACACAAAGAATCGTTTTGTTAAATTTTAAAGATCTTTTATGATTTAAGAAGATATTTCATATGATTTTTGTCTCATAATAGGTACTTAAATTAATTATTGAACAAGATTTTATACAAACATTCAAATTATATTTATTTTATTTGAAAGAAAAAAAGTTTTTTATGTTTTAAATTACATTAAATAATGAATAGAAATTTAAGATTAGAATTACAGAAATTACATAATTATCAGAAAAGTGTATTAAATTTCTCAAAAAATTGTTAAGAAACTCCAGAAAACTTAGAAAAATGATTTTTACAACACCATAACTTGATTTTAAAAAGTTTAATTAATTATTTTAATTCAATATTTTAATATTTCACTTTTAAATGAATTATTTTTAAATATAATAATAACGTGATGAAAAATTATTATCAAATAAAGAAATAAATAATAATAGTTTAATAATTTTACATACCTGAGGTCACGAAGTAATAATAAGGAGACTTCACTCTATAGGGATTCTGTTGAAAATATGTCCCCACTTTATGTGGGGACTGTATGTACGTTTATATGTGTGTGCGCGTAAGTTCGAAATGTTTGTTTTGTTGTGGTTTGTAAGTTATGTTTTGTTATAATTAAATAGAAAAGAAATTGTTGTCTATAACATATAATGTATTAATTAATAATAAATTTCATAAAAAGGAGCAAGAATAAACGAATTCATTCAGACAAAGTTGCTTAATGTTTAAAATTTGTTCTCCAACGTTTTAAAATCTAAATGATTTCATATGTTTTTTTATTAAAAAAGAGGGAAACAATAATTTAAATAAAATCAGGGATTTAACTTATTTTTATAAATGTTATGAAATATTGTTGAATTTTATTTTTGATAATTTAAAATAGGCAATATTCATATTGCTTATTTCTCTGTAGTTCTCTTTAAACTATTATTGTTAATGTCCTTTAGTCTGTTTAATAAAATTTATGTTTGTAAACCTGGTACGTGACTTTTATTATTTTATTTATTAATTTTTAGTTCTATTAACTTTGATTATTTTATGCGTTTTCATGTTTTATTAAACATATTCTTTTTTGTATGTGTATTTTAATAATTTCTATTTTTAATTAATTTTACAAATATAATGAATTTTTGTTTTCTTATCTAATTTTAAAAATTCTCATATTTTTTATTTCTTTTTAGTTTCTCTAACTCCATACAATGGTTACCTCTAAAATTTTCGTATTTTTGTTATTATTATTATTTTTTGTTATTTTATTGTTAGACTCCCTGAAGAGGAAATCATATAGATTTCGAAACGTCTGAGAACAAATTTTAAACAATTAACAACTTTGTCCGAATGACTTTGTTTTTTCTTGATGATTTTTAATAATTTACTCTCGGAAGTTAAAGAGTTTTTTAATAAAATTTTATAAATTGTTACAAATAATAGCACTTGCCCTGAAACACTATATAGAATACCTAGTGTATTTATTAAATGATTTCCAAAAAACTGCTAAAATAATCACTTTCTCTTGACACGCTATATAACATAATAGTAGCAGACGACGCGCAGGATGTAAACAAATTGGAAAATTCGCAGTTTCTCGTTTTTCCCGCTAGGGCTGCCACTTCTGCGAGATTCTACTTTCACAGTCGTTTGTTCCCTAAAGTGGGGACACTTGAGTCTCTAAGTGAAGTCTCCTTATTATTACTTCGTGCCTGAGGTTATTATTGAAAATCTTTACTTGCTCATATTTTGGAAGATTCCCGGGAATTTTTCTTGAACTTATACATGTGGGAGAAGATAAAAAATTCATTTCAGAGTTTAGGCAATAAATTTCCTCAACAAATGTTTGTTGATATTATAAAATATTATTATTTTCTTACATAAATTATTATTTATAAACAAAATAACCTAAGATCATGGTTATGTGACAATTGTAGTAAAATGAGAATTTTCGATAGGCTCTCGTAGGGTTCTTGTAGGGCCCTCACTGTGTTTCCCCACAAGGCACTTCTGACAAGATTCGAGCGCCATAAAATTTACCAGGGCCTTATTATTTTTTCCCATCAGATTCATATTAGTAATACGGAAGTCTTACAAGGTCCCTACCAAAATCCTACTAAAAATTCTCCACGGGAATGGATCAGAGCACTTATTCACAGAGGGCTTTTTAATAAATAAAGGATTATATTAGAATGAAGAATACAAATGTTTTTGATCCTTTTATTTTTGGAATATTTGATGATGTTAAACTAATGTTGCCATAGAGGATCTGGTGTTGTTGGTGGTTGGAATTAAATGATGATGGTAGTCATTTTTGTTGTTATGCCGACGTTTCGATCTCTTGGATTAGAGATCATCATCAGGGCGTTTGTTTTATTGAATAAAAATCAGAGGAACGATCTTAAAATATTTTTAATATAACTTAATATATTTTTTGTTATAAAAAATATTTAAAACAAACAGAATTAGATGATAGAGAAAAAAATGGTTATTTACAATTTTTTTAGGGTAAGAGTCAAGAGTGTGTATGCAAAAACAATAATGATTTTCAAAAGATAGTTGAAAATACTAATAGGTCAAGCGCCATTTGAAAGACCCCAGTTTGAATCCCGGCAGAGCTAAATGTCCGATATTTTTTCACAGAATTTTCTAATTTCAATAAAAAATTTTTATTATTTAAATTAAATCTGCATCACTTATTCTACACTCGTTCCAAATTTTATTACAATTCAATCATTATGTCCTCAGATATTAATTTTTCAATTAAGCAATTTAAAAAACTTCAATTGTTTATAACTAAGGTAAATTTAATTTTTTCGAAAAATCCTTCAGACCATTTACTAAGTTCATAATGACGTTTAGATTTTTTATAAAGCCGAATAAATACAATAAATTTAAAAATTGGCTGTTACACTTCAGGAATTTTGACTCCATTTTTTTTAAATTCATGTTTAGAGGATGATTTTGAAGGGTTCTTCCTTATTATAATGCTTGTTAAGGTTTGACTTTTTTTAATGCGATTAAAAATTTTATATTTACTTAGACTAATAACTTTTAGTTTTTCGTTTATTTTTCGCTCAATTTTTATATTTTTTGGAGGTTTTAAGCGTTTATGCGTGATATTCTTCAACCCTTAGCTGGAAATAACACACACCATATAACATCAAAAAATTGATGTTTTGACGAAAATTTTAAACTATAGTAAAATTAAAATATTATTAGATTTTATTAATTAATTTTACTAATTAATTAAAATGCGCCACACCAGGCTGCTGAGGTGAATAGGTTTTACTAAAATGAATGCAAAATCGGCAACTGGGGTCTGATTTGTACTCATTTTCACTCTGAAAATCCATTTAGAACGAAATCCTAGCTGCTCTGTTTCGACAGAAATTCACGTTCAATTAAATCATCGAAACAGCATCATTTAATTTGAGATATTGCATAAGTTTATTTAGAGAATTTATATAAACTAATAACGTTTAACATATAAATAACAAAATTTAAACTTTATGCGTTATGTAATTACATAAACTACATAAATCCCTGAATTAATTACTTTATATTTAAATATAATGTTTGCGAGGAGAATTAGACTACCGCATTTTATTTATTAGACAAGTATCTTTTATCTTCAACCCGATTTTATCCAAGGAAATTGGACACTGGGACAAGTGGTTTAAAATCAAATGGATTTTAGTGTCTCGCTAAATCCTGTTTAATAAATAAAAATAAAACAAAAATAATGCTAATAAATAATAATAATAGTAACAATAGTCACAATTAATACGTATTTTTTTAGTGGAGAATGCATTCACAATTTCGTCAATGATTTTTAAAGAAGAAACGAAGGGTACTAATTATAAAAATTCAACTTTTCCGGAAATTTTCGATTCTAAAAAATTTTCAGTATGTTTTAATAATTTTCTGCATACTAGAAAAGTACATATCAATTTTTATTATTAAACAGGAGTCAGCGAGACACTAAAAATCCATGTGATTTGAAAGCACTTATCCCAGTGTCCTATTTCCTTGGATAAAATCGGTCTTGGAATATGGTCGAAACAAGCCCGTCAAACAATTTATAACGTATTTATAAAAAAAATTTAAAACCGATTCAAAATCAACCTGGTTGAAGATAAGAGATAATTGTCTAATTTAAAAAAGGCAGTTGTCGAATTCTCCTCGCAACATATTTAAATATGAAGTAATTAAAGTCATGGATTTATGTAATTTATGTAATTACATAACGCATAAAGTTAAAATTTTGTTATGTATATGTTTAATGTTGTTAGTTTATATAAATTCCTCGAATAAACTTATTAAATATTGTAATTCAACTTATGCTGTTTCGCTGATTTAGTGAAACGTGTACTTCTGTCGAAGCCGAGCAGCTAGGATTTCGTTCTAAACGGATTTTGAGAGTGTAAATGAGTACAAATCAGACCCCAATCGCCGATTTTGCATTCATTTTTGTAAAACCTATTCACCTCAAGAGCTTCGTGTGGCGCAGAGGGGTGCCACAGTGGGTCCAAACTAGAATTTACTGTTCAAACCGTCTAGAGCCTTCATTTTTAAGCAATTTTACTTTTTTCAGTATTAAATGAAAGAGTATTAAATTTGGAAGAGATACGTTGAAGCCGATTTTTAAATTTTTATTTGTTTTTATTAATTTTTTTATTGCAAAGTTTAACAAAAGTAGCAATTTTTAAGAAAATGTTGTTTCCAGTTGAGACAATGAAATAATACATGCTAAAAACTACTTAAAAACACACCTAGAGTACTCCCAAAATGTAAAAAAAATTACACAAGCAAAAATTTGAATTTTATAAATAAATCATGTTAACAAATAATTAAGGTTACAACAAATTGCTAATTCAAATTTCAAAATGGCGGATCCAATATGGCGGACGACTTTTTTAAACTAGGTGTGAATTCTGTCCATTTCATGAACATTTCGCTTCCGAGTAAGCAAAATAATTTGCTTCTTCATGGAGGAAGCAATTTATTAATAATATGTAAGTTAATTGAAGAATTTATTAAAAAAGAGAATTTTAAGTGCAAAAAAATGAAAAAATATCAATTTTTTTCCGAATTTTTGATCAATTATAAAAGTTATATAGGTCAATCGATTCGTTTTAAGATAAGAAATATGATTTTTGTATTCATTAAGTTGTATTTTTAGCTTGGAAAAAAATTTTGGCAAAAAACGATTTTTTTCGATGAAAAAAGGTGCTCAACAAAATTTGATTAGGTATTTTCAAAAATCCCTGTGTCCAAATTTTTATATTCATGAGCTTAATAAGTCATCTGAATTTTATTGAAATCCGTTGAAGCGTGCTCTAGATATCCTGGCGACAAAAAACGCTATACATACACACGTACACACAAACACACACATACACTGACAGATCTGGACATTTGGTTAAGAATAAAAATTTACGCTTTTTAGATGAAAATGAGTCGATTTAGACTATTTTTGGAAAATCGAAAATCTTAACGGCCACAAAGCTTCCTCTATGAGGAAGCAAAATTAATCCAATTTGCTTAAAATTTGTTACTTGGGGGGTTTTTGAGGTCGCTGATTACGAATCCGTTGTCAGTTTTTTAAAATTTTAAATGGCGGATCCAATATGGCCATAATTATGTCCAATATGGACATAATTTATTTATAAAATTCAAATTTTTACTTGTGCAATTGTTTTACATTTTGGGAGTACTCTAGGTGTATTTTTAAGTAGTTTTTAGCATGTATTATTTAATTGTATCAACTGGAGACAACATTTTCTCAAAAATTGCTACTTTTGTAAAACTTTACAATAAATTAATTAATATAAACAAATAAAAATTTGAAAATCGGCCTCGACAAATCTCTTTCAAATTTAATACTCTTTCATTTAAGACCAAAAAAAGTAAAATTGGTTAAAAAATGAAGGCTGTAGACGGTTTTGAACAGTAAATTCCAGTTTGGTCCCACGGTGGGGTGGCCGAATGGAGAAAAATGCCCAATATTATATTTTTTTATAGTTACTACATTATATATTTATAAAATTCACCTCTAGAATGCGTATGGTGGGCTAAAAAAGTATAAATTATAATTTGACGAAAAAAACGCCACTTTTTCATAAACGGAAAAAACTTCCTTATTTATAGAAAATTATTTCAAAACAAAAAAAGGTATTATTACTCATTTTTTGTTATTAACTGTTAAAACGAAGTTCAATAATTTATAACTTCCGTAAATTTTATAAAACCACAAACTACAAAAAATACGTACGTTTATGCTGCAATAAAGATTTAAAAAAATTATTCCAAGCAAAACTAATTTTTGATTGAAAATAATCCGAAGAATTCCCTAGGCCTGTGCGGAAAACCGGTATACCGGTTTTTTCCGGTTTTTCTGGAAACCGGTTTCCGGTTATGAGTTCCCGGTTTCCGGTTTTTTTTAAAAAACCGGTTTTAGTTTTTAAACCGGTTTTTTTTGTTAAATACCGGTTCTTCGAAACATTCAAACGCAATACCGAATCTAACCTACTTACCATGATGCAGGTATGCAGGAAACCATTGGTTTGAAGCAGTTTTACAGCGTAAATTTTATCAAGATGTCGGCAGTGAGTGCCGAGCATTGATTAGATCACTTTTTTTAGGCCTGTGCGGTAAACCGGTTTTCTTTTTTAAACCAGTTTTTTTTTAAATACCGGTTTTTTTTCAGAAAAACCGGTATCGATTTTAAAACCGAAAACCGATTTCAAAACCGGTTTTTTCAAAAACCGAAAACCGGTTTTGGATTTTCAATACCGCACAGGCCTAGAATTCCCCATTATTTAGAACTAAGAAAGTCTCTGTTTATAATAAAAATTTGCAGGTAAAATATCACGTGATTCGGGGGTAACCCCCTACCCCCCACCGGTGATGAACCGTGATAATTTTTATGACCCCCCACTCTCCTTATTGGCTTACGTGATTTATGGACAACCCCATACAGTCATAAAATACGTCAAATATAAAACATTCCACAATTCCAAACGTCATTGCAGTCACAGGTTACCTTAAAATTTTTTAAACTTTTTTATTTTGTTTTTGAAATATTATAAAATTAGGATAATACTGAATTTAATTGGAAAGTTTTTCAAACATTATTATTTACCATTTTCCAATAACACATTCCATATTAATAATTTCCATAATTACAATAACTTTTTTTAAATTTTATATTTAATATAATCATTAAAGTTTTTTTCTTTTTTTGTATATCACAAATTATAAGATATTAATTTGCTTCAAATTTTTCATTCCGATGAGAGAAGGTGGTAACCTTCCTCATGGAATAAATATTTAAGGCTAATAAACAGCAACCTATGACTTTCAATAAAAATTAAAATTTTACAAGGTCAATCAACAAATAAATGAACTGTGGCAACCCAGTCACGAGGTTTTAATATAAATTTTAGTTAAAATTTACTCGAAAAAAAATACACAAGATAAGGGGGTGGAATCGCTCGTGCTGAGTGCAACACTCACCTTACAAAACTTCCTGTGTCACTACCTGGAATATGTGTCGAATTAATCCCGCGTGATTTGTCAGAGAATAATAGCGAGCACTGAACACCAAGAATCATCTACGACGATGGCCAATTCCATTTAAAAAGACGGACTTACCGGTGTTGTTATACACGAAGTAGCCAGAGTTGATAATCTGAAGTCGTTGAGAATAGTGGATCAGGTCCAGAAGACACAACGCGGATAATTTAGTTAATTTAAGTTTATTAATCTGACACTAATAATTATAAAGCTAGACAAAATATTCTGCACGCGTCGAACGTGTAGCGCCGGTCGCATCAATCTGCCGGTGAGGAGCTCGCGGTTTGTCGTCTGCCCATCAGACTACCCCGCGCGCCGTCTACATTATCACGCGCGAATATTCAAATTCGCAGAGTGCTAATTTAGCATCTCATACGTGACGGGATCGAAATCGAGAGGTACGGCGAATCGAATGCTTAAAAAACGATCTGGGTCGTTACACTCCCCCCTTCTAAAATGCAGTAGCTGCCGGGTTCGATACCGTCAACTAAGTCCCCTTTTTACCAGGGCAACCATAATTTATGGAATGAGTCCGTCTTGTTTGGCCATTGCTGTAGTAAAATTTATAGTTGTTTTTTTTCTTGACTAAATTTCCAAAAATAACATATAATAATAAATTCAAAATTATACTATAATCTGAAAAATAAAAAAATATTAGATTAATGGGTTTCAGTGCTCGCTCTTTCCAAGGAAATAATTCAAGAGTTAACTGAAACTAAATTTATTCAAATTTTAAATGGCGAATGCTGATTTCGCGTAATGAGCGGAACGTTACATTAAACAAATTACATATTTTTATTGTTACAAAAATAGGCGTTCTCGCGCTTCTATTAAAGCCTTATCGGCAGAATCCGAAACACTATGACGCGTATACATAGTGGATAAAGCGAATCAAAATTCTAATAATACATATGCTTTTATTTGTAGTATAACAAAAAATGTCGAGCGCGTTGGCTCGAAGAGGGAAATTTAGGAGAGAAGCTGCACCAAGAAGGTCGGCTGCTGTCTTTTCTTTGGGAGAAATGCTCGCCCAAGAAAATACAAGGCAAATTCAGTAGTAAAAGTCGTGGGCGCGCAGCTGTCCCACAGCTAGTGCATTAGATTTCACCTGTTAAAAGTTTGGGAGGAATGCGCTCCCACAGAACAGACAGAACCTTTCCAAATTTTTCTCCGTGTACTCACATTAAGAGAAATCTGAGGCAATTATTGTATGAAACATAACCTCGATTAATGATGTGGAAGTAGTCGTGACAGTTTAAGCTTGAATCGAAATAAAATTTGCAAGGAATCCAACTTTTAATAGCACTCAGTTTTGCTTATAAAATTTTGCTCGAACATCAACTAGTTTTTAGGCGGAGTTTATACACCACAAGCAAACCCGCGTGTACACATAAAGGCGCGCAAACTTAAACACAGAAATGTGTGCGTCTTTCATGTGTACACGCAGGTTAGCTTGTGTTGTATAAACTCCGCCTGAAAACTAGTTGGCGTTTGAGCAAATTTTATATCAAAACTGAGTGCTATTAAATGTTGGATTCCTTGCAAATTTTATTTTGTTTCAAGCTTAAATTGTCACAACTACTTCCATATGATTAATCGAGGTTATGTTTCATACAATAATTGCCTCAGATTTCTCTCAGTTCAGGAATAAAATCGAATAAAGAAAAATTTTCCTAATATTTTGTTAAATTAAACTATTGATAATATTTTTATATGAATAATTAAATCCTGAAGTCTCCAACATTTTATTTATGCTATTATTACCCTCTTTTTTATATAAAACATTTCTGCGACAATTCTTTTTCTTTCATTTTCTTCTCTTTGTAATATTTTAATATTTGACCAATAAAAATTTTAATTTTCATTAGAATTATTCACTTTTAATAATCTACGTTTAGATAATACATTATAATATTTTTTACTTCTAATGAAATTAGATTCATGTTCTGATAGTCTTACTTTTAGAGCTCTTCCAGTTTGACCTACGTATGTACTATCACAATTATTACAATTAAGTTTATAAACAACTTTTCTATAGTCAAATTTTTCCAAAGGATCTTTTCCTAATTTAATGAATGTATTAAAAGAAGAATCATTTCTGAATATCGATCTAATATTATATTTTTTTAAAATTCTTTTTACTTTATATAAAAAAGAATATTATGATAAGATAACGTAACTATATTATTCTATTCAAAATCAAGTTCATTTTTTTTTTGTTATTATTATTTTTATTTTTAATTCGGAAAATTCTTTCTGTTATATATTTGTCAATGAATTTACTTGAATAATTATTAATTAACAGTATTTCTTTAAATTCAAATTTTTGACGGAATAACCATGGTTTTTTGAAGTTCCTATACTTGTTTTCAAGATAATTTTCTAAGGAATAAAACTATTATATAAGCAATAAAGTGCAATTTTTATCTTAGAATATGCATCTCTTGAAATTTGAACCACAAAAGATAGAAAAATTATAATTAACGTATTATGTAAAATACAGCTAGATAAAATATAACACCGTTGTAGTTGTCAACAAATTTCAGAATCAAATAATATAATATATTTATTAAAATTATTTTGATGTCAATATAATGTTTTCAAATTTTTATAAATTGTTTTGTCCAAATTCCAAGCACTGCATATTCTAAGATAAAAATTGATCTTTAATGTTTAAATAATAGTTTTATTCCTTAGAAAATTTCATTGAAAACAAGCATAGAAATTTTAAAAAACCATCGTTATTTAGTCAAAAATTTGAATTTTTGTGAAACAGTAAAAATACAACATTTTTAAATATATTTCAATGAAAACTGGACTAAATTACTTTACTTAAGTCTTATTTTCTTCAGAATTTCATCTGCTTCTGTAAAATAAAAATATAAATTTTAATTATTATACTTTGTACCCTTCAAGAAATTTTTTAATTCTTAAAAAATGGGTGGACTAACAAATTCGGCAGGTACTGTAGAAGAATGTAAGAGTTACGAGAAGTGGACGCATAATTCATACATTATTGAGATTTAAAGATTACATTAATTATTAATTCAGTAAGATTGTAAATACATTGTCTTTTGCTCAGTGAACGGGAAGATGCGATGGTTGACTATAATAAGAACAAGTGAATATCACTATCTAGTGACTTTAGCAATCAATCTCCCCTATTTTAAAAAAGAAAAATAATTAGCAGCAATGTTTAGTCTAATCTCAACTGTTTACAATAAATTGACCTCGTTGCGTCAGCAATTTTGCTTACTAACATTAGTAGTCACGATTTCATATCTCTATAACAAATATTAAAAAGATGAACTTACTCCCAAAATTCTTTAACTGGGTCTCTCATCAAAAAATGGCTTATATTTCCCATTGGAGTAGCACAGATTATGTCATCCCATTTTTTCCAACAGGGAGTTTGTAATCGTTCAGTTGAAGTAATGCAAAATCGAGTATTCCAAGAGTTTTGACAAGTTCTCCATGGCACATCTTGCAAAAAGTATAACTTATTAGTATAAATAATTACTAAACTGTGGTAAGAATCAATTAAGAGTTTAGTTTTACATTAATTACTTATTAACATATAAGAAATTATTCATATAGTTCCCAGATTAGGCTGTTTGTTCCGTCAAGTTCACAGGGGGTTACCCATGTTAAGTTCGGAATTTAACACTGTTAACTAAATGTTAACTTTCTGTTAGCTTTAAATGTCCTCCAATCTAAACTTCCCAATGATAATTTCCTGGAAGTTTGCAGCAAACTTTGCGGATAAATTAAAAAAAAAAAATTTTGTTTTTCAAAATGTTTGCATTTTTTTTTAATTATACACTTGTCTTTAGGCCGTACGCACTCACAAGTGTTTCCCGTGGGAATTTACTTAGAATTGTACTTAAGCATTTTGCGTCTACAAAACGACTTAAAATTCAGAGGACTCGCATTTGCCTGGACCAACCAATGTTGGGTTGCTTGCCAATGGAGAGGGAAACTATAGAAAAACCTTTCTCTGAGTATCGACAGTTGAGTTCTAATGATAAATACAGTAGGGTGGACGAAAAGATTTTTTTTTTAGAATCTTATTCTGATATTGCGAAAAAGTTACCTTTTAATATAAATAAAACGTGTGCAAAATAGCAGTTTTGCTATTAAAAAAAAAAAAAATTGTTTACGCTTTTTGAATTTGCACTTTCAGTAATGTTTTGAGCAATACCGGGAGAAAGGAAAAGGTCGAAATTCTGGCTCACTGAATTAAATAGAAAATAAAATGATAAAAAACCTTGATTATGAAAAAATTCTTTTTATTTGAGAAAATCCGTGGTCTGTAGATAAAATGATACAAACGTTGAAAAATTACATACACGCGTGCACACAGCTTTTGTCTTTGAGTCCTTTTTGTTGGTTTTACACCTAACAGGACACACATTTGAGAGTAAAACATTCACATAGGTGAGAAATACCGTAATATTAATTGAACATAACTTTTTTGATTAATAAGCCCTTGAGAACAACAGTGAGAAATGCCGAAAACGCTAAAGGCGTGATAAAAGAGATTAAAATGGTGCCATTAGTACCGGTTAGAATTTCACACTGATCACAAGGCGAGAGACGCATGGCGAGCAGCTGAGAAATTAGCCACCGAGAGGTGCTGCCACCATCGCTCACTAAACACAACACTTCATTTTTCCCGTGATATTGGAATTGGCAACTGGTCTCGAGTCGTAAATTCGAGCCAGGCCCAATTCTGTGAGATCAAACACTGGTTGGCCGCTTGAGTTTAGAGATAGCCGTCCTGATGGTGACCACCCTGGTGAGTCCATCTGTTGATTTGACTTCAGCCTCCCATTTACCACCCATGTGTGGAGCAGAGGGGACGTTGAAGTTCCATGAAGTGGCGTCATTAACCAGGAGTTGAGACAATGTCCTTGATTCATGAGTTCCGGCCATGAATAGTTGCTGAAGGCCCTTGTCCGCTCCAGAAAAATTCGTTCCACAGTCGCTGCACTGTGGAGAGTGTGTCAAATGCCTCTTCGTGAGACAAATCGCCGGTAGGCTGCGAGAAATCCTTCCGATGAGTAATCCGTAACTGCTTCCAAATGAATGACAGAGGTCGAGAAGCAGACAAAAATACAGAGCCATCCTTTCTTGCTTATGCCCCTCGCCCCTTACAAGTCGTTAGAGAGATGGATCCGGCGTAATCGACTCCGGTGTTCAGAAATGGCCTTGATGGAGTCACCCTTGTAGTAAGCAGCTTACCCATTAGTTGTTGAGCTCGAATTCCACGTTGACGAGCAGACTGCACACACTTGAGAATATGAGATCTTACGGGTCGTCGACCTCTAATGACCCAGAAGCCCTTTTTTACGTGAGAAAGTGTAAGATGAGTTCCACCGTGAAGAGTCCTTCGATGCGCATCTCTAATAATGAGACGAGTATGCGCTGAATCCTTTGGTAGAATAGCAGGATGTTTGCTCTCATGATCCAGATCAGAGAATTTGAGTCGGCCTCCGACTCTGAGTATTCCTTAATGATCGATAAATTCCGTGATTCTGCAAAATGGGTGAGAATTAAAAGCCCTTGAGTTTACTCGGGAAATATGCTCCTTGAGTAACTGAAGTCCAAAAATTCCTTGAGTGATCTAAATCCTTAGGATTGAGAGGATTGTAGAGAGAAGCCTGAGAGTCTCCTTTAAACAAGTTCAAAAATCTAAAACTAATTAAGGCTATTCTCAATAATTAAGTGAGAGAGGAGTACCTTTCAATAAGATCCCATGGTTGATGAGATGTAGAGACAGTGAAAACACATCCGGGTCTTTCTTCCACTTGAGCTGAAGAGTCTGTCCTTGAGATTGAGGTTGGCCACTTTTTCGTTAATTCCTTCAACCAAGATGGCCCCTGCCACCATAGTTGATGCTGAGATAGTTAGTAAGTAGTCAGGCCCCTTGATGCGCTGTCAGCAGGATCCTTGAGAATCCTAGTCCTAGTCCTAGTCCTAGTCCTTGAGGTACTAGGTCATGGATAGAAGAAACCCTGTTCCGTACATAGTCCTTTCATCGCAAAGGATGACTGTTGATCCATGTGAGAGCCACTGAAGAGTCAGTCTACAGAGTAATTGGAACGTGAGATAGTTCCAGAGTCCTTTGGACATAGTCCATGAGTTTGGTTAAACTTAAACTCGTCTGAGTTTGGTACCCATATAAGCCCCAGAACCATCGTTTGAGAACTTTCAATTAAGTGAATAGAGTTTAAGTTACCTGTCCTTGATGATGAGTCGAGAAATTCTGGATGATTGCTGTGCCATTTGGCCAGAGGAAATCCGCCTGAGTTGAGGAGCCTGTGACAAGTCACACTGAGAATGTCTCCCCCGGGACATGTCTTCCCAGGACAAGTCTCCCCAGAGAAATCTCTTCCCACAAGACAAGTCTCCCCAGAGACAACACTCCCATAGGACAAGTCTCCCCAGGGACATCTCTTCCCAAGAGACAAGTCTCCCCGAGGACAAGTCTCCCCAGGGACATCTCTTCCCACGATGAAAAAATTATTGCCACGCGAGGACAAGTCTTCCCAGGGACATCTCTTCCCACTAAAAAAAATTATTGCCACGCGAGGACATGTCTTCCCAGGGACAAGTCTTCCCGAGGACAAGTCTCCCCGAGGACATCTCTTCCCAAAAAACAAAATTATTGCCACGCGAGGACAAGTCTTCCCAGGACAAGTCTCCCCGAGGACATCTCTTCCCACTAAAAAAAATTATTGCCACGCGAGGACATGTCTTCCCAGGGACAAGTCTCCCCGAGGACAAGTCTCCCCGAGGACATCTCTTCCCAAAAAACAAAATTATTGCCACGCGAGGACATGTCTTCCCAGGGACAAGTCTCCCCGAGGACATCTCTTCCCAAAAAACAAAATTATTGCCACGCGAGGACAAGTCTTCCCAGGACAAGTCTCCTCGAGGACAAGTCTTCCCAGGACAAGTCTCCCCGCGGACAATTCTCCCCAGGGGCATCTCTTCTAAAAAAAAAAAATTATTGATACGCGAGGACAAGTCTTCCTAGGAGAAGTGAGTAAAAATATAATATATAATATATAAGTAAGAATTGTATTCCTATGAGCAAATATTTTATAACATTTTAAAATGTGCTAAAATGCTAAAGACTCAAAAGTTTTGACTAAAAAGTTTTATTCTTGATAAATTTAAAATTTTCATTAATGAATCACTAAAGTTAAAAAGAAATCTTAGAACTGTAATGTATAAACTCAAATATGGTTCATAACTCTATATTTCAGTAAATACTCATAAACAGTTTCTGTCTTTTATACATGGGGGTGAGTGGCATCAAACCGACAGTATTGCGCAGCGCGTTGAGTGCCATTGCTTTTAGGCAATGTCATTGTAAAATTCTGTAAAAGCGCCAGTGTCTAGTGGATGCAACGTTTGACTTCAGAACGAGGGGTTGCGAGTTCAAATCTACCATCTTCAATTATCTAAAATATCACTGAAAAAAGAGAATCTTAATTTTAGACTTGTATTAAATTCAGCTCGCCCTGCTATATAATTGTTTATATAAAAAATACTATCTTAATCTAATTGAATTACAATAATTGCAATTTACAGAGCGTTTCATGAAATATTTCTTTCCATGTATATTCAAAGAGTTGAAATTTTGAAAAGATGATAATACTGTTCTGTACTTTTTAGTATTACAATTTTAGTCATGAAGATTAAGGGGTTACATGGGTTTTAAAGGCCCGAAAAAAGCATTTTTTTAATCATTTTTTTTCTGTAATAAACGAATTAATTTATTGAGCCCTTTTATAACATAAAAGTACAATGTTTAAAGAATAAATTTTATAAATTTCATTAAAAAATTATAAAAATTGAGCCCTCGAGGACTGACGTTTTAACACCACTGGGGAAAAAAAAGAAAAAAAATCCTTCTTTCAGACACAACTCAACGCTATTGACAAGAAGTGTACCAAATTTCAAGAAGTTCGGTGCATTAGTTCTCCAAAAATCGTGTCCACCGTCTTAAAAAATCGAGTTCTAAAAAAAAAGCAATTAAAGTTGAAAGTTTAAAAAGTTGGATTGGAAATATAAAAATTATAAATTTCTAAATTTAGAGTGATAGGCACGATGTTTTTCGATTTCAAGGCATTGTGTGCCAGTCGAAAATAGTGAGAGAAAATTCCAAATTCTCTATCTTTCTCTCTCTCACCTAGAGTTTTAATCAGATTAACTTGAAACTTGGGGGAAATATTCTTGAAATATTATACTATTAAATATAATACTATTAATTCACTCTAGTTTTTTCAAAAAATTATAATTTTTAATTTTTTTTTCTGATTTTACTTATGTTTTAGGAATTAAAAATTCTATTTCTCTAAATAAAAAATAGTTGTTTAAAAAGCAAATAAAAAATATTCAAGGTGATTTTTCCAACTGAAGGATATCTTTGCATTAGCCAAAATAATGACTTTGGGTTTTCAAAAAAAAAAAAAAAATTCTTGAGCCTTTCACAGTGTTTAGCGCACATTAAACCTATTTGAAAAAAATTTTTTGTTATCTAGTAACTACAAAAAAAAATTTAAAAGAATAAAAAATTACGTTTTTGAGAAATTTAAGTTTTTTGATTTTTCAAAAAATAGCCGCAATTTTGTTAATTATCAAAATTTTTCAAATTTTCAAAATTGCTAGCTTGCCCTCGGAAAAACATATCCTCAAGTAGCAATAATTTTTTCATCGTGGGAAGAGATGTCCCTTGGGAGACTTGTCTTTGGGGAAACTTGTCCTGGAAAGACTTGTCTTCGCGTGGCAATAATTTTTAGTGGGAAGAGATGTCCCTGGAAAGACTTGTCCTCGGGGAGACTTGTCCCTAGGAAGACTTGTCTTCGCGTGGCAATAATTTTTTTTAGTAGGAAGAGATGCCCCTGGGGAGACTTGTCCTTAGGGAAACTTGTCCCTGGGAAGACTTGTCCTCGCGTAGCAATAATTTTTTTTAGTGGGAAGAGATGTCCCTGGGGAGACATGTCCTCGGGGAGACTTGTCCTGGGAAGACTTGTCCTCTCGTGTCAATAATTTTTTTTAGTGGGAAGAGATGTCCCTGGGGAGACTTGTCCCTGGGAAGACTTCTCCTCGTGTGGAAATAATTTTTTTTAGTGGGAAGAGATGTCCCCGGGGAGACTTGTCCTCGGAGAGACTTGTCCCTGGTAAGACTTGTCCTCGACGGCATTAATTTTTCCAACGTGGGAAGAGATGTCCCTAGGGAGACTTGTCCTGGGAAGACTTGTCCTAGGAAGACTTGGCCTCTCGTGTCAATAATTTTTTTTAGTGGGAAGAGATGTCCCTGGGGAGACTTGTCCCCGGGGAGACTTGTCCCTGGGAAGACTTGTCCTCGGGGAGACTTGTCCCTGGGATGACTTGTCCTCTCGTGTCAATAATTTTTTTTAGTGGCAAGAGATGTCCCTGGGGAGACTTGACCTCGGGGAGACTTGTCCTGGGAAGACTTGTCCTCTCGTGTCAATAATTATTTTTAGTGGGAAGAGATGTCCCTGGGGAGACTTGTTCCCAGGGAGACTTGTCCCTGGGAAGACTTGTCCTTGTGTGGCAATAATTATTTCATCGTGGGAAGAGATGTAACTGGGGAGACTTGTCCTGGGAAGACTTGTCTTCTCGTGTCAATAATTTTTTTTAGTGGCAAGAGATGTCCCTAGGGAGACTTGTCCCCGGGGAGACTTGTCCCTGGGAAGACTTGTCCTCGCGTGGCAATAATTTTTTCATTGTGGGAAAAAATGTCCCTAAGGAGATTTGTCTTCGTGGAGACTTGTCCTGGGAAGACTTTTTCTCTCGTGGCAATAATTTTTTTATCGTGGGAAGAGATGTCCCTGAGAAAACTTGTCTGGGAAGACTTGTCCCCCCGGGACATGTCTTCCCAGGACAAGTCTCCCCAGAGAAATCTCTTCCCACAAGACAAGTCTCCCCAGAGACAACACTTTCATAGGACAAGTCTCCCCAGGGACATCTCTTCCCACGAAACAAGTCTCCCCGAGGACAAGTCTCCCCAGTGACATCTCTTCCCACGATGAAAAAATTATTGCCACGCGAGGACAAGTCTTCCCAGGGACATCTCTTCCCACTAAAAAAAATTATTGCCACGCGAGGACATGTCTTCCCAGGGACAAGTCTCCCCGAGGACAAGTCTCCCCGAGGACATCTCTTCCCAAAAAACAAAATTATTGCCACGCGAGGACAAGTCTTCCCAGGACAAGTCTCCCCGAGGACATCTCTTCCCACTAAAAAAAATTATTGCCACGCGAGGACATGTCTTCCCAGGGACAAGTCTCCCCGAGGACAAGTCTCCCCTAGGAAGACTTGTCCTCTCGTTTTTAATAATTTTTTTTAGTGGGAAGAGATGTCCCTGGGGAGACTTGACCCTGGGGAGACTTGTCCCTGGGAAGACTTGTCCTCGGGGAGACTTGTCCCTGGGAAGACTTGTCCTGGGAAGATTTGTCCTCTCGTGGCAATAATTTTTTCATCGTGGAAAGACATTTCCCTGGGGAGACTTGTCCTGGGAAGACTTGTCCTAGGAAGACTTGTCCTCACGTGTCAATAATTTTTTTTAGTGGGAAGAGATTTCCCTGGGGAGACTTGTCTCCGGGGAGACTTGTCCTTGGGAAGACTTGTCCTCAGGGAGACTTGTCCATGGGAAGACTTGTCTTCTCGTGTCAATAATTTTTTTTAGTGGCAAGAGATGTCCCTGGGGAGACTTGTCCCCGGGAAGACTTGTCCTCAGGGAGACTTGTCCCTGGGAAGACTTGTCTTCTCGTGTCAATAATTTTTTTAGTGGCAAGAGATGTCCCTGGGGAGACTTGTCCCCGGGCAGACTTGTCCCTAGGAAGACTTGTACTCGAGTGGCAATTATTTTTTCATCGTGTGAAGAGATGTCCCTGGGAAAACTTGTCCTGGGAAGACTTGTCCTCGCGTAGCAATAATTTTTTTTAGTGGGAAGAGATGTCTCTGGGGAGACTTGTCCTCGGGGAGACTTGTACTCTCGTGTCAATAATTTTTTTTAGTGGGAAGAGATGTCCCTGGGGAAGCTTGTCCCCGGGGAGACTTGTCCCCGGGGAGACTTTTCCCTGGGAAGACTTGTCCTCGCGTGGCAATAATTTTTTTATTGCGGGAAAAGATGTCCCTGGGGAGACTTGTCCCCGGGGAGACTTGTCCCTAGGAAGACTTGTCCTCGAGTGGCAATTATTTTTTCATCGTGTGAAGAGATGTCCCTGGGAAAACTTGTCCTGGGAAGACTTGTCCTCGCGTAGCAATAACTTTTTTTAGTGGGAAGAGATGTCTCTGTGGAGACTTGTCCTCGGGGAGACTTGTACTCTTGTGTCAATAATTTTTTTGAGTGGGAAGAGATGTCCCTGGGAAGACTTGTCTTGTAGGAAGAGATGTCCTCGGGGAGACTTGTCCCTGGAAAGACTTGTCCTCTTGTGTCAATAATTTTTTTAAGTGGGAAGAGATGTCCCTAGTGAGACTTGTGCCCGGGGAGACTTGTCCCTGGGAAGACTTGTCCTCGCGTGGCAATATTTTCTTTTAGTAGGAAGAGATGTCTCCGGGGAGACTTGTCCCTGGGAAGACTTGTCCTCGCGTGGCAATAATTTTTTTTAGTGGCATGAGATGTCCCTGGGGAGACTTGTCCTCGGGGAAACTTGTCCTTGGGAAGACTTGTCCTCAGGGAGACTTGTCCTAGGAAGACTTGTCCTCACGTGTCAATAATTTTTTTTAGTGGGAAGAGATTTCCCTGGGGAGACTTGTCTCCGGGGAGACTTGTCCCTGGGAAGACTTGTCCTCGCGTGGCAATATTTTCTTTTAGTAGGAAGAGATGTCTCCGGGGAGACTTGTCCCTGGGAAGACTTGTCCTCGCGTGGCAATAATTTTTTTTAGTGGCATGAGATGTCCCTGGGGAGACTTGTCCTCGGGGAAACTTGTCCTTGGGAAGACTTGTCCTCAGGGAGACTTGTCCTAGGAAGACTTGTCCTCACGTGTCAATAATTTTTTTTAGTGGCAAGAGATGTCCCTGGGGAGACTTGTCCCCGGGGAGACTTGTCCCTAGGAAGACTTGTCCTCGAGTGGCAATTATTTTTTTATCGTGTGAAGAGATGTCCCTGGGAAAACTTGTCCTGGGAAGACTTGTCCTCGCGTAGCAATAACTTTTTTTAGTGGGAAGAGATGTCTCTGGGGAGACTTGTCCTCGGGGAGACTTGTACTCTTGTGTCAATAATTTTTTTGAGTGGGAAGAGATGTCCCTGGGGAAGCTTGTCCCCGGGGAGACTTGTCCCCGCGGAGACTTGTCCCTGGGAAGACTTGTCCTCGCGTGGCAATAATTTTTTTATTGTGGGAAAAGATGTCCCTGGGGAGACTTGTCCTGGGAAGATTTGTCCACGTAAGTCATTTCTTACTGTAAGTATATTAGTCGTGGGAAGTATTGTCTTCGGGGAGACTTGTCTCGTGGGAAGAGATGTCCCTGGGGAGACTTGTCTTGTGGGAAGAGATGTCCTCGGGGAGACTTGTCCCTGGAAAGACTTGTCCTCTTGTGTCAATAATTTTTTTAAGTGGGAAGAGATGTCCCTGGGAAGACTTGTCCTCGCGTGGCAATATTTTCTTTTAGTAGGAAGAGATGTCTCCGGGGAGACTTGTCCCTGGGAAGACTTGTCCTCGCGTGGCAATAATTTTTTTTAGTAGCATGTGATGTCCCTGGGGAGACTTGTCCTCGGGGAGACTTGTCCTTGGAAGACTTGTACTCTCGTGTCAATAATTTTTTTTAGTGCGAAGAGATGTCCCTGGGGAAGCTTGTCCCCGAGGAGACTTGTGCCCGGGGAGACTTGTCCCTGGGAAGACTTGTCCTCGTGTGGCAATAAATTTTTTATCGTGGGAAGAGATGTCCCTGGGAAGCGATGTCTCCGGGGAGACTTGTCCCTGGGAAGACTTGTCCACGCGGGGCAATAATTTTTTTTAGTGGCATGAGATGTCCCTAGGGAGACTTGTCCTCGGGAAGACTTGTCCTGGGAAGACTTGTCCTCTCGTGTCAATAATTTTTTTTAGTGGGAAGAGATGTCCCTGGGGAAGCTTGTCCTCGGGGAGACTTGTCCCCGGGGAGACTTGTCCCTGGGAAGACTTGTCTTTGCGTGGCAATAATTTTTTCATTGTGGGAAAAGATGTCCATGGGGAGACTTGTCCTCGGGAAGACTTGTCCTGGGAAGATTTGTCCACGTAAGTCATTACTTACTGTAAGTATATTAGTCGTAGGAAGTATTGTCTTCGGGGAGACTTGTCTTGTGGGAAGAGATGTCCCTGGGGAGACTTGTCTTGTGGGAAGAGATGTCTTCGGGAAGACTTGTCCCTGGAAAGACTTGTCCTCTCGTGTCAATAATTTTTTTAAGTGGGAAGAGATGTCCCTGGGGAGACTTGTGCCCGGGGAGACTTGTCCCTGGGAAGACTTGTCCTCGTGTGGCAATAAATTTTTCATCGTGTGAAGCGATGTCCCTGGGAAGCGATGTCTCCGGGGAGACTTGTCCCTGGGAAGACTTGTCCTCGCGGGGCAATAATTTTTTTTAGTGGGATGAGATGTCCCTGGGGAGACTTGTCATCGGGGAGACTTGTCCTGGGAAGACTTGTCTTCTCGTGTCAATAATTTTTTTTAGTGGGAAGAGATGTCCCTGGGGAGAATTGTCCCCGGGGAGACTTGTCCTCGGGGTGACTTGTCCTGGGAAGACTTGTCCTCTCGTGGCAATAATTTTTTCGTCGTGGAAAGAGATGTCCCTCGGGAGACTTGTCCTGGGAAGACTTTTTCTCTCGTGGCAATAAGTTTTTCATCGTGGGAAGAGATGTCCCTGGGAAAACTTGTTCTGGGAAGACTTGTCCTCGCGTAGCAATAATTTTTTTTAGTGGGAAGAGATGTCCCTGGGGAGACTTGTCCTCGGGGAGACTTGTCCTCTGGGAGACTTGTCCCTGGGAAGACTTCTCCTCTCGTGTTAATAATTTTTTTTAGTGGGAAGAGATTTCCCTGGGGCGCATTGTCCTTGGGAAGACTTGTCCTCAGGGAGACTTGTACCTGGGAAGACTTGTCTTCTCGTGTCAATAATTTTTTTAGTGGCAAGAGATGTCCCTGGGGAGACTTGTCCCCGGGCAGACTTGTCCCTAGGAAGACTTGTCCTCGCGTGGCAATTTTTTTTTCATCGTGGGAAGAGATGTCCCTGGGAAAACTTGTCCTGGAAAGACTTGTCCTCACGTGTCAATAATTTTTTTTAGTGGCAAGAGATGTCCCTGGGGAGACTTGTCCCTAGGAAGACTTGTCCTCGAGTGGCAATTATTTTTTCATCGTGTCAAGAGATGTCCCTGGGAAAACTTGTCCTGGGAAGACTTGTCCTCGCGTAGCAATAACTTTTTTTAGTGGGAAGAGATGTCTCTGGGGAGACTTGTCCTCGGGGAGACTTGTACTCTTGTGTCAATAATTTTTTTGAGTGGGAAGAGATGTCCCTGGGGAAGCTTGTCCCCGGGGAGACTTGTCCCCGCGGAGACTTGTCCCTGGGAAGACTTGTCCTCGCGTGGCAATAATTTTTTTATTGTGGGAAAAGATGTCCCTGGGGAGACTTGTCCTGGGAAGATTTGTCCACGTAAGTCATTTCTTACTGTAAGTATATTAGTCGTGGGAAGTATTGTCTTCGGGGAGACTTGTCTCGTGGGAAGAGATGTCCCTGGGGAGACTTGTTTTGTGGGAAGAGATGTCCTCGGGGAGACTTGTCCCTAGAAAGACTTGTCCTCTTGTGTCAATAATTTTTTTAAGTGGGAAGAGATGTCCCTGGGAAGACTTGTCCTCGCGTGGCAATATTTTCTTTTAGTAGGAAGAGATGTCTCCGGGGAGACTTGTCCCTGGGAAGACTTGTCCTCGCGTGGCAATAATTTTTTTTAGTAGCATGTGATGTCCCTGGGGAGACTTGTCCTCGGGGAGACTTGTTCTTGGAAGACTTGTACTCTCGTGTCAATAATTTTTTTTAGTGCGAAGAGATGTCCCTGGGGAAGCTTGTCCCCGAGGAGACTTGTGCCCGGGGAGACTTGTCCCTGGGAAGACTTGTCCTCGTGTGGCAATAAATTTTTTATCGTGGGAAGAGATGTCCCTGGGAAGCGATGTCTCCGGGGAGACTTGTCCCTGGGAAGACTTGTCCACGCGGGGCAATAATTTTTTTTAGTGGCATGAGATGTCCCTAGGGAGACTTGTCCTCGGAAAGACTTGTCCTGGGAAGACTTGTCCTCTCGTGTCAATAATTTTTTTTAGTGGGAAGAGATGTCCCTGGGGAAGCTTGTCCTCGGGGAGACTTGTCCCCGGGGAGACTTGTCCCTGGGAAGACTTGTCTTTGCGTGGCAATAATTTTTTCATTGTGGGAAAAGATGTCCATGGGGAGACTTGTCCTCGGGAAGACTTGTCCTGGGAAGATTTGTCCACGTAAGTCATTACTTACTGTAAGTATATTAGTCGTAGGAAGTATTGTCTTCGGGGAGACTTGTCTTGTGGGAAGAGATGTCCCTGGGGAGACTTGTCTTGTGGGAAGAGATGTCTTCGGGAAGACTTGTCCCTGGAAAGACTTGTCCTCTCGTGTCAATAATTTTTTTAAGTGGGAAGAGATGTCCCTGGGGAGACTTGTGCCCGGGGAGACTTGTCCCTGGGAAGACTTGTCCTCGTGTGGCAATAAATTTTTCATCGTGTGAAGCGATGTCCCTGGGAAGCGATGTCTCCGGGGAGACTTGTCCCTGGGAAGACTTGTCCTCGCGGGGCAATAATTTTTTTTAGTGGGATGAGATGTCCCTGGGGAGACTTGTCATCGGGGAGACTTGTCCTGGGAAGACTTGTCTTCTCGTGTCAATAATTTTTTTTAGTGGGAAGAGATGTCCCTGGGGAGAATTGTCCCCGGGGAGACTTGTCCTCGGGGTGACTTGTCCTGGGAAGACTTGTCCTTTCGTGGCAATAATTTTTTCGTCGTGGAAAGAGATGTCCCTCGGGAGACTTGTCCTGGGAAGACTTTTTCTCTCGTGGCAATAAGTTTTTCATCGTGGGAAGAGATGTCCCTGGGAAAACTTGTTCTGGGAAGACTTGTCCTCGCGTAGCAATAATTTTTTTTAGTGGGAAGAGATGTCCCTGGGGAGACTTGTCCTCGGGGAAACTTGTCCTCTGGGAGACTTGTCCCTGGGAAGACTTGTCCTCTCGTGTTAATAATTTTTTTTAGTGGGAAGAGATTTCCCTGGGGCGCATTGTCCTTGGGAAGACTTGTCCTCAGGGAGACTTGTCCCTGGGAAGACTTGTCTTCTCGTGTCAATAATTTTTTTAGTGGCAAGAGATGTCCCTGGGGAGACTTGTCCCCGGGCAGACTTGTCCCTAGGAAGACTTGTCCTCGCGTGGCAATTTTTTTTTCATCGTGGGAAGAGATGTCCCTGGGAAAACTTGTCCTGGAAAGACCTGTCCTCGCGTAGCAATAATTTTTTTTAGTGGGAAGAGATGTCCCTGGGGAAGCAAGTCCTCGGGGAGACTTGTCCCCGGGGAGACTTGTCCCTGGGAAGACTTGTCTTTGCGTGGCAATAATTTTTTTATTGTGGGAAAAGATGTCCATGGGGAGACTTGTCCTCGGGAAGACTTGTCCTGGGAAGATTTGTCCACGTAAGTCATTACTTACTGTAAGTATATTAGTCGTAGGAAGTATTGTCTTCGGGGAGACTTGTCTTGTGGGAAGAGATGTCCCTGGGGAGACTTGTCTTGTGGGAAGAGATGTCTTCGGGAAGACTTGTCCCTGGAAAGACTTGTCCTCTCGTGTCAATAATTTTTTTAAGTGGGAAGAGATGTCCCTGGGGAGACTTGTGCCCGGGGAGACTTGTCCCTGGGAAGACTTGTCCTCGTGTGGCAATAAATTTTTCATCGTGTGAAGCGATGTCCCTGGGAAGCGATGTCTCCGGGGAGACTTGTCCCTAGGAAGACTTGTCCTCGCGGGGCAATAATTTTTTTTAGTGGGATGAGATGTCCCTGGGGAGACTTGTCATCGGGGAGACTTGTCCTGGGAAGACTTGTCTTCTCGTGTCAATAATTTTTTTTAGTGGGAAGAGATGTCCCTGGGGAGAATTGTCCCCGGGGAGACTTGTCCTCGGGGTGACTTGTCCTGGGAAGACTTGTCCTCTCGTGGCAATAATTTTTTCGTCGTGGAAAGAGATGTCCCTCGGGAGACTTGTCCTGGGAAGACTTTTTCTCTCGTGGCAATAAGTTTTTCATCGTGGGAAGAGATGTCCCTGGGAAAACTTGTTCTGGGAAGACTTGTCCTCGCGTAGCAATAATTTTTTTTAGTGGGAAGAGATGTCCCTGGGGAGACTTGTCCTCGGGGAGACTTGTCCTCTGGGAGACTTGTCCCTGGGAAGACTTGTCCTCTCGTGTTAATAATTTTTTTTAGTGGGAAGAGATTTCCCTGGGGCGCATTGTCCTTGGGAAGACTTGTCCTCAGGGAGACTTGTCCCTGGGAAGACTTGTCTTCTCGTGTCAATAATTTTTTTAGTGGGAAGAGATGTCCCTGGGGAGAATTGTCCCCGGGGAGACTTGTCCTCGGGGTGACTTGTCCTGGGAAGACTTGTCCTTTCGTGGCAATAATTTTTTCGTCGTGGAAAGAGATGTCCCTCGGGAGACTTGTCCTGGGAAGACTTTTTCTCTCGTGGCAATAAGTTTTTCATCGTGGGAAGAGATGTCCCTGGGAAAACTTGTTCTGGGAAGACTTGTCCTCGCGTAGCAATAATTTTTTTTAGTGGGAAGAGATGTCCCTGGGGAGACTTGTCCTCGGGGAAACTTGTCCTCTGGGAGACTTGTCCCTGGGAAGACTTGTCCTCTCGTGTTAATAATTTTTTTTAGTGGGAAGAGATTTCCCTGGGGCGCATTGTCCTTGGGAAGACTTGTCCTCAGGGAGACTTGTCCCTGGGAAGACTTGTCTTCTCGTGTCAATAATTTTTTTAGTGGCAAGAGATGTCCCTGGGGAGACTTGTCCCCGGGCAGACTTGTCCCTAGGAAGACTTGTCCTCGCGTGGCAATTTTTTTTTCATCGTGGGAAGAGATGTCCCTGGGAAAACTTGTCCTGGAAAGACCTGTCCTCGCGTAGCAATAATTTTTTTTAGTGGGAAGAGATCCGAGGACAAGTCTCCCCGAGGACATCTCTTCCCAAAAAACAAAATTATTGCCACGCGAGGACATGTCTTCCCAGGGACAAGTCTCCCTGAGGACATCTCTTCCCAAAAAACAAAATTATTGCCACGCGAGGACAAGTCTTCCCAGGACAAGTCTCCCCGCGGACAATTCTCCCCAGGGGCATCTCTTCTAAAAAAAAAAAATTATTGATACGCGAGGACAAGTCTTCCTAGGAGAAGTGAGTAAAAATATAATATATAATATATAAGTAAGAATTGTATTCCTATGAGCAAATTTTTTATAACATTTTAAAATGTGCTAAAATGCTAAAGACTCAAAAGTTTTGACTAAAAAGTTTTATTCTTGATAAATTTAAAATTTTCATTAATGAATCACTAAAGTTAAAAAGAAATCTTAGAACTGTAATGTATAAACTCAAATATGGTTCATAACTCTATATTTCAGTAAATACTCATAAACAGTTTCTGTCTTTTATACATGGGGGTGAGTGGCATCAAACCGACAGTATTGCGCAGCGCGTTGAGTGCCATTGCTTTTAGGCAATGTCATTGTAAAATTCTGTAAAAGCGCCAGTGTCTAGTGGATGCAACGTTTGACTTCAGAACGAGGGGTTGCGAGTTCAAATCTACCATCTTCAATTATCTAAAATATCACTGAAAAAAGAGAATCTTAATTTTAGACTTGTATTAAATTCAGCTCGCCCTGCTATATAATTGTTTATATAAAAAATACTATCTTAATCTAATTGAATTACAATAATTGCAAATTTACATTTCTAAATTTTTAAGTACTTCTCGTTTTAACGTAAATTTGAAGTTATTAATTTCTTTTGGCACAGTTTAAACAAAAGAAATCTGTAAAATCAGCAAAAGCTGTTTTCAAAACGTTGCGTCTTAAAATAAGACAGCTTTTCTGCTTTAAAATAAGACTTTCTTTATACAGTGTAGCATGTATCTACGCACTATAGATATATCATGTATCATATATCTACACTGTAGATATATGCTAAGTATTACTAAAATTTTCGTCTTTGACCCAAACTCAAATACAATTGTTACAGAGCGTTTCATGAAATATTTCTTTCCATGTTTATTCAAAGAGTTGAAATTTTGAAAAGATGATAATACTGTTCTGTACTTTTTAGTATTACAATTTTAGTCATGAAGATTAAGGGGTTACATGGGTTTTAAAGGCCCGAAAAAAGCATTTTTTTAATCATTTTTTTTCTGTAATAAACGAATTAATTTATTGAGCCCTTTTATAACATAAAAGTACAATGTTTAAAGAATAAATTTTATAAATTTCATTAAAAAATTATAAAAATTGAGCCCTCGAGGACTGACGTTTTAACACCACTGGGGAAAAAAAAGAAAAAAAATCCTTCTTTCAGACACAACTCAACGCTATTGACAAGAAGTGTACCAAATTTCAAGAAGTTCGGTGCATTAGTTCTCCAAAAATCGTGTCCACCGTCTTAAAAAATCGAGTTCTAAAAAAAAAGCAATTAAAGTTGAAAGTTTAAAAAGTTGGATTGGAAATATAAAAATTATAAATTTCTAAATTTAGAGTGATAGGCACGATGTTTTTCGATTTCAAGGCATTGTGTGCCAGTCGAAAATAGTGAGAGAAAATTCCAAATTCTCTATCTTTCTCTCTCTCACCTAGAGTTTTAATCAGATTAACTTGAAACTTGGGGGAAATATTCTTGAAATATTATACTATTAAATATAATACTATTAATTCACTCTAGTTTTTTCAAAAAATTATAATTTTTAATTTTTTTTTCTGATTTTACTTATGTTTTAGGTGCTCTTTCTTAGCAATTTTGAAAATTAACAAAATGGCGGCCATTTTTTGAAAAATTAAAAAACAAAAATTTTTCAAAAATGTAATTTTTTATTTTTTTGAATTTTTTTTTTGTAGTTACAAGGTAACAAAAAAAATTTCCAATAGGTTTAATGTGCGCTAAAACACTGTGGAAGGCGCAGCAATTTTTTTGTAAAAATTATAAAAGGCATTACTTTGGCTAAACCAGCGCCATAAATTATTCCATTTTTTTTATTTTAGTAATGTTTGACTAATGTTTAACATGCTTTTTCTTTACAAATTAAAGAATTTCAAAAATTTTTAAAATGTCCATTTTTTAAAAATAAAAAAGCTTAATTTTCTCAAAAACATTATTTTTTATTTCTATAAAATTTGTTTTCATTTACAAGATAGAAAAAAGGAATTAAAAATTCTATTTCTCTAAATAAAAAATAGTTGTTTAAAAAGCAAATAAAAAATATTCAAGGTGATTTTTCCAACTGAAGGATATCTTTGCATTAGCCAAAATAATGACTTTGGGTTTTCAAAAAAAAAAAAAAAAATTCTTGAGCCTTTCACAGTGTTTAGCGCACATTAAACCTATTTGAAAAAAATTTTTTGTTATCTAGTAACTACAAAAAAAAATTTAAAAGAATAAAAAATTACGTTTTTGAGAAATTTAAGTTTTTTGATTTTTCAAAAAATGGCCGCAATTTTGTTAATTATCAAAATTTTTCAAATTTTCAAAATTGCTGGCTTGCCCTCGGAAAGACATATCCTCAAGTAGCAATAATTTTTTCATCGTGGGAAGAGATGTCCCTTGGGAGACTTGTCTTTGGGGAAACTTGTCCTGGGAAGACTTGTCTTCGCGTGGCAATAATTTTTAGTGGGAAGAGATGTCCCTGGAGAGATTTGTCCTCGGGGAGACTTGTCCCTAGGAAGACTTGTCTTTGCGTCGCAATAATTTTTTTTAGTAGGAAGAGATGCCCCTGGGGAGATTTGTCCTTGGGGAAACTTGTCCCTGGGAAGACTTGTCCTCGCGTAGCAATAATTTTTCCAACGTGGGAAGAGATTTCCCTAGGGAGACTTGTCCTGGGAAGACTTGTCCTGGGAAGACTTGTCCTCTCGTGTTAATAATTTTTTTTAGTGGGAAGAGATTTCCCTGCGGAGACTTGTCCTTGGGAAGACTTGTCCTTAGGGAGACTTGTCCCTGGAAAGACTTGTCCTCGCGTGGCAATAATTTTTTCATTGTGGGAAAAAATGTCCCTAAGGAGACTTGTCCTCGTGGAGACTTGTCCTGGGAAGACTTTTTCTCTCGTGGCAATAGGTTTTTATCGTGGGAAGAGATGTCCCTGGGAAAACTTGTCCTGGGAAGACTTGTCCTCGCGTAGCAATAATTTTTTTTAGTGGGAATAGATGTCCCTGGGGAGACTTGTCCTCGGGGAGACTTGTCCTCGGGGAGACTTCTCCCTGGGAAGACTTGTCCTCTCGTGTTAATAATTTTTTTTAGTGGGAAGAGATTTCTCTGTGGCGCCTTGTCCTTGGGAAGACTTGTCCTCAGGAAGACTTGTCCCTGGGAAGATTTGTCTTCTCGTGTCAATAATTTTTTTAGTGGCAAGTGATGTCCCTGGGGAGACTTGTCCCCGGGGAGACTTGTCCCTAGAAAGACTTGTCCTCGCGTGGCAATTATTTTTTCATCGTGGGAAGAGATGTCCCTGGGAAAACTTGTCCTGGGAAGACCTGTCCTCGCGTAGCAATAATTTTTTTTAGTGGGAAGAGATGTCTCTGGGGAGACTTGTCCTCGGGGAGACTTGTCCTCGGGGAGACTTGTCCTCGGGGAGACTTGTCCCTGCGAAGACTTGTCCTCTCGTGTCAATAATTTTTTTTAGTGGGAAGAGATCTCCCTGGGGACACTTGTCCCCGGGGAGACTTGTCCTTGGGAAGACTTGTCCGCGTGCAGAAATAATTTTTTTATCGTGGGAGAGAAGTCCCTGGGGAGACTTGTCCTCGGGGAGACTTGTCCCTGCGAAGACTTGTCCTCTCGTGTCAATAATTTTTTTTAGTGGGAAGAGATCTCCCTGGGGACACTTGTCCCCGGGGAGACTTGTCCTTGGGAAGACTTGTCCGCGTGCAGAAATAATTTTTTTATCGTGGGAAAGAAGTCCCTGGGGAGACTTGTCCTCGGGGAGACTTGTCCCAGGAAAGAGTTGTCCTCGCGTGGCAATAATTTTTTCATTGTGGGAAAAGATGTCCCTGGGGAGACTTGTCCTCGGGGAGACTGGTCCTAGGAAGATTTGTCCACGTAAGTCATTACTTATGTAAGTATATTAGTCGTGGGAAGTGTTGTCTTCGGGGAGACTTGTCTCGTGGGAAGAGATGTCCCTGGGGTGACTTGTCTTGTGGGAAGAGATGTCCTCGGGGAGACTTGTCCCTGGAAAGACTTGTCCTCTCGTGTCAATAATTTTTTTAAGTGGGAAGAGATGTCCCTGGGGAGACTTGTGCCCGGGGAGACTTGTCCCTGGGAAGACTTGTCCTCGTGTGGCAATAATTTTTTCATCGTGGGAAGAGATATCCCTGGGAAGCGATGTCTCCGGGCAGAGTTGTCCCTGGGAAGACTTGTCCTCGCGGGGCAATAATTTTTTTTAGTGGGATGAGATGTCCCTGGGAAAACTTGTCCTGGGAAGACTTGTCCTCGCGTAGCAATAATTTTTTTTTGTAGGAAGAGATGTCCCTGGGGAGACTTGTCCTCGGGGAGACTTGTCCTCGGGGAGACTTGTCCTCGGGGAGACTTGTCCCTGGGAAGACTTGTCCTCGCGTGGCAATAATTTTTTTTAGTGGGATGAGATGTCCCTGGGAAGACTTGTCCCCAGGGATACTTGTCCCTGGGAAGACTTGTCCGCGTGTGGCAATAATTTTTTTATCGTAGGAAGAGAAGTCCCTGGGGAGACTTATCCCTGGGAAGACTTGTCCTTGCGTGGCAATAATTTTTTTTAGTGGGATGAGATGTCCCTGGGGAGATTTGTCCTCTCGTGTCAATAAGTTTTTTTAGTGGGAAGAGATGTCCCTGGGAAGACTTGTCCCCAGGGATACTTGTCCCTGGGAAGACTTGTCCTCGCGTGGCAATAATTTTTTCATTGTGGGAAAAGATGTCCCCGGGGAGACTTGTCCTTGGGGAGACTTGTCCTGGGAAGACTTGTCCTCTCGTGGCAATAATTTTTTCATCGTGGGAAGAGATGTCCCTGGGGAGACTTGTCCTCGGGAAGACTTGTCCCTGGGAAGACTTGTCGTCTGGTGTTAATAATTTTTTTTAGTGGCAAGAGATGTCCCTGGGGACACTTGTCCCTGGGAAGACTTGTCCTCTCGTGTCAATAATTTTTTTTAATGGAAAGAGATGTCCCTGGGGAAGCTTGTCACCGGGGAGACTTGTCCCCGGGGAGACTTGTCCCCGGGGAGACTTGTCCCTGGGAAGACTTGTCCTCGGGGAGACTTGTCTTGTGGGAAGAGATGTCCTCGGGGAGACTTGTCCCTGGGAAGACTTGTCGGCGTGTGGCAATAATTTTTTCATCGTGGGAAGAGATGTCCCTGGGAAGCGATGTCTCCGGGGAGACTTGTCCTTGGGAACACTTGTCCTCGCGGGGCAATAATTTTTTTTAGTGGGAGGAGATGTCCCTGGGGAGACTTGTCCTCGGGGATACTTGTCCTGGGAAGACTTGTCTTCTAGTGTCAATAATTTTTTTTAGTGGGAAGAGATGTCTCTGGGGAGAATTGTCCCCGGGGAGACTTGTCCTCGGGGAGACTTGTCCTGGGAAGACTTGTCCCTGGGAAGACTTGTCTTCTCGGGTCAATAATTTTTTTTAGTGGCAAGAGATGTCCCTGGGGAGACTTGTCCCCGGGGAGACTTGTCCCTGGGAAGACTTGTCCTCGCGTGGCAATAATTTTTTCATTGTGGGAAAAAATGTCCCTAAGGAGACTTGTTCTCGTGGAGACTTGTCCTGGGAAGACTTTTTCTCTCGTGGCAATAATTTTTTCATCGTGGGAAGAGATGTCCCTGGGAAAACTTGTCCTGGGAAGACTTGTCCTCGCGTAGCAATAATTTTTTTTTGTGGGAAGAGATGTCCCTGGGGAGACTTGTCCTCGGGGAGACTTGTCCTCGGGGATTCTTGTCCTCGGGGAGACTTGTCCCTGGGAAGACTTGTCCTCTCATGTCAATAATTTTTTTTAGTGGGAAGAGATCTCCCTGGGGACACTTGTCCCCGGGGATACTTGTCCCTGGGAAGACTTGTCCTCGCGTGGCAATAATTTTTTTTAGTGGGAAGAGATGTCTCCGGGGAGACTTGTCTCTGGGAAGACTTTACCTCGCATGGCAATAATTTTTTTTTAGTGGGATGAGATGTCCCTGGGGAGACTTGTCCTCGGGGAGACTTGTCCTGGGAAGACTTGTCGTCTGGTGTCAATAATTTTTTTTAGTGGCAAGAGATGTCCCTGGGGAGACTTGTCCCTGGGAAGACTTGTCCTCGCGTGGCAATAATTTTTTCATTGTGGGAAAAGATGTCCCCGGGGAGACTTGTCCTGGGAAGACTTGTCCTCTCGTGGCAATAATTTTTTCATCGTGGGAAGAGATGTCCCTGGGGAGACTTGTCCTCGGAGAGACTTGTCCCTGGAAAGACTTGTCCTTGCGTGGCAATAATTTTTTTTAGTGGGAAGAGATTTTCCTGGGGAGACTTGTCCTCGGGGAGACTTGTCCTCGGGGAGACTTGTCCCTGGGAAGACTTGTCCTCGCGTGGCAATAATTTTTTTTAGTGGAAAGAGATGTCCCTGGGGAGAATTGTCCCCGGGGATACTTGTCCTCGGGGAGACTTGTCCTGGGAAAACTTGTCCTCTCGTGGCAATAATTTTTTCGTCGTGGGAAGAGATGTCCCTGGGGAGACTTGTCCTGGGAAGACTTGTCCTGTCGTGTCAATAATTTTTTTATCGTGGGAAGAGATGTCCCTGAGAAAAATTGTCTGGGAAGACGTGTCCTCGCGTAGCAATAATTTTTTTTAGTGGGAAGAGATGTCCCTGGGGAGACTTGTCCTCGGGGAGACTTGTCCTCGGGTAGACTTGTCCTCGGGGAGACTTGTCCCTGGGAAGACTTGTCCTCGCGTGTCAATAATTTTTTTTAGTGGGAAGAGATGTCCCTGGGGAAGCTTGTCCCCGGGGAGACTTGTCCCCGGGGAGACTTGTCCCCGGGGAGACTTGTCCCCGGGGAGACTTGTCCCCGGGGAGACTTGTCCCTGGGAAGACTTGTCCTCGCGTGGCAATAATTTTTTTTAGTGGGATGAGATGTCCCTGAGGATACTTGTCCTTGGGGAGACTTGTCCTGGGAAGACTTGTCCTCTCGTGTCAATAATTTTTTTTAGTAAGAAGAAATGTCCCTGGGGAGACTTGTCCCCGGGCATACTTGTCCCTGGGAAGACTTGTCCTCGCGTGGCAATAATTTTTTTATTGTGGGAAAATATGTCCCCGGGGAGACTTGTCCTCGGGGAGACTTGTCCTGGAAAGACTTGTCCTCTCGTGGCAATAATTTTTTCGTCGTGGGAAGAGATGTCCCTGGGGAGACTTGTCCTGGGAAGACTTGTCCTTGGAAGACTTGTCCTCTTGTGTCAATAATTTTTTTTAGTGAGAAGAGATTTCCCTGGGGAGACTTGTCTCCGGGGAGACTTGTCCTTGGAAAGACTTGTCCTCAGGGAGACTTGTCCCTGGGAAGACTTGTCTTCTCGTGTCAATAATTTTTTTTAGTGGCAAGAGATGTCCCTGGGGAGACTTGTCCCCGGGGAGACTTGTCCCTGGGAAGACTTGTCCTCGGGGAGACTTGTCCCTGAGAAGACTTGTCCTTGCGTCGCAATAATTTTTTTTAGTGGGAAGAGATGTCTCCGGGAGGCTTGTCTCTGGGAAGACTTGTCCTCGCGTGGCAATAATTTTTTTTAGTGGGATGAGATGTCCCTGGGGAGACTTGTCCTTATGGAGACTTGTCCTGGGAAGACTTGTCTTCTCGTGTCAATAATTTTTTTTAGTGGCAAGAGATGTCCCTGGGGAGACTTGTCCCCGGGGAGACTTGTCCCTGGGAAGACTTGTCCTCGCGTGGCAATAATTTTTTCATTGTGGGAAAAAATGTCCCTAAGGAAACTTGTCCTCGTGGAGACTTGTCCTGGGAAGACTTTTTCTCTCGTGGCAATAATTTTTTCATCGTGGGAAGAGATGTCCCTGAGAAAACTTGTCCTGGGAAGACTTGTCCTCGCGTAGCAATAATTTTTTTTTGTGGGAAGAGATGTTTCTGGGGAGACTTGTCCTCGGGGAGACTTGTCCCTGGGAAGACTTGTCCTCTCGTGTCAATAATTTTTTTTAGTGGGAAGAGATCTCCCTGGGGACACTTGTCCCCGGGGATACTTGTCCCTGAGAAGACTTGTCCTCGCGTGGCAATAATTTTTTTTAGTGGGAAGAGATGTCTCCGGGGAGACTTGTCTCTGGGAAGACTTGTCTCTGGGAAGACTTGTCCTCGCATGGCAATAATTTTTTTTAGTGGGATGAGATGTCCCTGGGGAGACTTGTCCTCGGGAGACTTGTCCCTGGGAAGACTTGTCCTCGGGGAGACTTGTCCCTGAGAAGACTTGTCCGCGTGTGGCAATAATTTTTTCATCGTGGGAAGAGATGTCCCTGGGGAGAATTGTCCCCGGGGACAATTATAGACCTTGGAGGCGAGGCGAATAATAAAGCGGGAGAGGGGTAGTAGTGATTGAAGAAGATAATTTTGAGAGGATGCGATCATTGATAAAGATGGAATGTGAGGAGTGAATGGATTTAAGTATGAGAAAAACTACTCCTCGAGTATTACCTTAATGCATTGCACTAATCCCTGTGATTGATATAGTGAAGCTTAGCCTTTGGAAATTGAGTTGGTGCACCATGCTCTCAGAAATAAATGAGAGCTCATATCCTGGATCAATGAGCAGGCGTACCGTATAAGAGATTTCTTAAAGTGAGATGAATAGAGCCCGAGAGGTAGCCAACAGGACCACTGACCTTGAGTAATTTGGGCTATTGTGGTGAAAGAGTCTTAATGGTCAATCCGCATGGGTGAATGAGCACTAGATTGAGAAGCTCCTTGAGGTGCTAAAAGTCCTTGAGGGTAAGGGGGTCCTTGATTAAGAGAAGATCCTTGATCCTTTGATGAGCTCACTCCGTCCGGCTGAAAGTTGAAGCAGAAACGCTTTGAGATGACAAGCTCTCTGCGCCCCTTTGGAGCCATGCTCCTAAACTTAACGCAGAAGACAATATAATTATTGTGCCTACACAATGAGCAATTTGGCGCAGAATCTCAGGACTAAGTTGCCCCTGAATACGCTCTGGTGGATGGGGTCCTTGGTTGGCTCTTGAGTTTCCCCATAGGCGGAGCTGGCTAAGATCGGGCCGCCTGAGAGTAGGAGGAGATGCTTTCCATTGCCCTAGCTCTCCCAGTAAGAAAATCCTTAAGTTATGAGAAAGTGGGGGGTCCGTCCTTGGTCCTAATTTATTTTCCCACCCTTCTCTTGTGTAGGAGTCTAGCCGTCAGTGACATGATGCACCAACACCGTGTCCCATTGATCGATGGGGGCTCCAAATACCTAGAGGGCGTTGAGAGCTTTCGTTATTTCACTGATAAGAGAGTTCAGCCCTTCTAAGTTCCGAGCTAGTCTTTGCATCGATGTGTGCATTAAAGCCTCTGTCATAAACTTCCTCTATCACGTAGGGCTTATTAAGAAACTTAGCTGAGCAATCGTCTGTCAGCTGATCGTGAGCGCGCGAGAAGCCGAAGCGCTTGCATTCTCGCCCCATTTTGAACCACCCTCCTTCACTGAGGGCTGGTCTGATTTGTCTGACTTTGTCGAATTACGTAACATTACATTTATTACGTAATAACGTAAAATTACGTAATTTTCGTGCAGTAATTACGAAAATCACATTTAAAAAATTGTAAACTTGATCATTTTATAATAAATACTTTAAAAACCAACACAACTATAGGTTCTTCCTATATGCCATACTTTCAGTATGGCACCCCAAACCCCCGGTATTTTGTCTAAGACACGGAACTAAAATTTTTTAATAAGGCCCAATTTTTATTTCTGATAAAATCCCACACATAAAGAAAAATTTATGTTTGTCTCATAGCCAAGAAACTTTTTATTTGTTTTAAATAAATTTTTATTTGAATCAAATAAATATTTATTTGTGTTAAATAAAATTGTATTTGATTCAAATACATTTTTTTATTTGAAACAAATAAAAAGTTACTTAGCTGTGAGACAAATATATTTTTATTTGGCACAAATAACATATCTTCCAGTCAAATATACCACTTCTCTGGATGCAGTTAACGACCTACAATACACTCATATACTAAATTTAACTGCAATTTTTTTGATTAACTGATTTTTCATTTTTTTACCTAAAAAATTTAGATTTAAAAAATGATATTTTCTATTGTTTTATCTAAAATTAATTTTGATATTTATTTTTTGAAATTTATAGACAAATATGTTGTTAGGAATATATATGGGTGTTTATGTGTATGTGTGTACGTGTATGTAAAAATGTGACTTAGTTGTATATCTCAGATTCTAATCATCTTTTCTGAATTTTTTTTTTATAAATCTAAGTTGAGTAAGTCTCTATTACTCTGACAAATTTCACATAAATCGGCTAAGCCGTTTTAAAGTGATGCCTGTACAAAAAATCGAGGACCGACAGACAGAATTTTGTTTTTTTTTTCATTTTCGCGATCCTTATCACTCAAAACGAAAAAGTAAGTAAAGATTTTTAAGTTTGGTACAATGTTGCATAAAAGTTAACATATATATAGTGATTTTTAAATCTTTTTTTAAAGGCTATTCGATTATAATAAACGTTTTTTTGTAAAAAGAAAATTTGACCTTGAAATTCAAGGTCAAAGTGTTAATTTGATTGTATCTCGAAATCAGATTTTTTAAAAAAATTGTAACCTATCTCAATGGAAAGCTTGACTTTTTTCCTATAAAATATGTAAAAACTAGCGTGGAACTCTAAATACTTTTGTCAAAAATACATCTCAAATACCCGCGCGCGCGAGAGAAACCAGTAGGTACTCGAGCGAGGTCGCACTATTCGAGCGCGCGCGGGTATTTGAGATGTATTTTTGACAAAAGTATTTAGAGTTCCACTCTAATTTTTACATATTTTATAGGAAAAAAGTCAAGCTTTCCATTGAGATAGGTTAAAATTTTTTTAAAGAATCCGATTTCGACATACAATCAATTTAACATTTTGACCTTGAATTTCAAGGTCAAATTTTCTTTTTACAAAATAACGTTTATTATAATCGAGTAGCCTGTAAAAAAAGCTTTAAAAATCACTATATGTATATGTTGTGACGTAGTTCCTGACAAAACTACGTGGGTCACTAAATGACCGGAAACCACGACACAAAAATGGCGACGTTGGCAGCTTCGCATTTCGGGTTGACGAGTTCCACACTTTGAACTCGCCAACAACCCACGAGGACCGTTTATTTATTTTCGGGAACTTATCCCAGGCGCCAGATAGGGATGCTGTCCGGACCCCGCGAGTACCGACGTCACCGCAAGCCCCTCACGGCTAGCTCGAATCACGTGTTGAGACTCGTACCGCACTCTCAGCGGTCGTAGGCACCATTCGAGAGAGAGAACGACACAGGGAAACACTAATTCAGGGAAACACAGCACTTCTTATTTAATCCTTATTTCTTTAGGTTAACACACATTTGAAGCACGCGTGAGTGAGGATCCGCACTTCGGTGAGACAAAACTCCACTGGTCAGCTAATAGCCGGCGAGGGTACACTCCTCGCACCCGCAGAGGACAAGGATCACACGCTCACAAACCTCGGAGTTGTTGTAGGACGTGGTGGAACTCCATATCCTGGTTAGACTTAGGCCTTAGTCAATACCCTCGTACTGCTGGGACGCTGGTCCCAAGCGGCGCGCGGGGACATGCGCAGCCCGCCAATTTAGCTTCGGGTCCGCCTTCGGTAGTTGGCATCACCGACTGGGTCTCCACTACGATCGTCGCTTCGTCACATAAGAAACTGACTCCTGATTGGTTGGGCTTCCTTTCCATTGGTTTGACTTCCAGAACCAGTGAAGCCAACTGACCAGTTTATTTAACTTATTTAATTCTTAGAATATTTATTCTATAAGAAGTGCGGCTCACTGTGCTTCTTACAGAATATATCATAACTCGAAAAGCAAAATAATACAACAAAAATTGATTCCAAAAATATTTTCAAATACAATATAGAATTCAAGAATAGAAATATTTTTGAGTCCGGGCTTGGCCAACGAATAACGGCTCATTTCCGTTCTCGCGTTCCCGGGAAAAATGATTTAAATTCGGGTTTTTGGAAAAACGCCCAAAAACACGGTTTTGCAACGAGATTTGTAAAAACCTCGTTACAATATGTTAAATTTAATGCAATCTACTTAGAAATATAATAAATTTCAAAAACTACATTTTAAAAAAATTCAAAATTTTAAAACTGTGTAACTCAAAAACTATTTCATGGAATTTGATAGTATTTGGTATTTACACTTCCACTAACAATGAAAACACTTTAGCAACGTTTGAATAAATTTAATTTTTTGACCTGGACAGTTCAGAAATTTTGCCCCATATATGTACAAATAATAATCAAGATTAATTAAATACTTCATTTATAAAAATTTATTCTAATTTTACGTATAAACAATTATATTAGCTTACAAACCAATTAGTATTAGATTTTTTATTGAAATACAAACTAATTATGTTTGAGGATACAATTAACGTAGTTATAAGCCAACGTTGCTAGTTAAATGGACTTTTTGGATAAAAAGGTAATCAGAACTACATTTAGATTTAGTCAATAAATATTAAAAACATCTTTTAAACTTGAATGATAAACTTTCAAGATGAAAACTTAATTTAAAAAAATTAATTGTGAAAAATAAACTTTCCTTGATTACCGATGTAATTTTCATATAGTTTATCGTGGCAATGTTGCTTTTTAAAGAGGTTAACTTTAAAATTACATTCAATTGTTTTGTACTAATAGTAAACATTAAATGTTTACAAATGTCAAACAAAGAGGTTATAAATAAAAATTTTTAAATAATTTCTGAATCGTTAAAAAAGCGATGTTGCCATAGGTATAAACTTTCGACAAAACAAAAATAAAATTTGAAAATTTTAATTATTTATTTAATTTTACTTTCTTATCTTGCTGTGTAATAAGTTAAACTTTTAATTTATGTAATCTACAAACTTTTAATTATTGAAATCTAGTTTTTCAACTTGATGCGTATGATTTATTTATTGGATATTAAAAAAATTGTCACCAAAAAGATGTATTTTAACCTATACCTGTGTAAAAATAGTGACTTTCAAATAATCATATCTCAGAAGATATGCCGTAAATTAATTTTATATTTTTATAGAAATACGTATTCAACATTAATTTTTTTTGGCTGAAAGTTTTATTACGTTCTCTATGATTTCGATTTTTGAAATAACTACGTTAATAAAAAATATTTGATTAAAATCTATTTTCACTTCATATTCACACACAAAAATTTTAATTAAAAAAAACATTTCAAAAACATAACCTAAAATTTTAAACAGTTTTAGGTAATTCTTATCACATCGTATATGTGTATATGTATAAATTTGTAATTATGTTTGTGAAGTTATATGTGTGAATGCGATTTTCTGAATGTGAGTGTTTATGTGAGCATGTGTATGTGTGTAAATGAATATATGTATAGATGAGTAAAATATATATATATACCGTCAAGTGGGGCTATTTTGTGCACAAAACCCGTTTTTTTTCACTCTATGCTTTATTAAAATTCAGAACTTGAAAAAATAAATAATTTATCTATTTAGTTATGTTGTAGACATCTTTCTAAAGGTGTCCTATGAATTAGCCGACAAGAAAAAAATTTTAGTCTGAGTTATAGAAACTTAAAGTTGTGCACAAAATAAACTCCATGGTGGGGCTGTTTTGTGCATCAAAGTTTTCTTATTTATAAAGTTGTGTAAAAAAATTTTTTGAACGCTTTTGCTGCATTAAGTATTATTTCTAGATATTCTAGAGTACAATAAAGGAAAACAAAGCTAGAAATTTTTTTTTTTTGTATTGTTTAACTAATTTGAATGTAAAACACTAAAATTTCACAAAAAAGTTATTTCTTCAAAAAATTTTACTTAAAATAACTTCTTTTTGAATTATTTTAAGAGAAAATGTTTCAATACTGACTTGAAAAGCATGTAATTATTAATGTTACTTTTTTGAGGTTTTTAAGAGACCATGTGTAAAACTGAGATTTTATGCTTATTTCTTGTCTTTTATAACAAAACTAAGACAAAAATGTTTCAAAACGAAATTCTAAAGTAATTTTTACTAACTAAAAACAAATTATTGTAAAAAAAGTTGATTTTAAAGAATGCACAAAATAACCCACCAAATCCTGGTTTTTCAGTTTTTTACCCTTGTTCTTGAAATATGCAATAAAAAGTTAGCGCATCACGTATACATCATCACAACTAATTTGACAACAAGTTTTATTAATACCTTTAAAAACACTTTTAAACTTCCGGAGATCTGAACAGAATTTTAAAAACTTTGAAAATTTTCAGCTTGATGTTTACAACTTTACGATTTTTTTCTGATTTCTGATAAGTAATTAAGTAAATTTATTTAGTTCTCTCTGTAGTTTAGTTATCACAAAATGTTTATACCAAGTAGCAAATCTAAACAACTGAATATAAAGATTTTATTAATTAAAAACCTCGCGTGCATAAAATAGCCTCACTTGACGGTATCTGTATCTATGTATGTATGAGCGTATATATGTAAAAATGTGACTTAATCGTGCATCTCAGCTTCTATTTATTTTTTCTTAATTTTTTTTTATAAATCTAATTTGAGTGATTTTCCCTAATACTTTGCCAAGTTTCACATAAATCGGCTAAGCCGTTTTAAAGTGATGCCAGGACAAAAAATCCTAGGCAGACAGACAAATTTTTTTTTCATTTTCCTAATCCTTATCACTCAAAACGAAAAAGTATGTAAAAGTTTTTGAGTTTCATGCAATTTCACATAAAATGTTGATTTTATTTATGTGGATAGATATTTTGTAAGGAACATAAAAAAATTAATGCAAAAAGATTAGAAGTAATCTGACAAAAAGTCAATAATCTAAAAAAATTTGACTTTTTTAATTTTTTTGAATAATTATTATATTTTTCGTTCTAATTAAAATTTTTAAATTTTTTAAGTTTACAAACCTAACTTGGGTCAATACCTAATATACCAAACAATTTTGTTTAAATCGGTCAACTCGTTTGAATGTAATTAGCTTTCAAAGTTTTGTGATATATATATATAGTATATATATAGTTGTATATCTCATCTTCTAATAATATTTTCTGAAATTTTTTTTTTATAAATCTAACTTGAGTGACACTCTAATACTGTGCCAAATTTCACATGAAACGGCTGAGCCGTTTTCAAGTGATGCCCGGACAAAAAATCTTGGATAGACAGACAGAATTTTTTTGCATTTTCGCGATCCTTATCACTCAAAACGAAAAAGTATGTAAAAATTTTGGAGTTTAGCGCAATGTACAGACAAAATGTTGATTTTATCTTAAAAACAGAACGGTAAATTTCAATAAATTTGTAACCATCTATGTATAATTGATATAGCTGTTACCACCACTTTCTCTATATTTTTCCTATAACCTACATAAGAAAATACATTTGTGTGTGTTTGAACAGACAGCGCAAACTAAACAAGTTTATAGTGGACTATAATTCTAGTTTTTGATAAATGAGACAAAACACGTAAAGGACATAAAAAAGATAGTTTATTTTAATCCGTTGATTTCACAAGTAGTTGTTTTCACAGAAGTCGCGGCACAATCAAAGAAATGCGTTGTTGAGAGAAATAATGTAAGAGGCTCGGGAGATGCTGTTGCTTGTGCTAAGTGTGTGTAGTTGTGCATCATATCTGTGCAAACGTTAATATAGCTAAAAAGGACTTTGAAAAGCTAAAAAAAAGGTACTTGCTTATAATTGTAAAAATTGTAAAGTGTCTACAAGTGACACTTCGGTTCGTCTCTTAAGATTCATGGTCTGCCGGTGAAGACAGGTGAAGATCTGCGTCAAATCTTTTGTGATATTGCTGGGACTCTTAAGGCAGATGTCAACAATATAGATATTCTGAATATTTTTCGAGTTCTACGACCTGACCCATCTTCCACTCAATTTCTACCTGCGGTAGTGGTAAAACTCTCCAATCAAGTGTTGAGCGACAAGATCATCGAGCAGCGGAAATCTGTCAATCTCACTACTAGTTCTATTGGTTGGAAAGATGAGGAGAAAAATATCTATCTTTGTGAGTCGTTGACTCCTCTCAATAGGAAAATATACTCTGCTGCTCTTGCTTTTAGAAAGAGCAAACGAATGCTACTGGACCTGACTATATTTCCATTATTATGATAAAATTAGCTTTGCCAATAATTTTTCCAGTTATATTACATATATATATAATTACTCATTACAGACAGAAATCAACCACGGAGTTAGCTCAGTTGGTTAAATACTAGACTCTGCGGTCGCGCCAAGTCCAGCTTGCTGGGTTCGCGCCCCGATGAGTCTGGGATTTTTCTAACTCGTGAGATAACTTCAGTGGAAGGTTTGACGTCGAGGAATAATGATATGCACTGTCGGTAATCGACCTGTGCAGATCACTAGAACTCGACTGTCGATAAACCGGTTGTATTCGGTGAGGTTTTTCTACAGTTTTCCCTCTCCACTGGCGAGAAAACCCAATATACCGGGTGGTCCAGGCAAATGCGAGTACTCCTAATTTCAAGCCGTTCTGTAGACGCAAAAACACTTAAAAAGAATATATACAAAGGTACAATTCTAGGAACTCCCTACGGGGGACACTCATTGGGCTAGTAAGGTCGTTAAAACGAGTGTATAATAACTAAAAAAAAAAAAAAAAAAATACAGACAGAAATCTATCCTGATATTTGGAAAATGAGTAATATACGTTCTATTTCTAAAGTTCCTAATCCGTAAAGTCCAGTTGATTTCAGTCCGATTTCCATAGTTTGTGCTTCTTCTAAGAATGTGGAGAAGATCGTTTGTAAACAGCTAACTACTTTCTTATCAAATAATAATTTACTTAAACCATTTCTGATTGGGTCAAAGTAAAGTGCGGTGTCCCACAAGGAACCTCACTTGCTCCGTTACTTTTTAATTAATTTATATCTGATATAGGTAAAAAAGCTTAAGATTTGTAAATATCACAAGTATGCTGATGACTTTAAACTCTATCGTCCTGGTCCATTATCATCCCTGCCAGATCTGCTTTTAATGATACAAGAGGATATTGACCTTGTTGTTGCCTGGGCGGGTAAGAATGGACTTATTTTGAATACCGGCAAGACTCGGACTGTTGCGTTTGGATCAATAGTCAACCTTTCTATTGATAATATACAAACACTTCCTCCATTACTCCTGGACGGAACCCCAATTGAATTTGCTGAACACCTCCCGTCAGAACCGGAGTGAATTGTCTAGACTGCCCGGAACCCAAAATGTAAGGAGATAATTAGGCCTGTGCGGTAAACCGGTATACCTTTTTTTCGGTATTTCTGGAAACCGGTTTCCGGTTATGAGTTACCGGTTTTCGGTTTTTCTTAAAAAAATCCGGTTTTAGTTTTTAAACCGGGTTTTCTTGAAAAACTAGTTTTCTTTTTGGAACCGGTCTTTTGGTAAATACCAGTTATTCAAACACAATACCGAATAATGTTTAAGACATAAGACATTTAGAAAGCGTCTTACAGTTATTTTCAAGACACTTTTTCATTGGTTTCAAATTAAGACACCCCAAAATGTCTTGAAGGTGGGAATAAAATAAGACACTTGTTTTAAGAGTGTTGAACCAGTTTTCTTTTTAAATAAAATGGTATTTTAAAATACCGGGTTATTAAAAAAAAACTGGTTTCGGGTTTAAATCTGAAAACCGACTTCAAAACCGGTTTTTTCAAAAACCGAAAACCGGTTATGGATTTTCAATACCGCACAGGCCTAGAGATAATAATCATTAAGAGAATACATTCTGGAGCAGCATGTGAGCGCTGCACAACGACTCAGCTCGCAGACTGCTTACCTAACAGAAAGCGCTTTCAAACGCCTCTCCCGGTTGCAGCTTGACAACGCTGAAAGACGAATCAGCTTGCTGGAAACTCGGCAGCGCTGAGGGATGATTCAGCTCAGCCAGCTTGGCAGCGCTGTACGACGGCTTGGCTTACTGGAACCGTTACAGGATACCTCCTTGCAGAGGCAGATAGTAAGCGCTGTAGAGCACCTTTTCAGACTGATAACTGGCCAGCGAAGAAGTGCTGGAAAATACCTCACACTGGAAACTGGGCAGCATGGAAGCGCTGCACGTTATCTGGGTCCTCGATGAGCAAGTAGAAGCATCTACAGTTGAGAGCAGCTAAAACCCTGTAATTTGAAAAGTGTATATTTTCTCGCAGTTAAATGAATTGATTTCAAAATACTCCCCAGATTAGATCCTTTGTCGAACTAGATGGCATCTTGGCAGTTGTAAACTAACAAGTAATGTTACCCAAGTGTTAATCTGGGATCGACTTCTGCCTTGGACTATTTTGTAGAGAATCGAAAAATATTTGACAGCAGACATGTTTTTTTAGGGGTTGAAAATGAGGATTGAAGATTGCGATTTGTTAATATTGTGTAATATAAGGTATTGCAAAAAATGAAAATTTTCAAAAAAGAATTAAAGTTGCCCGGAAATCAACTACAAATGGAAAAGAAATACCACTACAGATCCAAAATAAAAAAATAGTGGTAATTTTTTTCCCATTTGTAGTTGATTTCCGGACAACTTTAATCCTTTTTCGAAAATTTTCATTTTTTGCAAAAACTTATTACACAATATTAACAAATCGCAATCTTCAATCCTCATTTTCAACCCCTAAAACAATATGTCTGCCGAAAAGAAAATATACGTGTCAAATATTTTTCGATTCTCTACAAAATAGTCCAAGGCAGAAGTCGATCCCAAATTTACACTTGGGTAACATTACTTGTAAGGTAGACTGCTGAAGATTTGCGAAATGTTGCATAAATACTCCTGCTTGTGGTGAACCTCTGATAAAATGCATGATGAGGGTTTATATCCTGCATCTATGGTGATTTCCTCGGTACAAGTTGACAATAATAGCTCAACCCCGGCTTAATGTTGGCAATGCACGGAGAATGGTAGCAGCTTTTTGAGTTGCCAAAACTGGCAGAAGAACGGCACAGTAGTGTATATAAAAATGTGAATACTGGCCTTCTGTACTCGTATCAAGATATAAGAATCATAGAACGACAAGCAATAAAAATCCACTTTTTTGGTAAAAAGATCGTCACTTTTAGAAACAATTTTGACACTTTCTCAAGATACTTGAATTATTTGCATGAATAAATTAAAGGCTCAAATTATCATCTTGCACAGAATGAATTGATAAAATGCAACCAACAGATGTAAAGTATTTGACTTGAGGAGGTTTAACTCAAGATTTAATTTAGATAAGATAGCAGTTAACAATCATTACATTTTTAATATTTAATTAAACATTAAAAAAACACAAGTATCCAAAAAAAAAAAGAATAATCACATGTGGAATGTAAAGTTTAGTTTAGGGACTAAACCCAATAAGAATGAATTTGTCACAAAATAGATTGTAATTGTGCTTCCGATTAGCGAAGCCCGTGTAGTATAAAACCAAATTCTCGAAATTCAAAAACAGGTACCAGTTCAACAATTTCCTAGTCCTGGTTGAAAGTAATCACTTATGGGAGATTCCACGTTGGGGAGAATTCGGAAAGATGCACAGAATCATCTTGCAAGGTAGTAAGTGCACTCAGAAGGCTTACAAGATTTTCCTGTTCTCAGAAAGCTATTGTACCATTTTTCAAATGCTCGAACTCTGCTAAGCAGATCAGGAAATCTCCGCGAAAGAACCTGAAAGAATTATCTGCACTGTCTGAATCTTAAAGGCGATTTGATAATGACTAATATATAGATGTAATGTTTATACCCAAAAAGTACGTGAATCCAATGAGTTTTCCATCGCACACTAGTAGATAAGCCAATGAAAGAGAGGGGGAGAACTCTGGAATGTTCGTTGTTACATGCCAGTAACTTAAAATTTTTAAACTTAAATAATTAGTTCTACTGAATAAAATAGATACTAAATATTAAACAAAATTATGTTATTACTTTCAATATTATATCAAACCAATAAGGTAAGGATGCTGTTGTAAGGAGATATATTTAAATGTATAAGAATAGTAATGATATAGTTATCCTTACATATACATTCTTTTAATATGTCATAACCGAGAGCAGGTGCAAGGTCGCGGTGACGACCTTATCACTTGCTCATCCGCTCGACATTATGATAAGAGTAATTTAACACCCCAAACGAGGAAGCAAGCGCAAGTTACACGTGGGCATCATCAATTGCATTTGAAATTAATAGATTTTATTATCTGATAATTCAATGCACAATTAATGAACTAATAAAGACAAAAGGTTAGACGTAAAAATATCATGTATGAGTACCATATTAAAGTATGCATTGTAATGATCGTATTTTTTTTTGTATTGACAAAGGATTTGCTCGCCAGATGGAGTCCGGGTACCAAGTTATAAAATAAATATCTTTATTTTTCAAATATGGCGTGAAGCGAAATCTAAACTTAACATTATCGCTATATCGGAGAGTTTCTGTGAATTGGATAGAGTAAGGAATAGTCATTAACAAAAACATTATTTAAACCTTTGTAAGTAAATATATTATAACAAAAATAAAGAAAATATAATACAAAATAAAATAATAAATGACTCGATATAATCCAAAAGAAATAAAATGATAAATGACTCTATATAAATAAAAGAAAAGAATGCAGCTACTATTAAAATATAACATTTAAAAATATAAAAAAAAATAAAAATCGATTTAGAAGACTCCGATGTAATAACAAGAGACACGTCTGTTTCACTCTCTGTCTTTCTCTCTCTCTCTCTCTCTCTCTGTTACTCCAGCTCATTTGCCGAACGTCTGAAAATAATAAAATAAAGATCGGCTGATTAATTTCCCGAAACTACAAATTTAATTATGACGTGCAAATTTAAAAAATAAAAATTGATTTAGAAGACTCCAATGTAATAACAAGAGACACGTCTGTTTCACTCTCTGTCTTTCTCTCTCTCTCTCTCTCTATTACTCCAGCTCATTTGCCGGACGTCTGAAAATAATAAAATAAAGATCGGCTGATTAATTTCCCGAAACTACAAATTTAATTATGACGTGCATATTTTCAACGAGGGTGGTTTGTAGAATTCACCCCTAGTCCCGATTATGGACGCATTTCTCGTGGGCGTACACGCGCAAAATTAATTTACATTAATTCTAAGAATCTTAGCATCATTAACTATTGACGGTCCTGCCTGACACGAAACTAGTGTAGAGAAATAGGATTCGGATGTTACCAGGATGACACGAGCTAAGGAGCACCTCAATTCAACAGGGTAGGTTGTAGTGGATGGTGGTCATGATGGAAGTCGATGGTGTACCTGGACTCAGGAGCACTCGCAGGCCATGGTACCTCTTCTTCAGGGAAATCATTCTAGCTGGTGAAGAAAGAGCACCTCTCTTCACTTACTCTTTTGATAGGAACATTTTCTTCTAGCCAGAAAGAGCATCTCACTAGCTAGAAAAGATAAGGGTAGCTTTTGGAGAGCGAGCCGTCGTTGGTTAGTCTCGAGGCAAGCCTCGGGACCGGCAGACTGATTGGAAATCCTGCAAGTCGACTCGTATATAGAATTTGCTCGAACGACGAGCGTCTGTGATGAGCGGAGAGGAGAGCGAATCGACGCAAGAGTGCGCCTTCGTTACTTCCGACTCGTCGAGCAGACTGTGCACTGAATTGTATATTCTATATACTTTTGAAGCAAAATTAAATGAACCTATTTCCTCGCGCTAAAATCAATTTTATTTTCAGCTATCGTTACAGCATATATGATTGATTAGTTTTCTAATTTCAAATGTTAATTGTTGAATGACCAATGCCTTTCTGGCAGGACGAAGTGTACTGCCGAAGTATAGAAAACAATTATCAGAACTTAGTAAAAGGAGGTTACAAGTTGATATACAATGTCAGCAAGTGTAGTAATAATTAAAATATCGAAATTATTAATATTATCATATAAAAGGTGTGCAATATATTTGCAGAGTAATAAACAGAAACTGCATTTGTTTATATCATATACTTAATGTATTGTGTTACTCTTGTTACATTACAAATCAGTGATTACAAGAGGTGTTACGCAAATCGTATGGTCGAACAAAGAAAAAAAGATAATAATAAAAAAAAGAAAAATTATGAGTAAACTAAGTATAGAGACAAAGGCTTTTTAGTCAAGACAAGCGTGAGGTAAACATTTCGCGAAGTACAATAACTAATCGTTTGAGAGTTAAGCAGTTACGTGAGGAAAAAATCTGACATCGCGCTTCGCGCTCCATCACATTCTCATCGCGCGCTTCGCGCGCAGGGCTCGCTTCGCTCGCTAGTTTCAGCGCGCCTCGAGGCGCGCGAGGGTCGTCATCGCGCTTCGCGCTCCAAAGTTTTAGTAATCGTCACGCTACGCGTTCCGTATTTGAAATGAACGTCGTGCTTTGCACTCTGATCATTATCAATTTTTACGTCGGGCTGCACGCTTCGACCATGTAATACATGCTCTTCGTTATCGAAATTGAATACTTTCCCTACAACATGAGCCAGTTTAATCTTTGGCCTGTTTAGCGCTATTCTAAATTGGGTTTTCACTTAAAATGTAAAACTTTTTTTGTCTTAAAGTTCTACGCCTTTAAGGAATACATTCTCATCACGGGACTCGCGCTTCGCGCTCGATACTAATACTTTCCGGAATATTTGCGATATACTGGAGCGAAAAGAAAAATCTCAGTTACTTAAATCCTCAAATTAAAGGACTGTTGCACCTAAATGTCATTAAAAAACACTAAAATTTCTGTTTCACTTATTGATATTAGTTGACTCCTGCCTTCATACAATTCCATGATTGAGAAAGACTAGTCTTCAAATCAATATAGTGTTAAACTCAAATTTAGAATACAATTAAGAGCAATGTCTCACAACCAGAAATTGCACATTAATACGACAAATCAGTAAGTACTAATACTTTAAACACGCTTTTTTTCCTCACAGTATTACTATGTATTTTTTTATTTTTAAAATAATATAGACACTTTATTTGCGTGCAGTATAATAAATTACAAAGGCACCCAAAAAAAAGTGTCATGGCCCAGACACTACACTAGTGTATTCCTATGTAATTTTTCGAGCTAATACCGAATCTGGAGTTAGAATTGTCAGATTGGCTTGATTTGTTGAGTTTAGATCCAACAAGTGCTCAAGAACACGAACATCAGCAAAAATAGGAAAATTGAATCGCAGAGATACTGCACTGCCGTGCTAAGGAAAAACTTAGGCAAACGACATTTTGGTCGAACTGAGAAAATTAAGAAAAACTGTTGGCATTATGAACCCTGATAAAAACTAAAAAAAAAAAAAAATTGTGAAATTTAACTTCACATACTGTATAAAATGATAATGTTCTATTTAATTGTGAAATCAAAAGTTGATTGTTTAAATAAATTATATGAAAAAAATAGAAATGCGAGTTTTTGTAAATCCAAATACGAAAGAATAAGTTAGTCAAAGTCGTTTGCGTGGTTTCTGCCAGATAGGTAGGCGAGCGCGGACCCTTGATCAGATGGAAGAACTTAGGCAAACGCCATGGGTTTACAAGCATGGCGTTTGCGTAGTTTTTATTTCGTATACAGCGCTCAGCTTTGACCGCACGTTTTTGATACAAACGAGGATACAAATAACACGCGAGTGACTTTGCCTAGGTTTTTTCTTCTTATTTAATACTCGAGCACGAAGCCTCGTACGACTTTTGGAATACGCAAAGATCTTTGTTTAAGTTTCTATCAAGTAGGTACTCTTTCATTTTCTGGAGTTTCTAAGATTTTTAATAATAATTTTTTACAACAAACAAAGAAAAAAAAATTATCTCGTAAGTAGAGGAATATTCCTCTTCTATTATTACTCTATTTGTGAGAGGATTTTGCGAAAGGAAAAAGATTTTTGACACATAGCCACTCTTTTGTTTAACTTCAACCTTATTTAATACTATAAAGAATTAAAAAATAATAAAAAATTCTAATACGTAAGATATTTTTTAACGAATCTATTGATACCAAAATGGAGACAATCTGACAATTCTCACTTTAGATTAAGATGCAGAAGGAAAAAGACATTGGAATAATTCAATTATTTTATTTTCATTTAATTTAATGAAATTCGTGATTTTGAGCAGACTTTAAAGGTATTTTCAAAAACTTTATCCAATCTAAAACTTCTGACTTCAGATTCGGATTCAGCACAAAAAATCACGTAGAAATAAACTAGTGTGTATTTCTACTCTGTGCATGTGTCATTATTTCTTTTATGCCAAAATTGTTAATTTCACATATTCACTAGATAAAATTTCTTCTTATTATATTACTAATAACGATATAATAATATTTATTCACAAATCTTTTAAATTTAATACAACATCAATTTTCCAAAGGATTAAAATTTCAAAATATTAACAATGTTTGTAAAGGCTCGTTGAAGCAAGACGCATGTGGCACTTAAAAGAAAAAACCCATTTTTTTTTAATCAGGAGGTCTCAAAACGTCGAGAAATGTAGGTTTTAGCAAAAGTTCAAAATCGCACAAATTCAAGACCTCATTTAGGATGAGAATCTAAAAATGAATTTATTCAAAATTTCCAAAAATTTTTAGAAAAGTCAATATTTTTTTATGCATTGTTATTAGGTGTGATCAATGAAAGTAAATAGGAAGAAAAACCCGGGAGTTTATTTATTTATTTGAAAAATAATAGTGTTTCTGTATATGATTTTCCCATATAATGTTCTATTATTTGCATATATAACGTGTATTTTGAGGATTTTCAAGGTTTTTAGCAGTTAAATAGTTAGTTTCTTGTTAATTTCGACTTGAGTTTAGTAAGATGATAATGTGTCAACAGTCTGCTGTATGATTTTCACTTCCCCCCTCCCCCTCTTCTCCTCAAACAAGACTTTTATACAATTGTAAAATTGAAGAATTCATATCTTTTTGGGTTTGCATTATATGAAAAACATTATTAACCAAATTTGTTTTTTTTTACTTGTACTTTAAGAAAAAAAAAAGAGAAAAATTTTTTTAATTTTTTTTTTTTTTTTGAAGTTTAAAAATGTTCTATTTTTGACATTTTTGGTCCAGAATATCTGGCTAACGAACTCGATCTGTATTTTTGGTCACTTAAAACGCATACCAAATTTCAAATTGATAGATGAATTTTTACTCAAGTTAATGGATTTCAAAATTTTTTACACAGACAGACAGACAGACATACAGACCGACACTTTCGTAAAACCCATTTTTTTGGAATCAGGAGGTCTCAAAACGTCGAGAAATGTAGGTTTTAGCAAAAGTTCAAAATCGCAGAAATTTAATACCTTCTTATTTAGGATGAGAATCTAAAAATGAATTTATTCAAAATTGCCAAACATTTTTAGAAAAGTCAATATTTTTGATGCAGTTTTATTAGGTGTAATTAATGAAAGGAAATAGGAAGAAAAAACCGGGCGTTTATTTATTTTTTTGAAAAATGATAGTGTTTCTGTATATGATTTTCCCATATAATGTTCTATTTTTTGCATATATAACGTGTATTTTGAGGATTTTCAAGGTTGTTAGCAGTTAAATAGTTAGTTTCTTGTTAATTTCTACTTGAGTTTAGTAAGATGAGAATGCGTCAACAGTCTGCTGACCGATTTTCACTTCCCCCCTCCCCCTCTTCTCCTTAAACAAGACTTTTATACAATTGTGAAATTTAAAAATCCCTATCTTTTTGGGTTTGGATTATATCAAAAACATTTATTAACGAAATTTGTTTGTTTTTACACTGAGAAAAATCTAGAATCTAGGAGGGAAAGGTCGCTATAGAATATAGGTCTCAACATTTTAGTTATGTAAACGAAATTTAGTGTAATTCTATTGATTCAGCCTCGTGTCAGGTAGAGTATTATGTTTTTATGCTATTTTATTTATATGTATCAAATGTGACTTGTATTTGTTTTAAAGTGCCAAAAGTCAGGGTGGGGTAAATAGGCTCACGCGACGGTTAATCATCTTATCCAAAAATACTTTGTCTTGATCCGCCCCTGCTTAATTATGATAAGAATATGACTACTTTTAATAATTACCAATAATGAGTGTACTAACTTTTTTATTTTTTATAAAAAAATAAAAAAAAGTAAGGTCTAATGAATTTTCTTTAATTTTAGGGGCCCCAGTCCCCCCCCCCCCCAAATTTTGATCTTGATCCATCACTGCATAATTATAATAAGAATATAGGTACTTTTTATATTTACAAAATAAAGGTTATTGAACTTTTTTATTTTTCGTAAAAAATAAAAGTCGCCGAATTGCCCCACAGGGTGAGCCGATTTACCTGCCAAATTTGCAGTTTGAGAATTTCGTATATATGCATTCAAAATTATCTAGAGCTCAAACTATAAAAGATAAATCAAAAAGTCCTTGCAAATTTGAAAGTGCAAATGATAGGCTACTAAATGATATATGCATATTTGGATTTAAAAAATAATTTCCTAACTTTTTTCCTGTCTGACCAAAAGTGAGCCGAATAGCCCCAGTCTCCCCTACTGTCCGGACAGGAATAGTTCCTGTCCAAATAAAAAAATTTAATTAGACAGCACTCATTGCTTTCTAGACATGAACCATTCCTGCCTGGAAAGGACTCAGTAATGTCTTGGACATTAATGAAATGTAGAGTAGTGAACCCTGTCCAGACAGGAGTGATGCATGTCCAGACCTGAATGATAACGCTCCGATGGTGAAATTTAAAGAAGGTTAATTTGTAAAATGTAATAGACGTCATTCAATATAATTGTTTATAAGTAGCATAATAGAAGGTTTTAATAGTGTTAATAGAAAGAGATATTCAAGAATAGATACAACAAAGTAAAGAACAGTCGTGTAAATCGTATTTTATATCCGGAAAATCTGTTTACATGTTCTTTTATTTATATTACAAAGCAAGGTTTTTTTGAAAAAAACATTCATTTTTAAAATAAAAGTTTACAACATTTCTTTGGACACACTAAGGGGCTGAAGATTTTAATGTTTATAAAAATCTTTGAAATTTTAATGCGTAATGTTACAGGTTAGGGGAAAACGCAGTTTTTCCTAATATTTCATATGCTTCATATGAATTTTCTAAATATCACACTGAACGCTCGAAAGGTTATATTGATGTCTGAAATGTTGTTTACGATTTTTAGTATGTTTCTCAGGAAAGTTAATAAAAGAGATTGCTCACAAAAAATAGTCTTTGAAGGTTTCTTATTTTTGTAAATTTTGAATAAAACATTTGAAATATTTAGAAAAGTACGTTTTTTTCTAACCTGTAATTAATAAAATTTCAACTTTGTTTTTATAAAGATTCAAATCTTCAATCCCTCAGTGCAGTTTTGTCCAAATATAAAAAAAAGTTATACATGTGTTGTTTATCTTTTTGTGTGTATTCTCAAATATCTGTAAAGGTTAAAAAGGATGAAAGAAATCCCATTTGAATTTCTATGTGAATTGTTTCATTACTTCATTCGGATTTCATCTGAAATCATTTTGATGGTAAGATTACTAACATTCTATAAATTTCACTGTACTATATATTGACTTCTATTGACAACATTTTATTATGCTACTTATATACAATTATTTTGAATAACGTCTATCACATTTTACAAATTAAACTTCTTTTAATTTCACCATCGAAGCGTTATCATTCAGGTCTGGACATGAACCACTCCTGTCTGGACAGGGTTCACTACTGTCCATTTCATTAATGTCCAAGACATTACTGAATCCTTTCCAGACAGGAATGGTTCGTGTCTAGAAAGCAATGAGTGCTGTCTAATTAAAATTTTTTTATTTGGACAGGAACCATTCCTGTCCGGACATTACTCAGTCATTTCTCATTTTCTCAGTGTACTTGTACTTTAAGAAAAAAAATAGAGATTTTTTTTTTTTTTTTTGAAGTTTGAAAATGTTTTATTTTTGATATTTTTGGTCCAAAATAGCTGGCTAACGAACTCGATCTGTATTTTTGGTCACTTAAAACGCATACCAAATTTCAAATTGATAGATGAATTTTTACTCAAGTTAATGTATTTCAAAATTTTTTACACAGACAGACAGACATACACACAGACACTTTCGTAAAACACATTTTTTTGGAATCAGGAGATCTCAAAACTCGAGAAATGTAGGATTTAGCAAAAGTTCAAAATCGCACAAATTTAAGACCTTCTCATTTAGGATGAGAATGTAAAAAGGAATTTATTCAAAATTTCCAAAAAATTTTAGAAAAGTCAATATTTTTTTATTGCAGTTTTATTAGGTGTGATCAATGAAAGTAAATAGGAAGAAAAAACCGAGAGTTTATTTTTTTTTTGAAAAATCATAGTGTTTCTGTATATGATTTTCCCATATTATGTTCTATGTTTGCATATATAAAGTGTATTTTGAGGATTTTAAAGGTTTTTAGCAGTTAAATAGTTAGTTTCTTGTTAATTTCTACTTGAGTTTAGTAATATGAGAATGCGACAACCGTCTGCTGACCGATTTTCACTTCCCCCCTCCCCCTCTTCTCCTCAAACAAGACTTTTATACAATTGTAAAATTTAAAAAATTCATATCTTTTTGGGTTTGCATTATATCAAAAACATTTAGTAACGAAATTTGTTTGTTTTTACTTGTACTTTAAGAAAACAAATAGAGAAAAATTTTTTTTAATTTATTATTTTTTTTTAAGTTTGAAAATGTTCTATTTTTGACATTTTTGGTCCAAAATAGCTGGCGAACAAACTTGTTCTGTATTTTTGGTCACTTAAAACGCATACCAAATTTCAAATTGATAGCTGAATTTTTACTCAAGTTAATGGATTTCAAAATTTTTACACAGACAGACAGACAGACAGACATACAGACAGACACTTTGGTAAAACCCATTTTTTTGGAATCAGGAGGTCTCAAAACGTCGAGAAATGTAGGATTTAGCAAAAGTTCAAAATCGCACAAATTTAAGACCTTCTCATTTAGGATGAGAATGTAAAAATAGCTAGCCAAGCGTCAACGGAAGGCAAATCGTAAAAAGATTTATCGATAATAGGAAGGAACATGTGATTGAATGCTGGGCAGGTAATTAAAATGTGGTATAAACTCTCGTGATCCAAATTGCATGCGGGACATAACGCATCTGTATGGAAGATAAATTCTTTTGAGTCGAAAACAATTCTTGGAACGTTATTATTAAAAAGCCTAATTTGAGCCAAAATTTTTTTGAAAAATAATGGTAGAGGCAAGAGCAAGTAATGTTGAGGTCCCGATTGCAGTGTGAGATAGGGGTACAGATCAAGAGTTGTAGAGCTTACTCGGCAGCTCTCATCTCGATTTTTAAGATAAAGTGCAAACTTCTCAAGTGCATATTTACTGTCAGAACAAAAGGATTCAGGAGTCATTTCCATCCATAGATCAAGTAATCCACAGGGTTCAAAGAGATGTAGTTTTAATTGGACAAACCAAATAAACTTATTGTTAGGGTCAGATTTTGCCATATTAATCAATCTAATTAAGCACTGTCTCGGGTACCGAGAATTATCCGTCTTAAAAATTTTATTTAACCAAGACAGTGCAAATTTAAAAACTTTGAAAGCAAGGTGTAAAGACCCGGTCTTCAGTCTGACAGCATACCCCGGAGTACAAATCGGGAGTCCCAACAATCTTTTAAAAAAAGACAGCTGAACCTTCTCTATAAACTTTATAAAGTTTAGGCCCCAAATTTGACACCCGTACAATAAAACACTAAGTGAAAGACTTTCTAACAATCTGGTACATGACTCCCAAGAACTCACTCTGGCAGAGTGAATCAAACCTAATGTTGTGCAAAGGAACACGAGTTATGGAAAGGGATTCCTAGGTATGAATTCCTAGGATTCCTAGGATTCCTTCACAACTTCAATACAATCGTCACCGAATTTAAATAATTTAAAACTTTTCGCTTTGGAATTACCTGACCTAGTAAATACAACAATTTTCGTTTTAACAGTATTGCCAGTAAGTTTGTTAAGAACGCAGTAAGAATATAGAACACGAAGTTTTTTGCTCAGTTCAATAGGTGTATCGGCAAGAAATACTAAATCGTCTGCGTACCCTAACATAAGGCCACTAGATACTTTAACTTTATTTGTGTAGCCATCATTAGTTTCAATACATGTAAAAGCAGAAGAGTAAAAATCAAATAAAATATTTATAATCTTTGAACTAACGCCCAACGAAGACAGCTTATACAACAGAAGTTTGTGGGAAATAGAAGGAAATGCACCCTTGAAATCGACAAAAATCGCGTAAACAACCGATTTCGGAGTTCTTAAATGAATCTGAATGATAGATAAAAGATTAAACAGATTGTCCAGACAACTTCTGTTTTTTCTAAAGCCGGTCTGAGACTCCGGAATCAGATGCAAAGAATCTGCCCACGATACTAGACGATCAAAAATAATTTGTGTAAAAATTTTAGCCAGAGAATTTACCAAGGTGATAGGTCTAAAATTTTCCGGATTGTTCGGATTACCCTTTTTGTATAACATAAAAGTAGAAAGATTGGCTAACTCCTTCGGAACTCTTTCCAATTTTAAAATTTGAGTTAAAAATTGGTTAATATATAAAAGCCAGTTTTGAGGTAAATTTATAAAAAAATCGTAATTAATCCCATCCATTCCAGGGGCCTTTCCTTTTTCACATTTTAATAAGCATTTATATAATTCGTCCATCGTAATAGGGACATCAAGTGAAGGAACATATCGAAACGGAAAATCATGTGTCAAATCATTCTGCAGGGCAGACAAAGGGTAACAATTTTGAAGGAAGTCGAACCAAACATCAAGATTTATTTCCGAAGGATAACGAATATTTTGTCTCAATGCGCTGATGGCCTTCCAAAAGGCAGAAGATTTCTTACAATTATTAACCCAGTTTAATTTAACAGAATAGTATTCTTTTTTCTTTAAATCCATGATTCCACGAAAATTTCTTTTAAAAGAATAATACACTTCCTTAGATCCAGCAGAGAAATCTTCTGACCTGCAAAGTCTCAGCGCATCCAATGCACGCTTTTTAGCAAACCTACACTCCTCATCCATCCACGGTCTGCGTCTAACAATATAATTTTTAGATTAAAATATAACCATATTTAAGTTGATTGCATCATCTTTAATAGTTGATATAATATTTGCGTTAGTAGAATCTATATCTAAATCCATAAAGGACACTTCATTTCTCCAAGCCATGTTGTTACAAAATAATTCACCCATGTCTTTTATAAAATTAAATTTAGTATCCGATATTACCGAAGAAGAATGCAAGCAGCAAAACGGAACAGATAATTGCACCGAAAAGTGATCCGATAGAGAGGCCACCTGGAGAACCCACAAGTCTTGGATAATCATCTTCAGATGAGGACCGCACTAAATCTATTACACTAGCCCCTTGTGGGCCCAAAAACGTAAAATTAGCAGGATTGTCGTTTATCGTACAACCATTTAAAGGAATCAGACCACTAGCTTCCATACTGTTAATAAATTTTAAACCCTTACCATTGTGTACAGTGACAAAAGAGAATCTTTCGCAGAAATAAAAGGGTTAGATTGAATTACAATAGGGTCTAATTGGTTCAAATTAGCCACTCTGCAATTAAAATCACCCCCCCCCCCGAATAAAAGGAAACTGAGGAAAATTAAGTATTAATTTGCTTAAAGAAAAATTTAGATTATCCAAAAAAGAGTTAAGATCCTCATTTGGAGCATTATAAATTAATCCCAAAATAAAATTAAAATTATTAGATAATACCTTAAATTTTACAAAAATTTGATTAAAATCCATACATAGAGTAGAAACAGTATATAACTTAGAATTGAACGCGATGACAAATCCTCCCTTTACATCTGGTAGATTAGAAATTCCGTGGACGTTCCAAAACAAAATTCCACCCTTGGTCCGATTAATAGACCTCCGTACTGAACTCGAAGTCGAAGCTCTCTCCGCAAACGAGTATATTGTAAATCTAGGTTTTCTTTATTGCGATCTTCGTGGGTCAAAAAGTTATCCATGCTAATACATGAGAAATCTCTCTTGGACTTATATTGTTGGATATTGGTTTAGCAAAAAGTTTAGGACTAGCTAACACCTTTGATTGTGTAGTATTTTTAGAACCGCTTGCAGGCAAAGATGGGAAAACCTCTGACTCATGGATTATCTGAGTGTTGGCAGCACTTGAAGTGGAAGAATCATTTAATTTAATTAATTTGTCTTTAACAATTTTTACACTGACGCCAGCATTTCTGAGTTCACGAGACTTCAATAACAGAAGACGACGTTGTTCTCTCTCTTAAGGAGAGCGATCATTGGAAATAAATAAGTTTCTGCTCTTGAAATCAGCGACCTTGGAAAAAACTGTTTTGACCCATCTAGACGCAAGGAACTTAATCAAGATCGGGCGGTTACCTTTAATTTTACCAAGACGAAATTATCGAATTTACCGAATCTTATAAATCAATAAATTCACAATGCATTTCACAGTCGGCGAATAATTAGTCAACGTAAGCAGCACTGATCCTTGAATAACACATGTGTTTAATTTCTTACTTTAAAAGAAACACTAATCCGGCTCGAAGGACCAAAAATGTTTAAGCAGAAATCACAAACTAGACAAAATAGTGGACTGTAATTCTAGGTTTTGATAAATGAGACAAAACACGTAAAGGACATAAAAAAGATAGTTTATTTTAATCCGTTGATTTCACAAGTAGTTATTTTCACAGAAGTCGCGGCGCAATCGAAGAAATGCGTTGTTGAGAGAATGCATTGTAAAAAAAGGTTAAATATGCTTAGATTTTAGTAAAAAACTGAGGAAAGTAATTTGTTAAAAGTCACGAGAAGTTGACCCTTTACATCTCGAAAAGGGACTGAAAAGTGAGGGTCTTGAGAGGCTCTTGGTAAGAATGCCGAAAAAGAGGAGACCGGCGTCCTGACGATGGAAAATTTGGACACATATGTTTGCAACAGGATCCAAACCGAGATCTGGTTTTCGGAGTAAGTGCAGGCAAGGCCATAAAAAAAGGAAAACTCGTCTTAACAAGCATTTAGAACTAACTTAGAAATAATTAGAAAAAAACAATAATTGCAAGCAACGATTGATTCGTAGTAAAAATACACTCATTCCTTTAAGATAAGAATTTTGACTAAATATTACGTGAAATAGTCACTTTAACTCTAAACAGTGTGACAAATTTTATATCCTTAAGCTAAATTGTTTAGCAGATAAGGCTGGGGAATGATCCATTTTTTAGGAAAAGAGAGATAAAAATGTACTATTTTCTATAGTATTGTTCTGTAATTTACAAGTTGTTTGTTGATATAGCAAATATTTTTGTATCGTATACGCAACCCTAGATTTTAGTACAAGTGTACCTCGTACTTGTCCGATATAATTTCAATTTTCAGTTATCTCCTTACAATTTGATAGTTATTTTTCAATTTTTTAAAATTTTTTTGTTTGGTTATATATTATTTTAGCTATTTTTCGAATTTTGTTTTCAATTGTTCATTATTTTTGCCATTTTTACAAATTTTCTTTAATTTTGTATTTATTCTCATAATTTTCATTATTTACATTTGTAAAAATTTAAAATAGTGAAAGAAAAATTTTAATTATAAAAGTAAAAGAAAATTATTAAAATGGGAATAAACTACAAAGAAGGCATTAAAAAGCCTCAAAAAATGTTGGAAAACGTGCTCGCTTTTTTCAATTTAATTTCAGGATGTTTTATTTTTTATTTTTATTTATGTTGTACTTATAAATTTTATTAAAATCTCGAAATAGGTATTAATAACATTTAATTATTTATACATTGTGACGTGGTTGTTTGATAAAACCGTCAGAAAGTAGTTCCTAAACAGCGAGACCGATGAAGTACCAGACTAAAAACTTTAGATAAGTTCGCGACTTAAATTATTTTATTTAATCCTTAATTAAATCGCGAATAATCCCTGCTAAGAGTAAGAGGATAAAAAGGGAAAGAGATATGAGGATAGAAAGAGATTGCACTTTTTCTATCCATTCCATATATCTACTTTGCATTCCCAAAACACAATATCTTTCTATCTCTATTCCTATAACTTTCAATCTCTAATCTTTACCATCCTATCCCTTTCTATTGTCTCTAATCTCTTTCAATCTCTACCTTTATCATAATGATCAGTTATCACCATTAATCACCTTTTTCTTATAATTTTTAATCTCTAATCTATACCTATCTATCCCGCCCTATCCCTACTTTACTGGACATAGCAAGTTATCGCTTTTAATCATCTTTTTCTATAACTTTGAATTAATGTCTAATACTTTCACATTATTTCCAAACCCCACCTGAATGAACATACTGTGCTTTTCCTTTTGATCACTTTTCATCTATAATTTTCAATAACCTATGTCATACATACATATTTTTTGCTATTCTTCTCTTAACCAGCATTATCGGTTATCGCTTTTAATCACTCTTCTCTCATTACTTTCAGTAATCTAGTGATAGATAGAAAGGGATTAAAAGGAATGGGAAGGCATAGGAAGGAATAAAAAGGGATAGAAAGAGATAGAAAGTGATAGGAAGTGATAGGAAGGGATAGAAGGTGATAGGTGAAAGATTAAAAGTTATAGAAGAACGGTGATTAAAAGCGATAACCGATTATGCTGGTTACAGTGGAATAGCAAAAAATATGTGAATATGTTATAGGTTATTAAAAAGTATAGATGAAAAGTGATTAAAAGGGAAAGCTCATCATGTTCATTCAGGTGAAGTTTGGAAATAATATGAAGGTATCAGAATTAATTGAAAGTTATAGAAAAAGGTGATTAAAAGCGATAACTCGCTATGTCCATTAAGGTAGGGATAGGACTGGATAGAAAGGTATAGATTACACCGTCCGACACGATTTTTCACACAAAAAAACCAAAACTTTTCGGAAACTAGGACCAAAAACAAATACTTGTATCTGGCCGTTTTGCTAGATCAAGTCGTTTGTGGCTTTTAGGGGTAAAAACAACCCTTAAATGAAAAGTGACATGATATTTTTGTAAAAATATGATTTTTTTATAAAACTTGATAATTAGGGGTTTTCGGGCTCACTGATTACAAATCCGATGTAAGTTTTTCAAAATTAAAAATCGCGGATCTAATATGGCGGACAACTTTTTTAAAAATAGATTCAAATTGCCTGACAATCGTTACTCGGAGAATTTTGGGGTCACTGATGATGAATCTGATGTCAAATTTTCAAAATTTAAAACGGCGAACCTCATAGAGGTGAAGATGACAAAAAATTTAAACATTTCCACAAATGTGTCTTTGCATATTGGACATTTTTTTAATAACGAAACAAACTTTGTAGTAGGTAAGTATATTCAATAACACAGCCCCACAAAAAAAAAAAAGTGTCATGTACTTTTGACCGGAATACCCTAGCCCTATGTATTTTGACGCGCTGAACACGAATCCGAAGTCAGTTTTGCTCCATCACGTCAGGATTTTTTCCTAACCTCAAAATCAATAAAATTACACTTTTTGTTCATTAGCATGTGAACCCGACTTAACATTAATACATGCCTTGGGCGAATAGAAAGCTTGGATTGTGACCTTTAAAACGCTTTTTTAAAAATTGTTCTACGATGATTTTTAACGAAGTTATGATGTTTTATTTAAAATCATTTTTTTCCATTAGACCATACCACATCAATAATTGAAGTGTTATTTACATTTGGAAAAAATTTATATTTTAAATAAAACATCATAACTTCGTTAAAAATCATCGTAGAACAATTTTTAAAAAAGCGTTTTAAAGGTCACAATCCAAGCTTTCTATTCGCCAAGGCATGTATTAATGTTAAGTCGGGTTCACATGCTAATGAACAAAAAGTGTCATTTTATTGATTTTGAGGTTAGGAAAAAATCCTGACGTGATGGAGCAAAATGGACTTCGGATTCGTGTTCAGCGCGTCAAAATACATAGGGCTAAGGTATTTCGGTCAAAAGTACATGACACTTTTTTTTTTGTGGGGCTGTGTAATAGGAAGCTTAAGTTAGATGAAGTAATAAATATAAAGTGATAGTTTAACAATTCTTTTTAAAGTAAAAACATCAACGATTGACATTAATTTGATATATATGGGGCAAAATTCCTAAACTGTCCAGGTCAAAAAATAAAATTTATTCAAACTTCGCTAAAATGTTTCCATTGTTAGTGGAAGTGAAAATACCAAATATTTTCAAATTCCATGAAATAGTTTTTGAGTTACACAGTTTTAAAATTTTGAATTTTTTTAAAATTTAGTTTTTTATATTTACTATATTTCTAAGTAGATTAGATTAATAACCTGTAAAAAAAGCTTTAAAAGTTACTATATATATGTTAACTTTTATGCAATCTACTTAGAAATATAGTAAATATAAAAAAATAAATTTTAAAAAATTCAAAATTTTAAAACCATGTAACTCAAAAACTATTCCATGGAATTTGAAAATGTTTGGTATTTACACTTCCACTAACAATGGAAACGTTTTAGCAAAGTTTCAATAAATTTTATTTTTTGATCTGGACAGTTCAAGAATTTTGACCCATATACCATTTTCTTTAGCTATGCAACTGAATATCAAAATACAATAAATGTCATTTGTTTTATGTTTGTATATCAAAATTGTGAGTGTTCTTGAATAAAAATGGATTGTCCTAAACGTAATTCTTTTTTTTTTATTTTCGTCATATTGGATTGACCATTTTAAATTTTGAAAATTTGACATCAGATTCGTAATCAACGACTCCAAAAACACACGAGTAACAAGCTTCAGGAAAATTAAATCTATTTAAAAAAGTTGTCCGCCATATTGGATCCGCCATTTTGAATTTTGAAAAACTGCCATCGGATTCGTAACTAGCGAGCCTGAAAACCCCTAGACATCAAGTTTCATGAGAAATTAACATGTTTTAAAAAGATATCTTGTCACTTTTCATTTAAGGGTTGTTTTCACCCCTAAAAACCACAAACGACTTGATCTAGCAAAACGGCCAGACACGGGTATTTTTTTGGTCCTAGTTTCAGAAAATGTTTGATTTTTTTGTGGATAAAAAAAAAGTTAATTTTTGTCGGACGGTGTTATAGATTGAACTTTATAGGGAACAGGTGAATAATGGCGATAAGCTGGTCATTATTATTAAGGTAGATATTAAAAGAGATTCGGGGCAATAGAAAGGGTTAAGATGGTTAAGATTAGAGATTGAAAGTTATAGAGAAAAGGCGATTAATGGCGATAAACTGGTGATCGTTATAAAGTAGAGATTGAAAGAGGTTGGGGTAGATAGAAAGATTTAAGAAGGTATAGTGTCGAGTTTGAAGATGATAGCTTTTCTGTATCTCTTTCTATAACAAAGATAAAAAAAGATAAAAAGTGATAAGATTTCTATCTCTTTACTTCCAGTAGGGATGTCCAGATCCGGACTTACCGACACTCAAAATATTGTATAAAATATAATTGATATTTTTTTGTATTTTGTAATAAACCTAAATTTATTAATATGGTTTTTTGTTTTTTTTATTTAATTATTTCTAATTCTAGGGAAAATTAAATCTGTATACGTTAGACTCTTGTACTGTGAGAGAGACGAGGCCAGAGAACGTGGGAAAGAAAGAGTAACGCTGAGTGGGCGTTCCTACCTGTGCGCCCCACTACCTCTTCCCTCTCTCACCGAGCTCTATCGGTCGGCTACATACAGGTAGACACCGGCCGATTTTGATCAGATCTTCCCTGCGGGGCATTCGAGGTGCAACTCGAAGGTCTCCAAGTGAATTGGGAAATATTCTGAATTTTTAGGAACTTTTGAAAAATCAGAATATAGTGATCCAAGTGGGATTTTAGTAGGTGCTTCTACTGAAAACTCTGGGATTGACAAAATATTCATTTTGCAGATGAATCTCATAATTTTGGAAACTTTTCTTCTGAAATTGGTTCTAAGGTGCTTCTTAGATATATTTCGGAGAAAATTTCTAAAATTTTACAAATCTTCGAATATTGAGAATTTTTATTTTTAAGGTTCTTCTTAAAAATAGATTCTCAAGAAAAATTTTCGATAATTTGTTTTGAGGTTCTTCTCTTTTAAATTTTCGAGATTTATTCAAAGATTCTTAATTCTTGAAAAGTGGAACTTTATATTCAAGGCACATCTTGATATAAAATTCTTACTAAAATTTGGTAAATATTTCAGAGGTGCTTCTTTGTAAGGTTTGCCAGATTCAGTTCCGTAATGATTAGGATTCGATTAATGGAAAATTTATATTAAGGTGCATCTTAATAAAAGTTTTTCCTAGTTAAATCTCGGAAATTTCTCAGAGGATCATCTCTGATAAATTTGAGAAATTTTATTCGTAGTCAGAGCTCAAAAATAACGCAATTTTCATTATACATTATTTAAGGTGCTTCTTAAATATTTTATCTAGCCAGATGAAATCTTACTCAAGGAGTAATTCTCGTTTAAGATGAAGTCTGTCACTAGATAAGGAATTCAATTCTACGAAATACTAGTCTCGGGTTTAATATGTCTTTCTAGAATTAAACTATCAAATTTTGTAGAATACTAGAATATTTTTGTGAATCTCTTCTAGTGGATTATTTTCTTAAGATTTCAAAAATATGAATTCTTTAAGAATAGTTGATTTAGACGAAAAAGTAAAAATCTAAGGTAAATCCTGATTTTTATTTAAAGGGAGTTTTTGAGCATATTAGTGAGTTTAGCTAGACTAGTTTCTCAGGATAGGTCTTTCTAGATAATATGATAAAGTTAATGGTAAACTTGATTCTATTATTTCTTTATTTTATTTTGTTATAGCGGCAGTTAGTACTATGGCAAATTAATATAGAGCGGCAGGCCTGCGACTAGGAGAAGCGACAGATTAACAACTGATTGACAGAAATTAAAATTTTCTTTATTTAAAAGAGCACAGAATATTTGGTTTATATCGAGTCTAAAAAAATTTATTTTATTTTGTATCGAAGCTTGCTCTCGTTCTCTTAATTTATTTTTTTTAACTTATTAAATTTCTTAAAATTTCACTTAAATTCATTTATTTTCATTTCCATTATTTCTTGTATTAGATATTAAGTTTATTGAATATATATTTTGTTATTTGTTTAATTATGTGTTTTACTGTGTTTTTCCTAAACCCATGCTACTGACAAAATTATTTGAATTAATTTCCTTTTTTTTCTAACTTAAGACTGAAAAGATTTTGCTGAATAAAAGTTCAAAAATGTAATTTATATTTTCTTAGATTGTTTAAATTCTAAATTTGTGAATTTTGCAACCAATTCTCTAGTAAAACTTTAAGGTTGAATTTCTCTCTAAGTATTTAACATTTTTTTGGAGTAATATCTGAAGTAACTTTGGCACAAAATTTAAGCTTACTCAAGTTTAAGAAAAGATTCTAATTGCTAGAAAAAAATAATATTGAATTATTTTTGAATCTTTAAATATCTAGATAACCTAAAAATTGATTTCTAGTGAAGTAAATTTAAATCTTGAGATTTTGAGGTTAATTTTAAGCATCCGTACCAGAGAAGTGACAACTCAAGAATTCTGGATCGGCGAGCGTCACTTCGAAGCCATTACGAAAAAAATCACTTCATTACATGGCGCCCGAACAGGGACTAGCAATTTTTGTTTAAATTTAGTAGCTTCAGCAAAATCTCGTCAGTATCAATAGTACCATGACAGACCACACTAAAATTCAAACGTTCGATTATATTTACTTTAAATTTAGAATGTGGGATGAAAATCTTGAACATATAGTAACGAGAATAGTTAATATACGTCATCTAACTAGAGTGGATCATACGCAGAACGGTACAAAAGAACATCCAGAATTTACTATTTAATAAGTAAGTTTTAAAATCAATTTTTTTTCATTATAAAAGGGTTTTTCTTTTAAAATCAGTCGTTTGGTTAGGAAGCATGGAAAAGAAGGATAGGACATTTTACCATACCATTGGAACAGTTGTAACAGTGGTAGGGATAAAATCTAAGGAGTAGGGATAAAATTCTAGAGTAGGGCAATTCACGTTGTCAAATCGAGTATATATTGTCGGGTAAAAGATCAAAAGGATCATTTATGAACTCACTACTCAAGCCAGCAAGATCAAGAAGACATCGAGTTCTACATATGTTCCAAGCGTATAATCCAGACGAGCTTTTACGTTCAAAATGGGAGTTCAGTGAATTTATCAAATTTCAAAGGAGAGGCAAATTGAAGAACTCAAGAAATTGAATATTGATTGCACGGGAACGGTAGCCCAATTACGGCCTAGATTAGTTGCTTATTTTAAAAGCAATCCTACAATTCTAGCAAAAACACCCGCAGATGAACTAGATTTCGACGAGGAAGCAGATATCAGTCTCGATCTTCAGGCTGCAAAAGAAGAAAAAGCAGACAAATTGGAGGACGAAGAACATGAGGAAGAGGATTTGAGACACAGTCACAATTCATCCAGAAATAATGGGGAAGAGCAAGAAATTGTCGACCACACTCCGTCAGGAAGATTCTTCAGACGACCACAACAGAATATGCCACCTACGATGTCCATTTCCCATATTTTGGATCAGATGAGGAAATGGAACAGTCTTTTCGATGGAAGAGATCCTTATTCTTTTCTGGAACGTTTAACAGAATTACAACTAGCTTACGGATTCTCAGATGCCGAAATCTTCCAAGGATTCCCAGAATTAATGCGCGGAGACGCCAAATTATGGTTTCGAAACGCAGTGAGAAGAATTAACAATTTGAAAGATCTTCTCACCTCTTTAAGAAGTTTCTACCTATCACCTTCGGAATTGAGGAATCTAGACCTGCAAATTGCTAGTGGGATGCAGGGAAAGAATGAATCTATTCGCACCTATGTGAATAGCATAGTTACGTTGATGAGAAGAAGAGGTACCTATGGGTCAACTAGAGAATTAGACACGACCTATTGGAACCTGCATGCCGCTTTAAAGCTACACGTAAGACGGAGTGAAGTTAACTGAGTTAAAGATTTAATTCAGAAGGTAGAACGCCTTTAATTCAGCATGAAATTCGTCTGGAAGATGAAACACTAATCAAACAAAGGTATCAACCGAGGAATCCAATAACTCAGAAAATCATCTCAGATGAAGTACAACAGATAGAAGCAAACCATTAACAGCTTTTACGGTACCTAACATGGGATTATTTGAATTCAAGGTGATGCCATTTGGATTGCATTCAGCGCCAGCGACTTTTCAAAGACTACTAGATAGAGTCATTACTCCAGACTTGGCTCCAAAAGTCTTCGCTTATTTAGATGATATTGTGATAGTGTCAGAAAATTTTGAGGAACACTTGGAAATACTAGAAGAAGTTTTTCGACGGCTACGAGAGGCAAGTTTACGTCCGAATCCAGAGAAATGTCTTTTCGCACGAGCCCAATTGAAATATCTAGGACATCTAGTCAATAAAGATGGTCTACAACCAGATCCAGAGAAAGTGGCAGCAATTACTAGTTTAGAAGCACCAACCTCTGTAAAAGAATTGCGTCAATTCCTAGGAATGGTATCCTGGTATTGTAGATTCATTAAAGACATCTCAAGGGTAGTAACACCCTTAACACGTCTACTGAAGAATAACATCATCTGGAATTGGGGTCGAGAGCAACAGGAGGCGTTTATGTTGGTAAAAACACTTCTGACAGAAGCTCCAGTTTTGGCTTGTCCAGATTGGACAAAGAAATTCTTTCTTCAGACGAATGCTAGTTTACAAGGTTTGGGGGTAGTTTTGACTCAAGGAGAAGATTCGTCGGAAACAGTGATAGCTTATGCCAGTCGTACATTAAATCCTGCAGAGAAAAACTACTCGGTAACAGAACTTGAATGTCTAGCTGTTAAATGGGGAATTTGGAAAATGCGACATTATTTAGAAGGGTATCATTTTATTGTCATTACAGATCATCAATCTCTGAAATGGCTGGAACACATAGAAACTCCTTCAGGAAGACTAGCTAGATGGATTATGGAGTTATCGCAATGGGATTTCGAGGTTCGATATAGAAAAGGAGTGGAAAATCAACTACCTGATTACCTTTCTCATTGTCTGATCCAAATACTTGAAATATCGGAGAAAATAAATTGTGCTTGGTATAAAAAAATTTTTGGGTTAGTGTAAGAAAATCCAGATGAACATCCAGACTATAAAGTCTACAATGGAAAATTATATCGTCATGTATTGCATACGCTTGATTTTAATGAAACTAGTTATGAAGAACAATGGAAACCATGTATTCCAACTGAAAATAGGATTGGAATTCTTAAAACTGTGCACGATCTTCCAACAGCAGGACATCTAGGGACAGCCAAGACTCTAGCTCGATTAATCCAATTGTATTATTGGCCCGGAATGCTGCGAGAAGCTACACAGTACGTAAGAAATTGTGAGAATTGTCAGAAGAATAAGTACGCTCGTCAACCATCAGCTAATAAAATGCACGCAACGAACGTTGATACCTTATGGGAAATGGTATCAATAGATTTTGTAGGACCATTACCAAGATCTACTAGAAATAATACTATGCTTTGTGTACTACAAGATCGCTTTTCGAAATGGATTGAATTGAAACCGCTACGTCGAGCAACTAGCGTTGCAGTCATTCAGGCGCTGAAAGAGCTTATTATTCTTCGCCATGGTTGCCCGAATACTGTCGTGACGGACAATGGAAAACAATTTTTGAGCAAGGAATTTGAAAATTTCTTACAAGAATATAGAATCCAACATCGTAAAACACCACCTTATTCACCGCAGTGCAACCCCGTGGAAAGAGTAAATGCAGTTGTAAAAACTATGATTCGGCAATACCTGGACAGTAGGCAACCTGAATCGGATAAATACTTGTCGGAAATACAATTTGCATATAATACGGCGCGACATATTACTACTGGATTCACGCCCGCTTATTTGAACACTGGAAGGGAAATTCTTGCGCCTGGCAATCAAGATGCCAGACCAAATTTTAGACAAACTACTGCGGAGACAAGGCTACAGCGAGCACGTGATGCTTTACTACTAGCACGTGCAAATCAAGCGAAAAATTTTCAAATTCAGCAAAAACGATATGATTTAAGAAAAAGAGAATGGACACCAAAAATTGGAGATTTAGTCCTTAAAAAAAATCACCAATTATCTAATAAATTGAAGAAAATAAATGCCAAACTACAAGAGCAATTTTCAGGTCCCCTGAAAATTAAGAAGAAAATCTCTCCAGTAATTTTCGATCTAATTGACGAAAATGACAAAATATTTAAGCACGTTCATTTGAAAGATCTTGGGTCATTCAACTCGAGGCCGTCGAACTAGGAGGCAATGTCCGCAGACCAAAACAAACGTTGTCTACGGATTACCTTTAAATCCAATTAAATTTGAAATTTAGAAATATTTTGAAATTTATTCCTCAGTATTCATCATGACTTCGTCAAGTGAGTTCGAAAAAATTGTGGCAGAAGCTCTGGTAGAATCTGATTCTACAAATTTAGAAAGTGGGTTTTCTGAATTTAATAATAATAATTTTATTAAAAATTTAGTGACCGCCGGTTTCAGTAATGTAAATTTACATGAAAATAATTTAATGGATGAAGATGTTAATAATAACTTCGTGCGCAAAAATTTAATGTTTAATGTTTTATTGCAGAAATCTACTTTCTTTTGTAACTTCTGTAATCACTTGAAAGTCTCCTTGAATAAATGCAAAAGGGCTTTAAATAGCTGAAAATTATGTTCATTTTGTGTACACTTAAGATTTGCTTCCTCTTAGAGGAACCTAATTAATTAAAACATTCAATACATATTAATTTCGTTACAAAAGAAAAATCTCCATGAATTCTATTAATTTCTGATAATTCCCTTTCTCTTTTCACCCCCTATGTTTTGCTTCTGTATTTGATAAAATTTATAAATTCTATTATATTAGATTTTTGTAATTTTAGATAATTTATAGATAACCAATTATAAGTTTCGGTAATTGCAAAAAATGGTTTTCACTCTTCTACATTTTTATTCAATTTTGGTATTTTCTAGATTACAGTTATATTTAAATTTGATGGTTTTCAAATGAATCATTCAAGTTATTTGATTTTCATATTACTGTTATTTAACTGTAAAAGTCTTTTTATTTTTTAACCCTCTGTAGCACGGTGGTTACCACCAAAATCTACTTGATTTTTAAGATTTTTTTTATTAATTTATATATGCTTGACCCAATTCAAATAATAGATTACTTTTTATTTTTTGTAGAAAATTTACGTTTCCAAACTTTAATTTTAAAGTATAGTCAAAGTCCTTTAAGTATCCGTCTGTTAAGTCGCACTTATCCTTATTTTTTGGTCACATACATTTTTACTCACACGAATTTGATACCCCCTCTGTAAATTTCTATTGTATTTTTGCAGCTGAGCTAAAGAACTTGAGATGGTTTTTAAATGTCATAACAGTAATTGAGTTAATATTAAATTTATTGAAAATGTTGTTGCTTTTGGTTTAAAATTTTTTTTATTATTAAATGGCAGAATTTGAAAAAAAAACAATTTTTAATGGTGTAAACAGTAAGTATAAATTTATTTGTTATTATGAAATTAAATATTTTAAATGTAAAAAAAAAAATAATAATTCATAAAAGTCAAAACTTTTGAATGATATAATTTTTAAGTTTTTCAACTTCTCTAAATCTAAAAATCATTATTAGAAAAATCATTATAGAAAAAATATTTTTATGGCTTTCAAAAAATGTTTGCCGCAAAGGGCACACACTTTAAATAAGAATTGATTTCATCATTCTATGAATTTTTTTTCTGTGACATTATTTCTATGACATTTTTTCTGTGACATAAATTCCCTGACGTAATTTTCATGACATCGCGAAAAAACGTCACGTATGTATGACATAAAATTCATGTCATATATTTTCGTAAGGGATAGAACATTGAGAGAAATCATGCAAATCGATACTCCTTTTGGTGGTAAAATAATCATTTTAGGAGGTGATTTTAGACAAGTTTTACCAATAAAAGAAAGAGGTACAAAATATTAAATTATGAACTTGTTTATTAAAAAGAGTAAATTGAGAAAGACATTTTTAATATTTACATTATCTGAAAACATGCGAGCTTTACCAGAAGAAACAGAGTTTATAGATTTTCTGTTAGAAATTGGAAATGGTACAAATAATGATGTTAAAGATTGTGTTGATTTACTACAAAGAATTATTGAAAAACGAAATGTTGATATTGCAAGAAATACGTATGAACACTTAATTAAAGAGAAAAAATTTCAAGAATTGTCATTTGATGTTATTTTGGCACCTAGAAATATTAATGTTAATAACACTAACAAACAAAATGTATTGTTATTAGATAACGATAAAGAAAAAGTATATAAAAGTATTAAATGTATAGATAATTCTGATAATGTTAATAATCATGATGTTATTTTACCAGAATATTTAAACACTTTATCGCCATCTGGTTTACCACCACATTTATTACATTTGAGAATACTTTCAGTTGTAATGTTAATTAGAAACCTTAGCATTAATAAATGTTTATGTAACGGAACAAGATTATTGGTGTTAGATTTACCAAATCATGTAATTAAAGCTGAAATATTGACCGGAGATAAGTGTGGGAATATTGTATTTATACATCGTATATTATTATATTGTGAGAATTTTTATCCTTTTACATTCAAGAGAAGACAAATTCCAATCAAACTAGCCTTCGCTATTACTATTAATAAATATTAAGGACAGACATTTCATAAAATTGCAATTGATTTAAGAAAATATGTAATTAATCAGGGTCAATTGTATGTATCATTGTCAAGGGTTCGCTCTTTTGATTCAGTTAAACTATATCTAGGTAATCAAAGAAGTGAAAAATATATTAAGAATTATGTTTATAAAGAAATTTTTTAATAGGTTTAATAAAATTATGAAATATATTGTTATATTGTCATGAAATTTAAATATAAGTTTCTATATTACAGTTAACATTACCTTTTGTATAGCTCATTTAGAATGTAATTTCGACTTTAATTAAAGATTAAAATTTAATACATTTAAAATTTAAAATTTCAAAAAAAGAAAATAATTTGAAATTACATCTTTAATTATAATTATAAATAATTAAAGACATTCCTGTTTCTAAACAACTTAATTAATTAAAAAATAGTCATAGGGTAATTCGAGGAGAGATAGATCATGAAGTGATATAGATTACTTCTCGACATTTTGAATCTCTTTCACTTATAGGTCTGGTTATTTGTCAGTTAGCATGTCATGATACATAGACTAAAAGTTCAATAGTATATTTCGTAACATGCGTGACAAGCAGTCGTTTCTGAAACGAGAGCAATGTTTTTGCAACGAGTGAAACGAGTTGCAAAAATTGCGCGAGTTTCAAAACGGCTGCTTTGTTCACGCAGTTACGAACGATACTTTTCATAACAAAGTCATAAAAGGCGTGATTCGGTTCTCTGTATAGATAACCAGAAAGTTGCAGAATTATGAATGATTCACTATGTCACGTCAGAGTGTACACAAATACAATCCAAATTGAATGTCTCATACCTTTTTACTTGTCAACACGCAGCGCCGGTGATACGGTCAGGTTAGATTTTGAAGCGGTACTACTCACGCTAAAAATATCGACTCTGTTCTGTTGGTCAAACAGTGCGTGCAAAAAAAGTAGAAAAGTGGGGGACATGCAATTTGGACTGTACTTGTTTGCACTCTGACGTCACATAGTGAATCGTTCTTAAATCTGCAACTTTCTGGTTATCTACAGAGAACCAAATCACGCCATTTTTAAGACTGCGTTATGAAAAGGGTCTTTTCATTACCAAGTTTATTTAGAAAGCAAAAGGACAAGCACTTTTTTATTTGTTAAAAAAAATACTCCAATATTTTTGTCGCGTGTTAAATATAATAATTTTTTCGTTTAGTCATTATGATTTGTTACTAAAGTAATACGTACGTCGAAGTATGGCTGTTATTGCAAGGTAAATATATGTAATAAAACATGATTCCAAAACTTATTTTAATTTATCGCGCACCTTACTTTTTGTGGATGTTCGAAGAGAGATGGTTCACTGCTCTATAAATATATGACTAAGTAAAACATAATTTTTTTTAATGAATGTACAATTTTTTAATTTATGAATAAGTAAAATTTTCATTTAGCAATAAGTGATATTTTCACTTTCCTTAGATATATATATATAGGTTGTGTTATTTACCTTGTACATTTAGTACAAGGTAAACTAATTTTAACAAATTTGTAAATATATGTAGTGAATATTGAGTGGCCAAAATTGATTTTAAGTCAAAGTGTTTACATAACCTAAATTTTAAAATCTAAAATTCCTTCACAATGTTCGCCTTTCAACCAATCACGGTTTTTAAAACTGTCTTGTAGCTAAAAGTTATGTCAAATAGAGCTTGTCTAATTCCTGAGCTCCAATCGCTCTCTAAGTAAAATACCGTAAACAAAATATTCTCAAATATGTAATTATCAGAACTTGCATTTGGCCTAACTTTTAACTTTTCGAATTCGTATTTGTTATAAATTTAAAATTACTTAACTCGCATTTGCGATTTGCATTTCTTAAAATTTTCAACTTCTCGAAATCGTATTTTATTTATTTATTAAAGTTCCTAGGGCTAAAGTATTTGTTGGTACTTCTACACTCCAAACTTGTGGTTGCATTTGTCCGAACACTAAATTTGTATTTTTTCCAATCTTTCAAATCACCGAACTCGTATTTAGCAAAATATTAAACTACCCACATTTAGAACTGTAAGAACTTCTAAATCTCTGAATTTCCATTTGTCTGAACTTTAAAATAACCAAACTTACATTTGTTAAAATTTTGAAACACCCGAATTTGCATTTGTCCAAACTTTGAAATCACGGAACTCACGTTTGGTTGAATTTTAAAATCTCCGAATTTGCATTTGACTGAACTTTTAAATGACCGAACTTGCATTTATTCGAACTTTCAAATCACCAAACTTGCATTTGTCATATATTACATCGATCTATCTTCAATAACATTTTTTTTCACTTTTTTTGTAAATGCTATTTTCTTTCTTCTGATATTTGCTTACAATTTATTTTTAACAATTGTCAAAAAAGAGGAAACTGTGGAAAATTAATATTTAGTCAACATTTAAGGAAGCTCAAGTTAAACAGACCTTTCTATTGATAGTTCAGGTAATTCTAAGGATTTTCGTGACAAAATATAAAATAGAATTCAGAACAATAGTGATATAATTATTACAACCCTATTCCCGTTACATCATACTCTATAAGCTGTCCTTTATTTATTCATATGTTAAAATAACACCATGACATGGCGCACGTAGCGCGCAGTTTTTGATCTAGTTTAGTTTGAGGTAAGCTGATAAAACTCGCTTATGAACGTCTTTAGTGTTCAAAACTTTAAAGCGTTTTTCCCAAAAGTCACATTTTCAAAGTCGTTGCCCCTCGTAACTCCAAAACTACTCAACCGATCCTTTTGAAATTTGGAACACCATTTCTGTATAAAATTTACAAGGTAGTGACGAAGCCCTTTTTTAATTTTTCTTTTTTTCTTTTTTTTACAATAAAAAATAAGCCGATTTTTTGGGTAAAAATCACGTTTTTCACTTCAAAGTGTTCACAAAAATCGAAAAATTAAAATTTCGAAAATCCCCTTCGACATTACCTGGGGAAATCGATTTTCAAACGAAAAATCTTTGGTTTTTTCATTTCTGATGATTTTGCACTTAGTTATGAGGGGCACCGCAATTCATCTTTTTTCTGAGGCGCCTCACAATAATTGCAGCCATTGCTCTATTTTCAGATATTTTGCAGTAAAAATTTGACACAATATTCTTCAAATGTTGTACATTAATGTCCAATAAGTTTTAGTGAACTGATTTTAACTGTGTCATCAGAAAAAATTCACAAAAAAGTGCCTTTTTTGCACGAATTAACCCTACCCCCCCCCCCCCCCTTAATAATTGAATAGTAATGTTGAATTTCTTATGGGGTATCAAATTAGTATAAATTTAAGATAGCAAAAGGTTTCAAAACCATCTTTTACTCTTGTATATTTTATTTTTTTACAACAGTTTTTCATTGAAAATTAGGTTTTAATAAAATGAAACAGTTTAGCAATTTATGATTTCATGCAGACTAAAAGTATGTAATTTGTTTCAATGTTGGAAAATATAAGTTAGTTAAATGTTTTAAACAAATTAAGAACGTCTTTTGAGATTGCTGAAAATTTTTTACAACAATAGTGTAGTTTTTTATCTGTATGCAATTTATTTAAAAGAATGATGTCTTAGAGGTTATATCCTGATAATTAAAAGTATCGTTTAAATCGAAATATTTAATTTTAAATTTTTCTTTCTTTTTTTTCATGAACTACAGATCATTTTAATGGGAGGGTTTAGTAATCAAATCTCTATAAAATATTTTTGCTTTGACTTATTTAAATTTCTGTGTAAAAAAAAAGAATGAATAGAATCATTAAATTTTTGTTGACATCCATGGTTGGTCGCTTCCTAAAAAAGATGAAAAGTTTTAGATTAGTAAATGTTTTTAATTTTTTGATTTACAATAATATTGTTGATTTTTATTAAATTGGTAAACAAAGATTTTAGTGTAAAGATTGACTTTAGAAATTGGTTTAATTGTTTCTTGGATGTATACAAATTTTAATCGTGATCAAGTGTAACAATTGAGTTGCTCATGGATTATTCAATTTTCTTAAGATATTAGATATTTTAATAAGTGTACATATTCTTGTTAAAATGTAAAGGTTTTTGCAGAAGCTTCTTATGTCAGACTACGTTTCCAAATATATTTATATTTTACTCCATTTAAGTAAATGTTTATTACAAATTAATCTACTTTTAAATTATAGAATATTGAACGATATTATTATTCATAAAAATGATTTTATAATATACTACATTAAAACATTTATTTATTTAATATGTGATAATTTTAGTCTATTAATGTGAACTATTTTAGGTTTATTTTTAATTAAAATTTTGACATTTCCATTTTGAAAAATTTCTAGTACTTGATGCGGGCCTGTATACTGATTTCCAAATTTGTGTGGTTTCGGACCACTTAGTAAAAATACATTATCTCCAACTTTAAAATTCTGTGGATTAATTTTCCTATCATGGTAGTGTTTAGATTTTTCTTTTTCTGAAATTAAGTTTAATCTTGCTATACTCCTTATTTCATGTAATTTCGTTACGAGATCCTTTAAATAGTCATCATATGTTTCTAATTTTTCATGTTGCAAAAGAGGATCGCTGGACGGTTGACGCGCTAACTGTCCGAAAACTAATTCATGTGGTGTACATTTTGTAACTTCATGCATACTGGTATTGTATGAAAACATGGCTAATTCTAGCCAATCATACCATTCTGAGTTCTTTTAAATAAATTGTTTTAAGTATTCGCCTAGTACATGGTGTGATCTTTCTATTGATCCGTTCGATCGGGGGTGAAATGCTGTAGTTTTGAATTGTCTGATTCTAAAACTTTTTGCTAGACTCTTGATTAAATAACTCAAAAAATTTCTTCCTTGATCTGTTAATACTGCTTTTGGAGATTCAAAAATACATATAAATTTTTTGGTAAAAGCATCTGCAATAGTTCTAGCTTGTTGATTCGGTAATGCAATAGCAAGAGAAAATTTTGTAAAATTATCTTGAATAGTCAGAATGTATTCATTGTTTAAACTTGTTTTAGGTAAAGGACCTACAATGTCCATTGAAATTGTTTCGGAAGCAACACCTGGAGTATCCGTTATTACCATAGGATTTTTTGTTTTTACGCAAACGAGTTTTTTAAGTTGACATTTAAAGCATAGTTAAATATATTTCTGTATATCAATCTTCATATTACTCCAATAAAATTTTTGTCTAATTCTGTTATAAGTCTTTGTTACTCCTTTATGGCCGCCTATAGCTGACGAGTGTGCTTCTTCGATTGATTTAACACGTTGTTCTTTTGTCGGGTGTTGAACGATTCCATTACAAATAATAATTTTTGTTTTTGATTTACAGAAAGTAGAGTTCAGTATAGATACGATTTCATTCCATGATATATGATTTACTCTTAAAGTTTTTGCAATAGAAATTGATTTAAGATTAAGTTTTTCCGCGATTTCATACATTGAAGAAATTGTTAATTTAATATTATTTAATGTTTGTTTAAGATTCTCTTTTTCTTCTTCTTCAATTGGTAAAGCAATATGATATTGTTGACCCTTTTTTGTTTTTTTTGCTTGACCTTTAAATAAATTTTTAAATTTTAGTAATTTATTATTTTTATCTAGACCTTTAGATCCATTATTACGTGGTACTCCATTACAAGTTACAAAATACTCATAATTATCTTTCCTCATTGTTAATTGATCCCGACATTCTACAATATTTTTTGATTTATCTTCGATTTCTTTTGAACATCATTGAGACGGTAAACCTTCAAAATTAATTTCTTCTATTTCTTCATTATCTTCAATATTTTTTTCATTAATCTCTTCATTATTATTTTTAGTTATTTTCTTCATTAATTTCTTCGTTTATAATTTCTTCTTACGACGAATCATCGCTTAAATTACTTTTACTTACTTCTTCATAATTTGATATTTCATTTTCATTTAATTCATCTCTGCATTTTTTTACGACGATTTCTAGATTTCTTAACATCTAAATATTTAGGATTTGAATCGCTTCTTTGATTCTTTATAGGATTTCTGGATTTCTTTTCATCATAATATTCAGGATCTGGATTAATTCCAGGATTAAAAGGATTTTCAGGATCAGAATAATTTTCAAGGTCGGATACATTAGTATCTTCGGATTTATCATCTGAGTCGGTATCAGAATAATAATTATTAGATTCATTCATTTTTTCTTCGATTTCATTACATTTAGGTTTCTTAGGTCTACTACGTTTTCTTGTCACTGCTGCATTTTCGTTTCTTTCGGGTTCCTTAAGAGTTTTCCTTGGTCTTTCTCGTTTTCTTGATTCCTTAGTAGTCAATTCTTGTTTTTCTTCTAAATATTTCTTAGGTCTACCACGCTTCCTTTTGCTAATTCTTAAAGGATGATCTTGATTTTCTGGTTGTCCACAAGTTTTTTTATTTTTTATGTTATTTTTATTATAAGATTTATTACGAGTTGTTATGTAACATTTTTCCTCAGTTTCAGGAAATGATTTTGTTGTGATGGTTCCTAAAATTTCTTTTATACTTTTTAAGGCATTAAACAAAATTTTATCTTCACTATGATTTTTAACATGATTGATTATATTAGCCATAGATTTTTCAACATACGTTGTTATTTTTTGTGAATTTACAAGGTTCGCAGAATTTATTTTTATATTGTTAGCTTTAATTTCATCATCGGTATCAGATTCATCATAAGACTGATTAATTTCTTCATCACAATACAAGTCAATGGAGTCTTCATCATCAGATATTTCTCCTTCTGTTTCATAGTCATCTTCTTTTCGTATAAATTTTACGGGGTTTCTCGATAATGCATCTGCATTCACGTTGGTTTTTCCTGCTTTTATAAACTACATCGAATTCATATTCCGCAAGCTTTAAACGCCATCTGGTTACTCTTGAGCACGGGTCTTTGAAATTTTGAAACCATACTAATGGTTTATGATTGGTAACTAATGTAAATTTTCTTCCGTATAGGTATGGTCTAAATTGTGTAACGCAGTAGATTATTGCTAGAGCTTCCTTTTCGTATGTATCGTATTTTTTTTCATTTTCATTTAAAACTCGAGATGTGTAAGAAATTGGTTGATCTTTTCCTATTGGGCCTTGTGACAATATGCCACCTATTGCAAATCCTGAAGCATCAGTCGAAACAACAAATGGTTTCGAAAAATCGGGTCTAATTAAAAGAGGTTCCTCACATAATTTTGTTTTGAGGTATTCAAAAGCATCATGTTGTTCGTCTGACCAGGAAAAAGGTACGTCTTTTTTTAAAAGATTTGAAAGTGGTGTAGCTATTTTCGAAAAATTTTTGATGAATCTTCTGTAATAACCAGCTAAACAGAGAAATTGTTTGATATTTTTCTGATTTTTGGGAATTGGAAATTGTTTTACGGCTACTAGTTTTTTCGGATCGGGTCTAACGCCATGTTTATCAAAAATATGACCTAAATAATTAACTTCGGGTCGTAAAAATTCACACTTATCTGGTTGCAATTTGAGGTTAGCTAAACAAAATCTTTCCATTAATGCATTCAATTTTTGTTCATGTTCCTCTAATGTATCTGCATATATTACAATATCATCTAAATAAACAAATAAATCTGTATTAATTAATCCGGTAAGACAATCATTCATAAGACGTTGAAAACATGCAGGCGCATTTTTTTTCTGTGAATGTTCTTTATTCATTTTAATTTGATGAAAACCTGATGCCAGGTCAAAAACTGAAAAATATTTTGCGTTTCCAAGCTGGTCTAACAAATCAATTATATTAGGCACAGGATGATTACCTTTAATTGTTTTTTCATTTAGTTTGTGAAAGTGTAAGACCATTCTCCAAAGTTTATTTCCCTGAGAATCTGATTTCTTAGGTACTATCCAAACTGGTGTGTTATATGGGAATTGTGAAGGTTTAATTATTCCTTGATCTAAAAGTTCATTAACTTGTCTTTTAATTTCTTCTTTATAAATTGGTGGAAAACGGCACTGACGCGTAAAAATTGGTTGGTCGTTGGTAGTGGGGATAGTGTGTTCTAAAATATTAGTAGCTTCTAAGGTTTCTCCTGGGATTGAAAACGATCGATATTTTTTGTTATTATATTTATAACATGAGTTAATTCTTCTTCGTTTAAATGATCTAACCTTAAAAATTTATTTACTGTTTCTATTCGATTAATACCTGTAAATAGTTTATTTACTCTCCCTTACGGGTTCGAGGGCCACCGCTCCCTTTACAGTTCTATTACATACACGCTTTTCTCCTCTCTTCCATCCAACTTAAATCTAAATTCTTACTTATATCTATTACAAAATCGCTTAATTTCTAAAATTTGTACATTTTCAATTTCGCTTTCCCTTTCCTTAGTGCCAGTGCCAGGGCTTCCGTTTCCTATTACCTTATTTTCATTCTTCGTTTCCACCTTTACTTTATGTTTTAGGTTTCTTTTCCTATCCGTCGCTTACACTGTTTTTTCTCTTTTGCCTTCCAACTCTCTCATCCATTTTTCTCCCTTTCCACTCTCATCCAAAATCTCACACAGTCTCTCCCCTATCCCTCTAATCACATCCTCATCCACCACACATACATCCAAAACATGCGCCCAGTCCTCAACCTCGTACATACACACTCTGCATTTTCTGTCCTCTTCTACCTTCCAGTATTTGCATTCATTCATCCCTTCTCCCATCCTAAATCTAATCACCCTATTCCATTTACACTCTTTTTCCTTTCTCCTTAAATACTCCGGCGTTTCCTCTCCTTTTATCATTCTATACCACCTGTTGTATTTTGATTCCGTTATCCTTCTCCACCTCTCCTCCCGTTCCTTCCTTTTCATTCTTTTCTCTATCTCCTCCCAACCTCCTATTTTTTCTCCTGGCTTTAACCCTTCTTTGAGTGCTTTTTGCCTCCCCTCCTCCTAAATCGACATACTACTATCGCCCCTGTCTGCTCTATCCTTTATCTGCTTCCAGCACAGCTGCGCGAAACTACTTCCTTCCCTTTGTTTCAACTTCTCTTTCACCCCCCACGCTCTTTTCCTCTGTCTTATAATCATTCTTTCTCTTCCTAACTCCTCCCTTAACATATACCCTGGGCAATTCCAACTCACTCACATCGTCCACCTTAGGAATTTATCATTCATCCGTTCCACATTCACTTCCTCTCTCCATCCCCATACTTCCACCCCATAACTCAACACCGACCATACCAGCATATTAAATAGCCACACTCTCTTCTTCCAGTCGTTCGCAAATCTTCTTTTTTCTATCCCCCACACTACCCCCAACACTTTGCTTGCTCTCTCTATTCTTTTCCTTACATTCAGCCTTCCTCCCCCATTTCTCTTAAAGCAGTAACCCAAGTAGCAAAATTCTCTCACCTCTTCCACCACCTTTCCATTCAAACTCCAAACTTCATCCACTCCGTCCACTCTCTTCCTAAATCTCACCATTTTCGTTTTCTCTACATTCATCCACAAATCTTTTTCTCTCACATATTTCTCAAACTCTCTCATCATCATTCTCATACCACTTTCTTCCTCTACCAACAACACCACATCATCCGCATATGCTAGGGTGTAGATCTTTATGTTTCCAATAACAACTCCCCCTTTACCTCTTTTCCACATCTTCTCCTCTAGGTCTGCCATCAGCAGATTGAATAGCAGAGGGCTTAACGGACATCCCTGCAGCAATCCCCTACCTAACCAAAATTCTTTTCCTAGTCTCCCTCCCGCCTTTACTCTTACTCTCGTGTCTTCATACACCTCTTTTATCCTTTCTATTATTCCTTCTTCTATTCCCCTCTCCTTTAATACCCTCCAGAGTATCCGCCTATTCACTGACGGAAAAGCCGCCTTGAAGTCCACAAAAAGCGCAATTAACTTTCCCTTCTTCCTCCTTAGATTTCTATTGATTATAAAATTCATCACATACACGTTGTCCATCGTTCCCATCCCTTTTCTAAAGCCTGTCTGATTGTGTGGTATACACCCTAACTCCTCCACCTTTTCCTCCAACCTCCTCCTCAAAATCTCCGCATATACTTTATATCCTACTGGCATCAATGTTATCCCCCTATATTCCTCTATCTTTCTTCCTTCTCCCTTTTTTATCAGAGGCACTACTAGTCCCGTCTTCTATGCTTCCGGCCATCCCTCTCCCTTCCAGACTTTATTCACAATACTCCACATTTCCTCCTTTATCCCTTCCCCCCGTACTTTATACTCTCGTTTTCTATATCATCCCAACCCGCCGCTTTATTCCTCTTCAGCCTGTTCATTGCCTTCCCTACCTCTTCTCTACTTATTCCCTCTCCTTTCTTCTCTTCTAGCCTTTTCCTACCTTCTCCTTTTACCCTGCTCTTGACTCCCCCATACATTTCACTAAAATATTTCGTCCATTCTTCTATTCCTATATCTTTATTTATCTCTTTCCTGCATTTTTCTCTCTATTGATTATCTCCCACTCTCTACCCTCTCTAATCGCCTTCTCCAACTCTTCCATATACCTTAGTCTTCCCTCCTCCCTTTTTCTTTATAGTAGCCTTTCATGCTCTTTATGCTTTCTGTTATACTCTCTTTTCTCCATTCTACCTTTTCTCCAGTTCTTAATACTTTCTCTTAACTCTTTCCTACTTTCCACACACTTTTCATCCCACCACCCTCTATAATCTTTCTCTTCTTCTTTCCCCTCCATTTCTTGTCTTACCGTCTCTATCTTTTCCTTTAAGTCACTTAAACACTCGTCTACATTCCTTTCTTTCATATTTTCCCAAGCCTCTTTTCCCATCCTTTCTCCATATTCTATTAGCTTGTCACCTTTCCATTCTCCCATTTTACTTTTTCCCTTTCTCCGCTTCTCTTTCTCCCATCTTCTACCTTTAAGTTTCAACGTCACTACTATTGGGAAGTGCCCCGACACAACTTCCCTCGCCACCTTCATCTTTACCATCCTGCCTCTCGTTATCTCATCTGCCAGCACATAGTCTATCACTGTTTCCCCATTAACTTTGAATGTGTATTCTCCCTCCTCATCCCCTTCCATATTCCCATTGCATATCGACCACCCAGCCTCTTCTACCATTTTAATCAATCTTTCCCCCTCTTCGTCCACCGCTTTATGCTTTGACTTTCTTATGAATTGCTGCTTTTCCTCTTCCCATATTCCACCTCCCTCTTCCCCCGTCCACGCATTAAAATCGCCTCCTATTATTACCCTTTCCTCTTTACCTACGTCCATCCACCTCTCTACCGCTCGCCACCCTCTCTCTTCTCCCCTTCTTCTATACACACCTACTACCGTCATCGCCTCTTTCCCTACCTCTATCTTCCTCACCATACATCCTTCCACTTCCCTCGCTGCTTCTTTCTCTCTGCTCTCTTTTATTCCTAGTCTTACCCCCGTCACCATTCCATTCCTTCCATCTTACTCTCCTTCTTCGCCTCTTGTATTTTCCATCTATACCCTATTGGCAACTTTTCTCTAATCGTCTCCCAATCCTTTCGATCTATCCAAGTCTCGCTCATCATTACTACGTCCCACTTTCCTAATACCTTCCAAAAACCCTCATCTTTATTTTTTAGCCCTGACACATTCCAAAACACTATTCTAATTTCTTCCTTCACTCCTATTCCCTGCCTTTTCTTCTGTTTCCCGAAACCCCTCTGTCGTTTCGTTTTCTTTTTCCTTTTCTTGTGTTACCTGCCTTTCTTTGCCTACAACCCCCTTCTCTCTTTCCTCTTTCTCCCTTGCTTCTCTTACCCTACTTCTCCTTATGTCATCTACCTTTACCAACTCCCCTTTCCCTTCTATCACTGTCCACCATTCTCCTTTTATCCATACAAGTCCTCTACCTGCTATTACTTTATTACCTTTTTCGCACTCCTCCCCTGCTTTCCGTACTAACTGTCTCTCTAACTTCCTCTCCCTTTCCGTCTTATCTACTTTTATCCAAATTCTCTTGTCCTTCAACTTGCTTTTCAACCTTATTATTTGCCATTTCTCTTCCTCACTACCCAGTTCTACTACCCACAAACTTGCGTTGCTCCCCTGATTTCCCACTGCAATCACTCCCTTAATCTCTACCTTTGCTCCCAGCTCTCCTAATACTTTTGCTATTTCCTCTCTTCCTTCCTTCCTCTCTACTCTCAGCCCTCTAATCACTATATTATTTCTCCTTTTCCTCTTCTCTTCCTGCTCCATTAAGTTCTATAATTCTCTCACCTTTGTCTCTAACATCTTCTCTCTCTCACCTCCTCCGTCTCCTCTCTCTGCTCTTGCACCTACCTTTTGTTCCAATTCCTCAAACCTTTTCTCTACCTTTCTCTTCTTCTCCTTATTCCCTTCTACTATCTTTTCTTGCATCTTCTCTAAACTTTCTACCCTTTTCATAACCCTATCTCTTTCCTCGTTCCACTTTTTCTCCCATTGTTCCCACATATTTTTTATTCCTACTATCTTTTCCCCCAGCTCTCCTATTTCCTTCTTTGTTCCCCCTGTCTCTCTTTTTAAGTCTTCTTCCATCTTATTACCTATCGCTTCCATTTTATCATTCATTAACTTTCCCATATTCGTAAACATTTGTTTTAACTCTCCAAACTCATCTAAGCTGTCCCCTGAATCTTTCCTGAATTTTTTCTTCCTCCCTCCCACCAATGATCCCGTATAATTACTATCACTATCATCTGCCTCCCTATCTACATTTGTCATCCACCCCATAATGTCCGCCGAACCCCCCTTTATCGACGGCATGTTCAGCCTTCCTCTATTCGACGGCCTGCCTCGACCTCTGGCTGTACTACTAGCTAGCCCTGTGCTCTCTAGGTTTGCCTTTGCTTGCGGCGTTGAGAATATCTCTGACGCCCCTTCCCTGTCTACTGCTCTTTCTTCCTCTACCTTCTCACTATCCTTCTCTACCTGCTCATCCGTGTTAACCGGGTCGTGCTGCCCTCTCTTGTCGTCCGGCGGAGTTCTCTGCATCATTTTCGTTCTCTCTTTCCCCCTCACCCCAGCTAACCTCTAAAACATTCACACCACACTTTACGCTTTTTACATCCACTCACTCACTTTTCATACAGACCTATTCTTACACACACTCTCTCACCTTACCTCTTGCTCACTGTACACTTTCCACACTTACACTCGTTTAATACCTTTCACAAAGCCGAAAAAACAGTACACTGTCTAAATCTCAACTTTACGCGAACGGTACCGGAAACGGAAGCCCGATTAATACCTGTAATATTAAATACCTGACAAAGTTTATTTAATTTTTCATTATTATTATTAATAAATCCATGAAAAAATTTTCTGATGATCTGAACTGAGTATTAATAGTAGACTGTATTAAATTTGAATATTTATAATTGGTTTTAATAGTTGCTACATTTTCTTCTTTATTTTCTATAAAGTCAAGTAATTCCACTGTTAATATAGGAATATTCATTGCTTTAAAACAAGTATTAGCAATTTTTAAATAAGCTCGACCATTTACATTTGTTACTAAAGCATTTCCAATAAAATACTGTTATGTATTCCTGTGTAGAAAATGGATAAAAATTGTCATCGATTTCCATTCGTTTTTCTGCGTAATTTATTTTTACATTATTGTTGTTAAAAAATTGTGTGCCTAAAAATCCTTCATGACTAATTGGAACATTATTAGGGATTAGATTAAAAATCGTAGAGTGACCAAGTATATTTAACTTTATTTGTCCGAGGGTGAAAACAGGATGTTCGTTGATACCAGTGAGTCGCAGGCATTCTTCCGTATTAATGTAAACATCAGGTCCAACTACCCCTTCTTTCAGAAGGTTCGGACCTGCTCCAGTATCGATCATCATGGTTACAGTGTTTTGTAAGCCAGCTGCACTTATTGAAATATAAGGGATACTACTTAACATAGTAGCATCAATTTGTTCACTATTTTCATGTTGATTTTCGTTTTTATATTATTTTTATTTTTAGCGTTTAAAGGTGCATTTCCTCGTTCAAAACCTCCTCTGTCTCACCGACTGAGAGAAGGTTGCTCGAGTTTCCCGATTGTGGTTGTTGTAATTTTCGAGCATTATTACGAGTTCTTAAAGCACAATCATTTATAAGACGACCTTCTTCTTTGCAATAATTACACATCACTTTAACTTAAAAATTTTGCACTTGTTGACTTTGTAAATTAGGATTTGTATTAGGAGAAAAATTGTTACCTTTTTGATTTTGGTTATTAAAATTTATTGGTTTGTTATAATTATTTTGAAAATATTGTTGCTTTTGAAAACTTTGTTGATTTGAAGAATTTTGTCGATTTTAATAATGGTTTTGAAAATTTTGTCTATTTTTGAATCTTTGTTAATTTGAAAATTGAATATTTTGGTTTCTTGAAAAATTTGAATTTTGAAAATTTTGTTTAGGAAAATTTGGATTTTGAAATTGGTTAGAAAAATTTGGATTAAAATTAGGATTCTGGAAATTTCGATTAAAATTTTGACTTTGATAATTTCGATTAAAATTCGGATTTTGAAAATTTCTAAATTGATTTGTATTAAACCGTTGATTTTGACTATTAGAAAAATTACGTTGTTGACTCGATAAAACTTGTTGATTTGAGAATGTTTGATTTTTCATATTTAATTTGTTACATACTGGGGCAATGTGACCTTTTCCGCCACAAATTTGACAGTTAATGTATTTTCTTGTAAAGTATTCACTTTATTGTTTCGTGGATGAACATTCCTACTTCTTTGTGGTGTTTCCAACTCTGAATTTGAAATTGTATTTCTTCTTAAATCTTGACTCGCTTTTAATCTTTTTTCTACTTCTATTGCCGAAGTTATCGTTTCTCTTAATGTATTTGCTCGTTGTACGCGAATTTCTATTTCCGGCCTTATCCCTCTTATGAAACAATCTATTAAATCTCTATTTAACCCTGTACTAAAATTTTCATCGATTACTTGATTATTTGCCATTTTATGAGCGTCTAAAATTTTTTCTGAAATTTCTTTAAGTCTAGTCGCGTAAGATAAAACATTTTCTTCTTGCCACATAAAGGTATTTCCTAGCTCACCCTGTTATTTTGTAATTTTTTCTTTACTATTAATTGCCGCGATTTATTTTTAATAATTTTCATCTTATTTCTATTTGTTTATAAAAATTTGTTTAAACAAATTATTTTTTAAACAATTATTAACGTCAAAAATCATTATTTGGTCCATCGTCATCATTCCATTATTCAATTATTTAGTATCTCTGTCTCTCTAAGAATAGGCGGTAATGAGTTAAGCTATATAGTTGATTTATAATTTCTTATTGCAATCAGTGATACTATCGTGCATAGCGTACTGGACTGTCAGCTCGAGGACCAGGGTTCGAATCTTCGTGACTACAAAAGTTTTTCTGTTTCAGGTTCTAATAATATATGTAATTTAAACTATTAATATTTATGTGATTGAATTTATAAACTGTATTATGTAATTATATGTACTTTAATTAATGATAAAATTTAGATAAAGTAGTAGGTTGGCCTAACTTTGGGATGAGTAGTTGGGCCAACTTCGGAAGCAGTAGTTGGCCCGACTATGAATACCGTTGGTCGGCGAACGGTTATCATTTTGCTGGTTGGCCCAACTTTGGGGTCAGTAGTTAAGCCGACTTTTTGGATAGCGAAACTCTGGGCTTTGAGGTTGGCCCAACTTTGGGCTCAGTAGTTGGGCCGACTATGAGTACCGTTGGTCGGCGAACCGTTATCATTTTGCTAGTTGGCCCGACCTACGGCATGCAGAGTCGGACCAACCGCCGCAAGGTTGGCCCGACCGTGGGCCGACGGACAATTCGTACCTGGGTAACGGTGACGCTACTTCCGGCCTGCCATATGATCAGGTGACGTGGGGCGGCCATCTTCTACAAAAAATCTGTCAATGTCAAAACGGGGGATCATTTTGACGCTCGTAGGAACACCGGTTCGAGTAAAACAAAGGTTTAAAAAATTACTTATCTCAAATACTATGGTCAGTCGTAGCCCTTTTTTCAAAAAAGTGTCTGGGTTTTTTTTTAAAAAAACTCATAAGTTCAAATTTTTGAGTAGCGGAGGGGAAAGTGTTTGAGGACCACTGCAAATTTTCTCCTTCCAACAGCCTTAAGGTAAGTTATTGATCTATAGATCAACATGTGTGTAGATAAACAGGCGCGAAAAAAGGCTAGCCTAAAAGAAAAAGCTGCGCTGAAAATGTGTGTGTCGGTGTAATGGACTGTATAAAGAGCTGACGGGTTCTACGTGGAGAATGCTCCGCTATCTCCAACCCCAACTAGCGGCAACTCTGCTTTTGCTAGCAGCAGGCAATCGACTGCTCAACCTTCTGAGAAAGTGAAGGAACGAGATCCTAACATCCTAACATTTTTCAACGTCCCTGTAAATTACTGGGAAATTGAGAAGCTGTTTGGTCTCCACTGTTTGGAGGACTTTATCGACATCAATTCGCAAAAGGTAAACATTATATGTGACGCGCTCCGAAGAAAGGGACCTTAGAAGCAAATCAGTAATTTTTCAGGAGAGCGAAAAGAAAAGACGAGCGCGCATGGTACTCTGTACAAATCACTGATGTTTGTATTGTCATAACTTGAAAAATATTTAATAAGAACATTTTCTGACTTCAGATAATGAAAAGTGAACTTTTAATAAACTTAAATCAACTATAAACCGAAAATCGATTTTTTGCTTCTAAGGTCCCTTTCTTCGGAGCACGTCACATATTTTTAATACTTTATACATATAGTTATTATTTTCTTATTTTCATAAATTATTTCTTCATCCCCTATCCGAAAGTACGCTCTTTCTGGCAAAATTTCGCTCCAGGAACAGCGACTTTTGTGGCCTGCTCGAGCTCTCGTGCGCTCTGATTGGCTACGAGATTTTGTGGCTCGGTATCATTGCAAACTTCATCATGGCGCATATGTTGCGATTTTTGACAGGAACTATGTGCAGCTTATTAATCGGGCAATATTCAGAAAAAAAGGATCAAAAAAATTGTTTATTCTTAATCGTAACTTCTCAGATAAGTATCATATCAGTCACCTATAACTTAAAATAACTAAAAATAAATTGTAAATCATCTGTCAAAAAGAAACGAAACAATAACGAATTGTCTCCGATGTTTTGACAAATTATATACTGAAAAGGTTGTGCCTATTAAAATAAAAATAAATAAAAATTGCAAACGACTGACATGATACTTACCTTATTTTATGTTTTTACTTTTGTTGATGCCCGCAACGACCAGCAAAAACCTCGGCTTCGCCTCGGTTTTGCAAAAGTCGGGTGGGCAGTCCGAATTTCCATACAACCATTCAGCTGATTGAGGAACATTTTGCGAGACGCTATATGCAAGGTGGAAAGTAGAACGCTCTGAAGTAGGCAACAAAGGTAAAAATAGTAAACAATCTACGTTCTCTAAAAACTTTTAGAACGTACTTTCGGCTGGGGTCACAGAAAAATCGTATACGACACACAGCAAGAAAGTTGGATGCCCTGTTGTGCATGATAAAAAGCCTCGACTTCGCCTCCGCCTTTATATCACGCACATCAGGAAATCCAGCTTTCTGGCCTTGGGTTGTAACGTACTATTTATATATAGGCGATTCTTACGTAACTGCCTTACTTAGCGGCATTGAAAAATACACCTAAATTAAAAATATATTCTGAAGTGTATTAGTGAATTTTAAAGGTATATTATGAGAGTAACTAAAAACCAAATATACATAAATATATATATATATTATAACATCTATTATATTGCACTATATTTGCTGAAATTTCAGCTCCGTGGCGTGTCCCTTTTGCAAAATGTTAACTTTAATATAATAATTTTCGGTGAAAATATCATTCTTATAACTCAGCCTTTTTCAAGCATAAAGTGTCTATATTTATGAACAATTTAGGTTTATATTGCACTTCACAATACCTTTTTTATACTTAGAATCTGTAAAAATATTTTGTCCCTCAATTTTTCCATTTTTTTGAACGCAATCTGTAGACTTATAATTAAGGTGTCATGTATTTAGTTATTACGCCTTCTAATAAGTTAAATCTCAATTTTGATCCATTAGAACTAAATCGCATGTGAAAAAAGTTTTAAAAAAGAAAAATTTTTACTTAAAAGGGTTATGCCATTCTAGGATTTTCAAAAAATCGATTTTTTGTTTTTTGCTCTAAATGGTCCCTTAGGGTCTCAGAAATAACATATTTAAGGATGATGGCCGAAAGACACTCCTAAATAGTTAATTTTCAAAGTTTCGTTATCATAAAATACTCCAATTTACCCAGGAGTAAATGGAGGTGCATATGTTATTTTCTATCACAGATGTACGAAAATCTCGTGTTTTGTACGCGTTAGCGGGTCAGCACTCGCAGTTTTCAGGTTAGTGACGTTAGAGATAAAAAAACTTCCGCAAAGTGAAAAAACTCTCATCGCGCAAGCGCATTGCGGCTTCCTTGTTCGGAAGTTTTTTTACCTCTAACGTTCACTGACCTAAAAACTGTGAGTTCTGCCCCGCTTAAGGCAAACAAAAACACGAGGTTTTCGTGCATGTGTGGTAGAAATTAATTTTCTTGATTTAACATTAATAAGAAAAAATAACTGCCTGATAACCGATTGGTATCAAAAACCTACCTCATCGGGCAGATTGTTAAACTTTTTATCCAATCATTTTCTTAACCAAAAACGTAATATTGTTTCTACCACACATTCACGAAAACCTCGTGTTTTCGTTTGCCTTAAGCGGGGCAGAACTCACAGTTTTTAGGTCAGTGAACGTTAGAGGTAAAAAAACTTTCGAACAGTGAAAAAAACTCTCATCGCGCAGGCGCATTGCGGCGCATTGCGGCTTCCTTGTTCGGAAGTTTTTTTACCTCTAACGTTCACTGACCTAAAAACTGTGAGTTCTGCCCCGCTTAAGGCGAACAAAAACACGAGGTTTTCGTGCATGTGTGGTAGAAATTAATTTTCTTGATTTAACATTAATAAGAAAAAATAACTGCCTGATAACCGATTGGTATCAAAAACCTACCTCATCGGGCAGATTGTTAAACTTTTTATACAATCATTCTCTTAACCAAAAACGTAATATTGTTTCTACCACACATTCACGAATACCTCGTGTTTTCGTTCGCCTTAAGCGGGTCAGCACTCGCAGTTTTCAGGTTAGTGACGTTAGAGATAAAAAAACTTCCGAACAGTGAAAAAAACTCTCATCGCGCAGGCGCATTCTCACTGCGCGTTACTTTCAACTTGTCAAAAAATGAAAATTCAATCAATTTTTGCCTCGCCAGAAAAATTTGGCAAAATGCACAAAAAAAATTTCAGACAAATATCAATTATTTTCCATATTTCTAGATCTGATTTCAAACTTTTTCATCTATTAACGAAAAAAATTGAAAAAAAATTGAAGGACTGCGCGTTACTTTCAACTTGGCAAAAAATGAAAATTCATTCAATTTTTGCCTGACCAGAAAAATTTGGCAAAATACACAATAAAATTTTCAGACAAATATCAAATATTTTCCATATTTCCAGATCTAATTTTAAACTTTTAAATCTATTAACGAAAAAAATTGAAAAAAAATTGAAGGACTGCGCGTTACTTTCAACTTGGCAAAAAATGAAAATTCATTCAATTTTTGCCTGACCAGAAAAATTTGGCAAAATACACAATAAAATTTTCAGACAAATATCAAATATTTTCCATATTTCCAGATCTAATTTTAAACTTTTTAATCTATTAACGAACAAAATTGAACAAAAATTGAAGGACTGCGCCTTACTTTCAACTTGTCAAAAAATGAAAATTCAATCAATTTTTGACTCGCCAGAAAAATTTGGCAAAATACACAAAAAAAATTGCAGACATATATCAATTATTTTCCATATTTCTAGATCTAATTTCAAACTATATCATCTATTAACGAACAAAATTGAACAAAAATTAAAGAACTGCGCGTTACTTTCAACTTGCCAAAAAATAAAAATTGAATTAATTTTTGCCTCGCCTGAAAAATTTGGCAAAATGCATAAAAAAATTTTCAGAAAAATATCAATTATTTTCCATATTTCTAGATCTGATTTCAAACTTTTTCATCTATTAACGAAAAAAATTAAACAAAAATTGAAGGACTGCGCGTTACTTTCAACTTGACAAAAAATGAAAATTCAATCAATTTTTGCCTCGCCAGAAAAATGTGGCAAAATACACATAAAAATTTTCAGACAAATATTAACTATTTTTCATATTTCTAGATCTAATTCTAAATTCTCTAACGCAGATGAAGCCTGTTTTGAATTTATGCGTATTATTATTGAAGCATTCAATCTATTCGTACCGAGACTAGTACCTAGTTGCAAATCTAAAAAACATTATCCTCCTTGGTTTGACGGAGATATTATCAAAAATATCAATATCAAAAATAATTTTTTAAAAAAACGTAATTTGGCTGGTTGTGACTCTCATTACTACGATATACAAATTAAATCTATCTCAGATTATTTACATAAAAAAATTAAACATAATTATTGTCTTTATATTGAATCTATTGAGAGCTGCGCCTACAGTAATCCAAGTAAATTCTGGAATTTTATTGGGCAGCAGAGCAAAAACAATAATTTTCCTAATGATATGTACCTAAATGGTGTTAAATTTGACTCATTAGATAAAATTGTGAATGCTTTTGCTCATAACTTTTCTAGTAACTGCAACAGATCTGTTAGCGAAACGACCCAGAACTTGGGTATAATTTGTGATAATTTTGGTAATACTTCGGTATCTCTTTCGGAACAGCAGGTTCTTAAAGCTGCTAAGATGTTAAAAGCTACGACTTCGGCTGGGCCCGATGGCATTCCGAGCTTTATTGTTAGGGATTGTGCTTGGGTGTTTGCTTTACCCTTATCTATTATATTTAATCTAGCTCTTCGGACTGGCAAGTTTCCTCATGTATGAAAAGAGGTGAAAATTCTTCCTATTTTTAAAAAAGGTGATAAATCGCTTATTTCCAACTATAGGCCAATTGCCATTTTGCAGAATTTCGCCAAAGTTTTTGAGAGGTCGGTTCTCAGTATTCTACAAAATTGTATTGCTACTGTTATTATAGATCAACAACACGGTTGTATGAAGGGCAGATCGATCTCTACTAATCTGGTAGTTTTTAATGAGTGCATCAATGAAGCTTTACAAAAGGGTCTGCAAGTCGATGTTATTTTTCTCGATTTCTCTAAAGCATTTGACATGATTGACCATTCTATTCTGTATGTCAGGTTGAGTGAGATCGGTTTGCCTTCGGATCTTCGAGTATTACTGTCCGACTATTTGAGTAATAGAGCTCACTGTGTAACCATTGGTCGTTTTACTTCCGATTTGTTTGTACCCCGTACTGGAGTACCACAGGGATCATCGCTAGGCCTACCACTTTTTACTATTTATCTTAATGATGTTGCTCTTGCTGTTAAATCGTTTATTTTAATTTTTGCTGATGATTGCGGCGCGCCGCAATGCGCCTGCGCGATGAGAGTTTTTTCACTGTTCGGAAGTTTTTTTATCTCTAACGTCACTAACCTGAAAACTGCGAGTGCTGACCCGCTAACGCGTACGAAGCACGAGATTTTCGTTCATCTATGATAGAAAATAACATATGCAACTAGCGAGGCCGATTTTTTGTCTCGCACAATGTTCTCCGAACCCGTTTCACACTCGCTACGCTCGTGCTACACTCGTTCTTCGAACATTTGTGCTTGGCAAAAAAACACGGCCTTCCCTCCCTTGATGCATAATATACTATTTTAATCTCACAGATAGAGCGATCACTCTTTCACATAAAAGGTTCCATAAGAAAAACATCAAATTAGTAAAACAATTGTTATAAAATAATAATTATCCTCATAATTTTGTCAACGACTGAATTTCAAAAAGAATAAATTGTATAAAAAATAGGAAAAAAAATAATATTGATAAAGCAATAAGGGATCTCAAAAAATATGTATATGCACAAAAACCAAAAATTGTAATACCCTTTAAAAACAAAAAATTCTATTCTATTTGTAATTACAGTTTAAAGGAATATAATTTGAGCACAATCCCAAAAGTTACAAAATCACTAAATAACTTTGTTAAACTAGGCAAAGACGCTGTAAACAAATGGGACAAAAATGGTGTTGTTTATAAAATTGCTTGTAAAAACTGCAGTAAAGTATACAATGGGGAAACGAAAAGAGCTCTACGAGAACGTATAAATGAACATGTAAAAAACAAAAAAGTAAATCAAGTCATTATCGAACATTGTATAAAAATCCAACATAATTTTGATTTTGATAACGTCAAAATTGTTGATGTTGAACAAGACTGTAGGAGACGCACTTTATCAGAGATGCTTTTTATCAATCATGATCCTAACAGTATAAATAAAAAATTAAATGTTAATAATTTAAGCAGTACTTATAAAAAACTTTTACAAAAAATACTAATATAATTCAAACTTCTTGTAGAATTTAAACGTTGAGCTCAACTCTGATTATCGTTATTTGTTTGTATCTGTTTATATAGAACAACAAAAACCTAATACATTCTTGCTCCAACTGATCGATTTTTTTCTCAAAATAACAAAAATAGAGAGCAATCAAACTTTATCTAATTCTATAAAGTAGTTTACCAATACCGGATTACAGTGCTCGATCTCGATTTCAAATTATCCAAAAAATAAAACGCAATATTTATTAATAAATATTGTATTGCTGTTATTCTATAAAATTTTATATATATGTTAACTATTATCTAAAATACTGTTAGAATATTAAATAATTTATTAATTTATTATTTATTTTCGTTTTAGCAAAATATCAAGAAAAAATTTTTATTTTGTACAATATATTTGCAATAAAAGGATGCGGTTCAGCTCCACATGGCAGCCAAATTTCAAAAATTTGCTATTATTTTCGTATAAATATAGTTCCCCCTGACAGAGAGGCTGGATGCCGCCGGCGCGTAAAAACGTCCAAAAACATTCAAAAACATCCAAACTGGATGCGGGCAAATAAACGATTAAAAAAACAATAAATGTTATAAAAAATGATTGGGAATGGTGAAGTGGGCCTCACTGCACATATAAAAAACAATTTCATGACAAAATTAATTGTTATTAATTATGGAAATATGTAAAAATGTGTGATAGTTTGGTTGTGCAAAAAACACTGAGAATAAAGTTTGTCTGATTGAAAATAAACATTGGATTCATAGGCAAATTAAAAAAATATATTACCCCTACTGTTTGTTTACAATTTCCAATTGTTTAAACAAATTGTTTAAACAAATTATTTAAAAAATATTTTTTAAAACATATTGATAGGAATCAATTGTATGAGAACATTTGAGAACAGTGTGTAGAAAACCTATTTTTTAAACGCTGTACTTTGTTTGGAAAATTGTTATAAACAAATAACAGATATTTATTTATAACGATTTTATGAACAAAATACAACTTATACAAAAAATTGATACATACAAAATCTTTATAATTTTTCTCGCAGAATTGATTGGCAAACAAATTTTAAAAAAAAAAGTATTTTTAATTTTATTAATAAATTCCCTGGCAAAAATGTGGGCCATAGCGTGGACTCGTTACTAGATGAAATAGTTTGAAATCAAATCTAGAAATATGGAAAATAATTGATATTTGTCTGGAATTTTTTTTGTGCATTTTGCCAAATTTTTCTGGGGAGGCAAAAGTTGATTAAATTTTCATTTTTTGACAAGTTGAAAGTAAGGCGCAGTCCTTCAATTTTTGTTTAATTTTCTTCGTTAATAGATGAAAAAGTTTGAAATTAGATCTAGAAATATGAAAAATAATTGATATATGTCTGCAATTTTTTTTGTGTATTTTGCCAAATTTTTCTGGCGAGGCAAAAATTGATTGAATTTTTATTTTTTGACTAGTTGAAAGTAACGCGCAGTCCTTTAATTTTAATTCAATTTTGTTCGTAAATAGATGAAAAAGTTTGAAATTAGATCTAGAAATATGGAAAATAATTGATATTTGTGTGACAATTTTTCTGTTTATTTTGCCAAATTTTTCTGGCGAGTCAAAAATTGATTGAATTTTCATTTTTTGTCAAGTTGAAAGTAACGCGCAGTTCTTTAATTTTTGTTCAATTTTGTTCGTTACTAGATGAAATATTTATTTATTTATTTATTTATTAACACAATACTTCCCGCGGCCCAAAAGGACCATAAATGGGTTACAAAATAAAGAGCAAAACTCATATACAATGTAAAAAGAATAAACTTAAAATATAAAATTAAGTATCGCATTTAATTAACTTAACTAACATAACTTAATTCAACCGTGACAAAGACCGACTTGAAGCATTCAATAACGATAAACGACTGTTTGAGTTTCCCAATTAAAACAACAAAAACTTGATTACGCCTTACAGTGCAGATAATCTAAATATTTGTTTAAATGTTGGACAAACGCACCGCTCGAAGAACAAAATAAGTCAATATTAATGTCCAACAACAAAAACATCTGGTTAATATGATTGGCGGCAAAATATATAGGCGCACAATATCCACTTCTAGAAGACGGAAGATCCAAGTGAAATGGAACATAATATCGCGAAGCTAATCTCGGTATTCTAAATAACGTTCGCGCAAGTACTTCAGGAGCAAAAATCTGAGAAGATGAGACTTTAAAAGAAAAAGTACCGCTGAAAAAATCCTGCGCTCCTCAAGTGTACGCACACCAAAACGCTGACATAGAGAAATGTAATCCGAACCACGTGGAGGGTAGGTGCCATCAGTCTTAAAAGCAATATATTTAAGAAACTTCTTCTGAATATTTTCAATTTGTAATTTATATTTTTCGAAATAAGGGTTCCAGATGAGAGAAGCAAACTCTAAACGGGAACGAACTAACGCATTATACAACAAGAAAAGAGACTGAACGTTTTTAAAATTACTAGTATTTCTTATTAAAAAACCAAGAGCTCTTGTGGCCGATGCCACCACCCTCGAAATTTGATCCTTAAATGACATTCTGTCGTCAAAAAACACACCAAGATCACGCACAGAATTAACTCTCTCAATTGGCACACCATTGATAGAGTAATTAAAATAAACTTTATTATTGTTTCTAACAAACGAAATACAATTACATTTATTAATGTTAAGTGGTAGTTTATTAGTTACAGACCAATTGTATATAATATCCAGATCAGTTTGTAATAGGATATTATCGTAGGCTGAATAAATAACGCGATAAATTTTGACATCATCAGCAAAAATTAAAATAAACGATTTAACAGCAAGAGCAACATCATTAAGATAAATAATAAAAAGTGGTAGGCCTAGCGATGATCCCTGTGGTACTCCAGTACGGGGTACAAACAAATCTGAAGTAAAACGACCAATGGTTACACAGTGAGCTCTATTACTCAAATAGTCGGACAGTAATACTCGAAGATCCGAAGGCAAACCGATCTCACTCAACCTGACATACAGAATAGAATGGTCAATCATGTCAAATGCTTTAGAGAAATCGAGAAAAATAACATCGACTTGCAGACCCTTTTGTAAAGCTTCATTGATGCACTCATTAAAAACTACCAGATTAGTAGAGATCGATCTGCCCTTCATACAACCGTGTTGTTGATCTATAATAACAGTAGCAATACAATTTTGTAGAATACTGAGAACCGACCTCTCAAAAACTTTGGCGAAATTCTGCAAAATGGCAATTGGCCTATAGTTGGAAATAAGCGATTTATCACCTTTTTTAAAAATAGGAAGAATTTTCACCTCTTTTCATACATGAGGAAACTTGCCAGTCCGAAGAGCTAGATTAAATATAATAGATAAGGGTAAAGCAAACACCCAAGCACAATCCCTAACAATAAAGCTCGGAATGCCATCGGGCCCAGCCGAAGTCGTAGCTTTTAACATCTTAGCAGCTTTAAGAACCTGCTGTTCCGAAAGAGATACCGAAGTATTACCAAAATTATCACAAATTATACCCAAGTTCTGGGTCGTTTCGCTAACAGATCTGTTGCAGTTACTAGAAAAGTTATGAGCAAAAGCATTCACAATTTTATCTAATGAGTCAAATTTAACACCATTTAGGTACATATCATTAGGAAAATTATTGTTTTTGCTCTGCTGCCCAATAAAATTCCAGAATTTACTTGGATTACTGTAGGCGCAGCTCTCAATAGATTCAATATAAAGACAATAATTATGTTTAATTTTTTTATGTAAATAATCTGAGATAGATTTAATTTGTATATCATAGTAATGAGAGTCACAACCAGCCAAATTACGTTTTTTTAAAAAATTATTTTTGATATTGATATTTTTGATAATATCTCCGTCAAACCAAGGAGGATAATGTTTTTTAGATTTGCAACTAGGTACTAGTCTCGGTACGAATAGATTGAATGCTTCAATAATAATACGCATAAATTCAAAACAGGCTTCATCTGCGTTAGAGAATTTAGAATTAGATCTAGAAATATGAAAAATAGTTAATATTTGTCTGAAAATTTTTATGTGTATTTTGCCACATTTTTCTGGCGAGGCAAAAATTGATTGAATTTTCATTTTTTGTCAAGTTGAAAGTAACGCGCAGTCCTTCAATTTTTGTTTAATTTTTTTCGTTAATAGATGAAAAAGTTTGAAATCAGATCTAGAAATATGGAAAATAATTGATATTTTTCTGAAAATTTTTTTATGCATTTTGCCAAATTTTTCAGGCGAGGCAAAAATTAATTCAATTTTTATTTTTTGGCAAGTTGAAAGTAACGCGCAGTTCTTTAATTTTTGTTCAATTTTGTTCGTTAATAGATGATATAGTTTGAAATTAGATCTAGAAATATGAAAAATAGTTAATATTTGTCTGCAATTTTTTTTGTGTATTTTGCCAAATTTTTCTGGCGAGTCAAAAATTGAATGAATTTTCATTTTTTGTCAAGTTGAAAGTAACGCGCAGTCCTTCAATTTTTTTTCAATTTTTTTCGTTAATAGATGAAAAAGTTTGAAATCAGATCTAGAAATATGGAAAATAATTGATATTTGTCTGAAATTTTTTTTGTGCATTTTGCCAAATTTTTCTGGCGAGGCAAAAATTGATTGAATTTTCATTTTTTGACAAGTTGAAAGTAACGCGCAGTCCTTCAATTTTTGCCCCGGCTGAATTCCGCCGAAGCTACCTGCTTCTGTACCACCACCATACACCAGTCCCTGGAACGCTCGATCCTCTGGGGTGACGGTGGAGGCAACTCTAATTGCTGTGGCACCAGAGATATTTCCTGATCTGGTGGCTCCATTTCTTCCTCAACTAATGATAGAAAGGAGGCTGCTGGCAAAAGAGGAGGTAGTGCGACTTCTTTAGTTTCTTATCAAAGAGTTGTTTCCTTCCATTTTAGTTTATTAGAGAGAGAAAATATATGATCTTAGAAAGGTAAATTGGAATAAAAACTCCAAATTTTTTTTGTCACGAAGCTACGTTTTGTCGACATGGGTTTGTCGACCTCATCAGGCTGTAATATTTATTGCACACTTCACACAAACAGTTACGCAAAAATAAAAATCGGGCAAGTACGAGTTACAACCGTACTGGGTAAGGCTTCCTGAAGTGTATCAACTATTTACCAAAGGTACCCAAATTTTTTTCCAATTTGGCATTTTGGTATTAAATTATGACGATAATAAATTCCAAAAATCGTTTTGGAAAATTTTGGTTTTTTGAAAAGTTATTAACAATTGAATTGTTTTGCACTATTTTCGAAAAAAATTAATTGCTCGAAAAGTAACAGGTAAAATTGAATGAAAATTGTAACATTTATTTAAAAATATACATTTTACAAAATAATAAATATTGTGTAAATTAAATAAACATAATTTAATTAACGTACACTGAGAGAAAGCTTTTCTTGCGCCAATGCAAAAATGCATTGGATCAAGTATGACTTATGCTTAGAATCGGTTCGAGTAGAAAATATTATAGACTCAAGAATTTGAGGTTATGTTAAATTGTTAACAGTCACGCCCAAAATTTTGCCCATGACAGAAGCAGACCAGAGTTCAGGCCAAATATCTTATTCTTAAAACAAAGCATAAAAACTATTTCTTTCAATGCAATCAATGCAAACATAATTTTATTCTTGTAGAAAGAAATCTTTTTTCTCAGTGTACTTTAACGTTCTCTTAAATGTATCAAGATCGATAATATAATAAAGTGAATATTTAGAAGATGTCGAAGAAATATTACTGTGTTAATCCTCTGCAAAAAAATCATAAAAGTGTTTACAAAAATATATTTAAATTAACAGATAAAGAGAATTCTAAATTTAAAGTATTAATTAAACATTTTATAATCGGAAAAAGAGTTAAAAATGAATTAATCAGAAAAAGAAGTGGAAGTGGATTTTAAAAATTCCGAGTGTTTTAGTGATGAAGATTTAAAAGTGATTCAACATATAAATATAATAATAACTATTTAATAATAAATTGAGAAAATAAACGATATACTAAAAGAGTGTGGAGAGCCTATTTTAAAAACAGTAATTTTCCTAAGAAATCTTCTCAATATTCAGTTTATTCTCAAGTATTTTAACGATCTTGATACATTTAAGCAAACGTTGAAAATAAGAAAAGAATTGAAATAAAAGAGAATTATTCATAATTATTTTATTGTAGATTTTACAAAACAAAAGCGACACTTTTTAAAATATAACAATTTTACTTTTCATTCCTACTATAACAATTTTTCATGGAAAGAATGGACAATACATTTAAAAAAAAAAAACTTATTAACATGTTACAATAAAAAAATTATTTCTTTCAAATAACTGTTTAATTTGCACTTCTTCATGAAATATTACTTTAATGTGAGTATATTATGTTGCTCAAATTTAAGAACTCTTGTTTAAACCAATTTAAAAATTTAATTAAAGTACCGTTCATTTAACCTACATAATATTTATTTTGAATATTTTGATCGGGAAAATGTTTAATAAATATAACAAACGAGTAAAAATGTATATGTTTTAAATAATGCTTTGCAGTAAAGAAAAAAATTTCATAAATTTGACATCTTTAGTTCAGTACTTATGTTAGAACGTGTTGAACGAGCCGCGCCACGCGGAAGCCCATGCCGCGCGAGTATATATTATTATAGCGCAAAACAAAATGCACTGTAGTTTGTTACTAAAATGCGGTCCCTGAGATTTTTTTTTAAAAGTGCATAATTGAATGTAGAATAAGAGTGCATAAACAAAAGTTAGGTACCATGTTGCGGTCATAAATAAATTTGCATTTAGTTATAAAAATTATTAATTATTTAAAAAAATTAGAAGTGATTTTTTTGAAATAATTGAAAATTACTATTAGTATTTTAAAAAATGTAATACACTTTTTGTTTCAACAATATTTAACAATATTTAACAATAATTGTACGGAACCCTTGGTTTTAGTATGGGTGGAACTCGTACTTGCCCGATTTTATTTATGCATTTTTGCAAAAAAAATCTTGATATTTCCTTGACTACGGTATGAGCATCAACTCCAATCATATTCTCAATCATTTTTGTGTAATCTAAACGTGAAAATATATTTGTGTACTAAATTTAAATTCTCTAATTCTAATATTTTACAGATAAGGGGGATGGGAGATATGATCATTTTTAATCATTTTTTTAAGTCGTGGTTATTTGCTCAAAAACAATATGATAACAGCCTGCAACAAAGTTATCATCCTTTGTTCTGTAATCTACAAATAAACCTACATGTTCATACTAAATTATAACACTCTATGTCGAATAATTTTCTTGATTAGCGCCAAGAAATGGCATTTTAAATTCATTTTAACTAAAAATGACTGTATCTTCCCCCTTATCAGTCTAACTATTTGACTTAGAGAGCTAAAATCTGGTATGCACATGTATTTTCAGGTGCAGATTATATAAAAATTATAGAGAAGGTGATGGTCATAGTGCTATCAAAGTAATAACGATAGATTTAGGCTAATATGCATAAGAAATGCCCAACAATCTTTTTACTTCCTTGACAACTCTATGACCAAGCTCTATAATCATGTTCTCTATAATTTTTCTGTAATCTACACGTGAAAATACATTTGTATACCAAATTTGAACTTTTTAAGACAAATAGGTTGGAAGTTAAGTGGGTGGGGCTATGGACATTTTAATCATTTTTTAAAAAAAGTCCTGATTTTTTGCTAAAACCACTATGATAACAGCCTGTAACAAAGTTCTCTTTAGTCTTTCTGTAATCTACACGTCAAATACACAACTACACAATAGTTTGTCAGATAGAGTGGAAGAATCATCAGTTTTTATTGCATTTTTTATAAAAAATGGACCATTTCCCCCCCTGATCTTCCAAACTATTTGACTTAGAGGGCTCAAATTTGGTACACAAATGTCTTGTTATGTGTAGATTACAGGAAAATTATAGAGAAGGTAGTAACCATAGCGGTATTAAGGATATAGCAAGAGCTTTCAGCACAAGTACTTTAAAAACGCTCAAAAATCTTGTTATTTCCTTGACAACACTATGACCAATCCTTCCAATCACGTTCTCTATAATTTTCCTGTAATTTACACGTGAAAATACATATTTGTACCAAATTTGAGCTTTCTAAGTAAAATAGTTTGGCGTCTAGGGGGGGGGGGGTACGACTTTTGTCTACGGACGCACGGATCTCGTCATAAGGGTTCCGTTTGTACACTTTGTGTACGGAACCCTAAAAACATTTAAAACGATGGTTATAATACCTATTTGTTAAAACATTAAACACTTTGTTTTAACATGTCAAAGATTAAAATTTAAAAAGTTGTCAAAAATTAAGAGCGTTTTGAAATTACTGTACTCCCTTCGTTTCATGTCAAGCAACGGTCGAACGATAACTAAAGTTCAAAGCGGAGAATGTGACAAAATATATATATTAAATCGACAAACCCATGTCGATGAAACGTAGCTTGGTGACGAAAAAAATTTGGAGTTTTTATTCCAATTGACCTTCCTAAGATCATATATTTTCTTTAATTTCTTGTTGTGGCTGTAGGCCAACCGGAACCGGTTGCAGAACCAAGGGCTCTATATTCGAATCCGGGGTTGGAGGAGATTAATCCTTTGGCTTCAAAAACCTGCCACTTAGAAAGAGGCTACGGGCCGCGACTAAAATGTCCACTTCAACCTCTTCATAGGACAAGTAGGGTCCTCTCAACAGATAAGCTAAAAACATATAAGTCGATAATAGGAAATACCTTAAATTACGAACTTATTTTTAATGATTGCGTCAACTCTCCGTCAGCTAGACGGAATTTTTACGAACAACAATTTTTACGGTTAATTCTAGCCTTAAAACTAATAATTATTTACAATTTTACAGATGGTATAATGAATAGGACCGATTTCTCAATTGACGCCGATAGAGATCGTCCACGCGCAAATCGACGTGACAATTACGGCCTCCACCTGGAAGTGATGCCGACTCCAGCACGGGTTCCAAGGAGCCCAATTAAACCAAATCTGAATCCGACCAATGGATGTCTAAGAGATCTCGGTCCATCATTCTCTGCTGTTCTGAATCGACCGACTCGGCATCCTGATCTCGGTCTACTTCATCCACGAAATATTTCTAAAGATAAGATACATGATATCTTCCAGCTAAACGACACTCCATAGAGGATAATTCGTAAACGTTAGGTGATATTACTTTGACCACAGTTAAAGGACCATGGAACGGAGGGGCCAATTTACTATCTACGTGATCACGCTTACTTGAAATAACGTAATGCGGCTTTTTAACTAGATCGCCAACCTTAACAGTAAGATCACGATGACGACGATAACAGTATTTGGCCTGTTTCACAAACACCTTTTCCTGATGTTGGGAGACTTTCTCTCTCAAATGATTAAGCCGTGAGATTCGAGTCGTCCATTGCGAAACACCGGCAGGGGGCAACTCGACTTTCCCCTCTACAAGACGACGCCAAAAGTTAAGAGCCCATAGCTCTCTACCCAAATTGAGAAACGCTAGGGTTACAAGATTAGTGCTATGTAATGCAGTATTATTTGCGAATCTAAAATCGCTGATGTGAAGATCCCAGGTGCTATGATTCTCGCCATTGTTTTGAGGACCTTATGGGCCCTCTCAACAGGGTTCACCTGTGAATAGTAGAGGGGTGTAAAAGAATGGTGGACACCATAGGCAACGTTATACATTTGACTGCATAAATATTAAATTCGGTACCACTGTCCGAATGAATGACATCAGTCCTACCCCAACGGTTAATTAAGAATTCACGAAATGAATTAATAGCCGTGGACGCATTCGCAACACGAAGCATTGCCACTTGAATTAATTTCGTGAACAGATCCTGATAAATTATTAAATATTCATTTCCCCGTGAACTTTTGGGAAAAGGTCCCATGACATCGGTAGCAACCATCGACCATGGTTCTTGAACAAATCGTTAAGTTATCAGACCGCGAGATTTAGCCTGTTCAGTTTTATTTAATTGACACGTAGGGCATTTACGTACGAAAGCCTCTACGTCTTTAAGCATTCCGGGCCAAAAATAACGAAATGACAACCGGTCATATGTCTTTTGACCGCCAAGATTGCCAGATTGTTGGTCTTCATGAGCCTCCTGTAAGATGGTAATTTGGTTCTCTATGGGAACCACTAGTTTTCACGCGTTTAGATCATCCACCAGATCTTCGAGCAATGGGTTGTTTCGACAGCGATATTGCCTATTATCAACTATTTTACAATCACGGAATTTATTGGGTTGAGTTAGGACGGCCGCCTGGCGTTGGTTAAACCATTCGTCTTCGACTTCTTCTAAGACTGCTAGGATGTTGTCTTCTTCTGCAAACATTCGGGATAGTGCATCCGGTACCTGATGCATTGTACCCCTTCTAAATTTTACATCAAACTTAAATTCTTGAAGGTTCACAATCCAGCGTGTCAAGCGACCAGACGGTCTTTGCATATTTTTAAGCAATTGAAGACTACGATGATCGGTTATCACTTCAAAGTGGTAACCTTCCAAATAATGTTGAAACTTTTTAATCGACCATACAACTGCCAAGCACTCTTTCTCCATCGTGGAATAGTTAGGCTCCGCGGAAGAAAAGATTCTACTGGTAAAAGTTATTTCGCGTTTATTACCATACTGCATTTGGGAAACAACGGCCCCGAGGCCACAGTCACTGGCATCCGTCTCTAATCGGAATTGGACATTAAAATCCGGATAACCAAGAATAGGCGGTGACATTAAGGCCTTTTTAAGAGTTTCGAAAGCAATTTCTTGCTCTTCCCTCCATTTATAAGTAAGATTTTTCTTGATGAGGCGGGTCAATGATTCGCAGATATTGGCGTGATTTTGAATAAATCGCCAGTACTAAGAAGTGGCACTAATAAAACTGCGCAGTTGTCGCAGAGTTTTGGGTTGCGGGTATTCTAAGATAGGGCGGACTTTCTCATTGTTGATTAACATACCCGTATGATTAATTGCAATACCCATGTATCTGACCTCTGATACACAAAATTTACATTTGTCAGGATTAAGAGTCAACCCTGCTTCGATTAATTTATTAATGACCTTTTCAAGCCAGAACAAATATTCGGCAAAGGTTTTAGGTACGATTAACATTACTTACGTATGTTTTTCCGTTGTAGGGCAGAATTACAAACCTGAAAACTTGGATGTGATCTCTTAATTTGAATTAGTAATTTTCCATTAATGAATTGAAAGGAAATCGTTTACTATTAAATTAATAGTGAATATTTTATCAATGTTTCGTAGAAAACTACTAATTTGAAAGTAAAATATGTACTAATTGAAAAAGTGAATTTCACTTACCAGCACGCAGAGATATTAAAAAGTAGAAAAGAGCCCATGCCAATATTATGATATAATATATATTAGTCCAACATGACAATACACATGTTGCATATCCAATTCCTAAAATAAATTTATTAAATTATTCAAAGAAATGCAAATATTTTATTAGTACAAATTTGAAAAATTAGTAGTAGTAACCCTAATTTATAAAGATTTTCCATTTACATCCCCGGAATATTGTAATAATATTTCACGGAATTATTTTACACCGGGTATATCCATAGACTTAACAGTGGGTAAACCAACATGTTAGATTTTCTGTGAGTTTCAATTCGTTCCCGGTACACGGTGACTTTCAAGCAACTTTGTGCCGAGCTATTTTATAAGGCGTGGTAAATTAAAAGTATTTAATTAATGTTTAAGAGGCAAGAACAGCTGATAAATCAGGTTGGTAAGGCCTGATTATTATTATTATTATTTATGCAGGATTCCGTTATGCACTTAGTACTATTTTGCGACAGAACTCGATTTACTTTACTTAATCGTCAACTTCAGACTAATACCACAGTATTTGAATTTTGTTAAGACCTGTTCTAATGTTATTTTTATTTAACATAAACCAATGAAAAATAAGGTCATGTTTGAATATCGAAGACTGAAGAATCTATTCGGGGTTTCTAGTTATACAAATTTACAAAAACTAGTTAAAAGACGAAACAGATGACAAGACGCCTGTTCCACGGTGTTTATATAGGATTCTCCTACTATTAGGCGGATTACAAAAGGTGGGGGCTTATCTCATAAAATAGGCCAAGATGACCCCTGATCGTATATCTTAGGAATAGATATGCGTTCGACAGAACTAGTATTGCTTATCATAGGTTCAGTTCTAGCAGTAACAATCACATAGATAGTGACTTATCAAAAATAGGCCATGAGAATATCTAATCGTATACCATAGCGATAGTCCTATAATTAGCAAAACTAGAACGGTTTCTCATATGCATATCTATGCATGGCCTGAACGGCACTATCAGTGTGATAATGGCTAATCTCATACCAAGGCGTAATAAAAAAAATAGAACGATTCCCACGTATACACAGCTCTAGCATTTCATACCCACCCGTGGCCTCAATGGAAATATCAGTGTGATAACGGCTAATCGCATACCACGGATAGATAATCAAAACTAGAACGGTTTCCACGTAAGCACAGTTCAAGGATTGCACATCCATCCAAGGTCTTAATGACCGTTGCAATTGCCCAAACTATATAATTAAAAAAAACAATAATTAATATTAATATTCAATATTCAATTGTTTTTAAACAATTGAATATTACTTTAGCTAATAATAGCTAAGTAATATTAAGTAAATATGTTAGCTACCATTCGTAATTATTCCCTTGATACCTAAAAATAATTTTGCTAATTACAATTATTGTAATGTATAGTGTGACGTAGTTTTTATAAACTCGTCACAAAAGTAGTTCCTTAACGGCGGCACCGATGAACTGCCCGAGTAAAAAACGTAAAATAAGTTTGCGCAGTAAAGTATTTTATTCGATCCTTAATTGAATCGCAAATTATGGCCAGATCCGGACTCACCGACACTCAAAATATTGTATAAAGAGTGATTCACATTACTTTGTATTTGAATATTATTTTGTATCTGGATTATTGTTGATTATGATTTTTATATTCTGTTTATTGTTTTGTTTATAAACTATCTTTGTAAGTAAGAAAAGGTTCACAACAAAGAAAGAGTTGTTGTAAATTAATAGAAAATATTGTATCACTGAGTAATTCTCTGAGAAATTCGGGAACCGCACGTCTCAGAGATTGATGCATTTGAATTGGAATCAACGAACATGAGATGGTCAGTTGGCGCGAAGGATCGACGTCGATATTGCAAGGTCCGCAGGTACCGGCAAGGAAAATCAGAGGCCTGAAAACTGAACGGTGGCACCACTCATCGGTGGACCGTGAAAGCTAGCCTTGCAGCGCCAATGCATGCACAAAGCACGTTTTTCCAGCAGTTCGGGTTTGGCCTATTGAGTCGTCGCACGAGTTTAACGGTGTCAACTATGTATTTGTTGAAAGAAACGGAAGAATGGAAAACCGGAAGGTGCTACAACAATTAAAAGGTTGGTGAATAGCCTATCTACCCTGTGCCAGTGTTTAGAACTCGTGGGATCACGAGTGGGATCACGAGTTCTTTAGTTAAAAGTTGTCAGCTACCCAACCACGTTGTAAAGCACGGACGCCGCCATCTTCACCACGTCGGCCGGCTGACCGTTCAACTCGAAGTGCGAATTCCCTCTCAGACTCTCGACGAGAATTCTCAGTGAAGTGCTTTAGTCAATAAATTTAATTTAATAATTACATTCTGTTTATGTGTTTCATTAGTGTTCATTGTTTATTAGTAAATTGTTTCGTGCCTGTCAACCCCCTCTCCCATATCGACGTTACCTACGACCTTGTGACGTGACGTCCGCTCGGACGTCGAGCTAGCCAGGCGGGAAACGGTGCCATTTGTTCTGAACTCGGAATCCGGGTAAATACTCGATTTACCTGGCGCCCGGAGAAAGGATCTCTGAATAAATAAACGGACTTCGAAGGTCAATTCACGGGCTCAAAGGGGGGAGTCCGTGAATACCAAGTCGGTGCCGTCAACGTCGTTCTTTGTCAATAGGTTAAAAAGTAAAAACACCATTACAAAATAGCGCCCGACTATAGGGCCGTCGTAAGAGAGTGACAGGTGCGAAAAGTTGACTAATTTTTTGATTTTGGCTTAGTTTACTAAAACTGGTTTAGTAGAAATTTGAATATTTTAAAACGTAGATAGTTTTTCTTAGTAGTAATCAGAATAATAAATCGGAAAAATTGCCAAGGTACCCGGACACGTTAGTAAATTACTTTCAGCAAAAATAACTTACCGGTAAGTTACCGGGCAAGATTTGGTGGAAATTTTTGAAATAGTAATAGGTTATTGCCTGGTTACGTTCGTAAAGTAATTTAGACAATAGAAGTTTATCGGTAAGATATGGTAATTTAAGAAATTTAAGGAAATTTATGTAAAATTTTTTCAGCTTGACAGTGTGTTGAGGTTTTAAGCTGAAAAAGAATACGGAAAGTGTGAGAACTTTCTTACTTAACAAGAGAATTTTTAAAATCATACGGAAATTTACCAACGACCATAGAAAATTTCCTAATTTTACCGAAAAGTTTAGAATTAAATTGGAAATCTAGCTAGGACGTGTAGTAACTTTAGTGATTAGTCTGTAATTTTCACAATAGATGCGGTAATTTACCAAGTGATGCGGTAATTTACCCATAGAGCGTAGCAATTTATCGAAACGTGTGGTAATATTTCAGGTCACGTGGTAATTTACCATAAATTTATGGAAATTGTTCAATTTTAAGCTAAGTTAGGAAGGAAAGCGAAAAATTTGTACAACTAATGAGAAATTTTAGTTTTTTTTTCTTCTCATTAAAGCGGAGTTTTGTAGTTATTTGATTTTTAGTGTCAATTAGAACTAAGTAAGATTTGATTTTGTTTTTCAAGAAATTTTTTTTTTCTTTTTCGTTTTTTTAACTTACTCTTCTTTTCGGGTATTAGGTAATTACCCTGAATTAAGATGGAATAAAATAAGAATTCCGCAGAGGAAAGTGACACTTTTGACGACGATAGTCAAGAGACAGTAGTACCCTCATCTCAAAGTGAAAGCAGATGACCACAGGGGCCACCTCTAGCGTTTAGTACCCCTGTACAACGCTCTTTAATGGATACAGGGGACAAAGGGGACCAATCATCTGGAATGTCTTCACAGGAAGTAAAAAGAGGAGGATGAATACAATTGTAATATTTTTTGCCTTTTTGCATAAGAGATCCTGCTTCGCATCAAGACAAATAATTTTCCATTGTATTGCCAAAAATTCTGTACGTTGCACGCTTATGGAGTTCTCCTTTTTTTGCATAACACCACGTACACGGATATGTGCTGCTGTGAGACATTATACCTACCATGATGTTCGCAAGTTTTAAGTCGGTTGCTATTGTTCCTTGAAAGTTATTAATTTTAAATATAGTCTAGAGCTGCAAAATATTGTCATAATTTTCTTGAATACACTGTACAAGCGCAGGTACGAACAAAGAAACGATGAATATCGTTGATGAAAGATGACTTTTATCCGATAACTTTTTTTTAAATAAGGCTCAACAATATTTCTATCTTTCGCAGCTACACCAATAGCCGCAGCGATCCCAATAACTTTTTTCTGATTGAGGCGCAACCTAGTTTGGATTTTTAAAAAATCTTCCGCAGAAAAAAGTGCCTGTTTTAAAGAACTTCTAGATGCATTTTTACCGAGAGTTAAGTAAAGTGACCGACCACAACGAGGTTGAGTTAGTGAGAGTGTTATAGACTCTATACCTTTTCTAAATGTTTTTTTTAAACAATGACGATGCTACTTGCTCTTCAACTTTTGAACCAGAATCCTCAATACACTTCTTCAAATTTTCCAGACGAGTAGTCAAATTAGATTTATGTGAGATTCCTCGTGCAATTAAGAAAAAGCAAAAGCCGCAGCGTTCCTCAATAACAGGTGTTTGCTCCGTTTTATCTGAAAAAGTAACTCTAGGATAGGCAATGAACGTAGAGAAAATTAGTTAAACAAAAAAAGACTAGAGCATCTCTGATATAGCATAAATATAACAATTATATTCCAGCAGTTCAATTTATGAAAAAGTAACTTTAATTTTTTTAGTCCTTGCTAATTCACAAATAAAACAATCACAAATAGTACTGCTACTCGATCCTGTTCTCTTTTCAGACCTAATACTAGAAAAATCTGGTAGTCTAATGGTTTTTCCTGTATCATATTTTAAATATCCTCTATGAACATAGAGGATCTTGTTTGTTTACTTCGCAGCAGTTTGTGGGGTGAGGTAAAGAAGAGGTCATAAGAGGACGATTTCAAGCTAATTAAATACTTGGAACTTTCAAGACTAATTCCTTGTATCGAGATCATTTTGAATTTTATTATTTTTTTCATAATGTTCATTAAAAGTTTTTGTTCCTAAATATTTAATTGGACTTTTATTACTTTAAAATATAGGATAAAACCATATGATAAAATCATTTTTATAATTTACACCCTGTAAAACGAAGAAATTCCAAAAAAATTGATTTTCAAAAAAAGTTCATAAAAAAGGTATTTTTAAAAAAATCATAACTCCGATCTTATTAGAGATATAATGATGGTTTAACGACACATTTACGCAGAATTCAGTCTACTTTAATTTATACTTAAAAACATATATGCGTTAGATGCACAGAAACCTTACTAGTTTTTAAAAACTAAAATTAAAAAATTTTTTCCCGAGATTTTTTGCTAAAATCTGACTTTAGAAGCTTATAAATCCAAAAGTTTTAAAGATAAAGCACTCTATTTTTTATTTTTTTCAAAATTTAATACTCTTTAATTCTTCTATATGCAATTTAGGGTTTGTACGTACTGGGAAAGAATAATATTTTTAAAACTCAATTTTATTCTGATTTTTCATTGTTTTTCATTAATTCTTCTGGTGCTAAGTGACTCAAAGATACTCAGCACCTAGGACCCATTTTCTGATACCATTTTTAATGACTCAAGTCGATGTAGCGATTATTTGTACTTATTTTAGTAAAAATATATTGATTAACCTCTTTAAAAATAAATCAAAATATCAGTTTTCTCAAAAACGGCCCAACCAAATTTTTTTGAAAAAGGCTCAAAAGTTTATGAGACCTCGATAAATGTTCAAAGATGAAGAAGCTGTCGATTATTATTTTTTTTGCAAACTGACCCTCTCTAGGAGTGCCTTACAAACTAACCCCTTAACGTAAATTCAGCATATATATATATAAGTAAATAGGCCTAAACTATTTTTTTATGTCGTTTTTTAAAAAATTGTTTTACTAAACAAAATACAAGGCTAGCTACATTTATTAATTAATTTTTAATTGATAATACAATTTTAATTTGTTTATACAATTTTTTAAATATTTTTTGTTTTAATTAAATATCTTAAAAGCTTACAACTTTTTAAATAACGAAGGGAAAAATAATTAAATTTATGTAATTCAATTGATTTAATTTAATGGATTGTTTAAACAATTAAAATTATTTAAAATCAACTTTTCATTACAACCAGCTAGAATCATGTGGTTTTTTGACATTTTCATTAAAGAACTATAAATAAGTTATTCATTCATAATTCGTAATATATATTTCATTGTTTAAACAATTTTAATTGGTTTAAACAATTTATTTTTCTCATATTTTGGAATTTTAATACTATTTTTAATGGATGTCTACTCTCAGTAACAAATGACTAAAAATTTGTTCATTAAAAATTTTGTTTATGGGGCGAAATTTCTGTACCGATCCAACTAAAAAAAAAATTTCCTCCGATTGGGCTAAAACTTGCCCTAAGTTTAGGTCTATGCATGAGTACATTAGCCACCAAGTATTACTAAATTTCATCATTAACTGTGTAGTGGGGAGGGGGGTCAAGTTTTTGATGAATGGTGGGTGGACTAGTTTTTCATCACTCGTAACTTTTATACGGTCAATCGCACAAATTTTTGACCTATATACTTTTGAAAGGGTTTTTTCTGCCCTTTCAAACGGTAAAAAGAATTTTTTCGAAAATTAAAAATTTGACCCTTTTTTTTAAAAATTAAAAATATTTTTGACTTTTTTTTCAAAATCGACATTTTTTTTTCATTTCTTATTTATTGAAAATAAAGTTTAAAATGTGTACTTTGAGTACACTAAGTATGAAAAGGTCCTTTTTTTTGTTTTCGAGATATTAAATAATGAATTTTTAAAAATTAAATAAAAAAAAGTAATAATTCTTTAAAAAAGTAAATTTAGAATTAATATGAATTTTTATTCTAAAGACAATAAAAATTTACATCCAACAAAACCCAAATATATAACATTTTGCATAAAAAGTATTAAATAAAAAAAATTTTAATAATTATTAATAAAAAGTTAATTATGACATTCTTAGCGTCCAAATAAAAAAATCTTAAGGTCAATTCTCTTTTTATTGTATGACTTCTTTATTTGTTTATTTATTTAAGTGGATGTTTTTTTATTTATATGTTTAAGAAAAATATCAAAAAGTACCTACCTATATTTTTACAATCGCTAGTAAAAAGAAATTAAGGAAAATAGCTATCCGTGTACTTTAAGTAGGATCACAGTTTATATCCCCTTTGTCCACAAAATTGTTTTCGTTTTTTTTTGTCTTTAAGAATATAGTAAAATATTGTAGTACTGCTGTCTTCTTTTTTTATTTCAATTATAGAAGAATTAAAATACTTTTTCTGTTGTAATAAAATAATCTTGTTTTGTCTAATAATGTATCCTTTGCTTATAATAGTTCAAATTTTGGCGCCTATTTAAAGTAGTATCAAAAGTTGCTACAGGGTGGCCAACTTTTCTATTTCTTACAGTACAGATGCGTATTATATTTTATATAAGAGCTTAATATTCATGTTTTTTATTCTATAAGGATACGTTTTCAGGTTTGTACAAATTATCTTGGTTTCTTTTTCGTATTATATACTTTTAAAAAACTAATAATATTTTTGTATTGTTGGAATAAGTTTTCTGTCAGATATTAGATCTTTTAAATTCGAGTTTTAAATACATTAAACGCAGGTTTGTGAATCTCTCTTTTTATATCGTTTGCTAACATATAGCGTAAGTAAATTTAATATTTTCTAACAATCGTTTTATTTAATAAAATAGTTTTCATTTGTTTATTGGTATTTTAATCAAACATGGCTCCTAGTAAGCCATTAAAAGTTTGTTATAATAGATGCCTTAATCCCTTTAAAAGAAAAAGCCATAAAAATATAGCATTACGTCCCGTAGCTGGGAGTGTACAAAGTAGATACTCTTTTCCACCAGTAAAGAGACTCTTGCTTCAACTACCCAAATGTTGAAATGCAGATTCGATAGTGCAGTAACAATAACTGGTAGTTCTCAATACCATTCCTATATACCACAAGAAGATGGTAGAATTCAACTAAAAAAATTCTCATCTGCGATGGAAAGTGACTTTTTTCCGAAAACGTTGAACAAAACTCCAAGAAAAAAAAGGAAAAATCCAAAAGCAGTCAAATCTAATACCACGGTTTTAAAAACAACGAAATCAAACAAAACCAATAAAAAAAACTAAGTAAAACAAGCTTAATCATTTAAATCTAATTACACATATGGAAAATATTATCATACAACTCATTACACAGTTACAACATAAAATACGAATCATATTTTTAACAAAAGTTAAAATTAACATATTAACACATTTACATATTACACAGCTGTAATGCAGGCATTGAAATAACTCACATGACAGTCTAAACCCTGCAAAATGCAGATAGCAGTACTACAATATTCTACTATATTCTTAAAGACAAAAAAAAACGAAAACAATTTTGTGGACAAAGGGGATATAAACTGTGATCCTACTTAAAGTACACGGATAGCTATTTTCCTTAATTTCTTTTTACTAGCGATTGTAAAAATATAGGTAGGTACTTTTTGATCTTTTTCTTATTCTTTATTTTCAAAAAATAAAAAATGAAAAAAAATGTCGATTTTGAAAAAAAAGTCAAAAATATTTTTGTTTTTTAAAAAAAAGGGTCAAATTTTTAATTTTCGAAAAAATTCTTTTTACCTTTTGAAAGAGCAGAAAAAACCCTTTCAAAAGTATACAGTTCAAAAATGTGTGCGATTGACCGTATAAAAGTTACGAGTGATGAAAAACTAGTCCACCCACCATTTATCAAAAACTTGACCCCCCTCCCCACTACACAATTAATGATGAAATTTAGTAATACTTGGTGGCTAATGTACTCATGCATAGATCTAAACTTAGGGCAAGTTTTAGCCCAATCGGAGGAAATTTTTTTTTTAGTTGGATCGGTACAGAAATTTTGCCCCTTATTTATTTAAACAATTTAAATTTTTTAAGACAACTTTTCATTAAATTCTCCTAGGTGCATTTCCTTTTTGCTTGCTTCATTAAAAAAATATCACGAATTTTTCCGTCTGCTCTTTTTAAGTATTTTAAATCGTTTAAAAAATTTATTTTTCTTTTATTTTTGGGGGTTTAGTAATTTGTCTTTATTAACTCATAGAGGAAGCTTTTTAAATCTTTTTTACCTTATGCTTACTCAGAATCAACCATTTTCGTTTATTTTTCATTAATAAACCTATACCATATACTATCATATTTTTCGTATAAGATATTTATTTATTTAACAATTAAATATTAATATCTGGTCTAAATAATATTACCGTATTATGTTCAAAATGTACTTTTATTTGCATCTGGAAATCGACTTCTATAGTCTTTAACAAATTGTATCAAATACTGAGTTTGTTTTTCGTCGCAAGTTAGAATCTTATTAAAATCAGATATCAACTTTAGGCCCCTCTCTGACAATTTGTGTACACAGGGAGCGGAATAAAAAAATCGTTACAAAAATTTGTAATGTAACTATGAACATCAGTTTGTAGTGCTTTATTACAAATTTGACAAATATAGTTTAGAGAGTTAACAGTAAAGTTGACGTTTGGGAGCTAAGGCACGTTTTCTCATGGACAGTCACATATATGGGTGATTCTCCGCGTAGCGCGCAAATTGTTGGAAACAATTAACAAAATTTTTTTTTATTAATATCATAAAAGTTATTATAAATTCTTCAAGTTGAAGGGTCTAAAATGAAGTGTCCATGATGGGCCGAACAAAATATTTATAATTTTGGTATTTTTTTAACCCTCCGCCTGACACCTATTCTGTACCCTTCGGACTGATCCCTGGGTCTGGCTGGACCCCTGTACATTTATGTTCATTTGTATGCAAAAATATTTTTATTAAATTTAAACTACTTAAAATTTTACTATTTTTATTCACTAACTGACTTCTTGCTTGTTTAATTAATCAAATTTAACAGAAAAACTACGATTTTAAGTGATATTTTAGTTACTGATTCCCTAAATGGATAAGCAAAAAATTAATCAAATTCCAATTTATTCAGATTTAGAAAGTGATGAAGATAGTCAAACTCATATTTTTAGCAAGCAAGTATATATTTTTAATTTCATATCTTTCTCAGTGGTTTTGACATAAACTGAACTATATATTGACAGGTAAACATAACCTGTTTGGTGACACAAAACCCACAAAACTGACCATAAAGATTGTCATATTGTATAAACACAAGTAAATGTTATTTCGAACAACAGCTAAAATTAAAGATTTTAACATAAATCAATTGAAATAATAAATGCAATAAATAATAAACACTTTAAGTAATTCATAAAAATCAAATATTTAATAATTAGAACCATAAAATATTTTAATTTTATTATTGTACAAAATAACATTTACCTGTGTTTATATGAGAATTTCCAAAAAACTGTTAAGTCAAAATCATAATGACTCAATTTGAAACATCGAAAAAGTAAAACAGACCGTTTGCATGATTAAATTGTATCAAATTCTGAACGTTTTCAAGCATATAGTGCAGAGGGGTCCAGCCAGACCCGGATGTCTGTCCGAAGTTGTATTTTTTAAAATCCTTGAAATAATCCTGTGTAAGTATTTTTTTCTCCTTTTTATTTTTTTTATAAATCGAAAGCCAATTAAATTTTAGGAAGCTACCTGAAAGCACAAGTCCCTAACTGAATTAGAAATATGTTTAATTAACTATTAAAAACAAAAAAGGTCTGGCTGGACCCAGGTGTCAGACGGAGGGTTAAACAAATTACATGTAAGCACTTATATGCACCTTACGTTAAAAACTGTGTATTCAAATAGATTCTATAATGAAAATTAAAAACCGAGTGATGAAATCATTTTAACAAAAATTAAAAACACTTTTTGTTAAGAATATTTTTTCGGTAATTTACATTGTAATTTATGGAAAGTTTTGCAGTAATCTATAAAAATGTGTAAGACATAAACCACGATTCAAAAAATTGATTTTGGTCATTTATAAAAATTTATGCGGTAATTTATGGAAATTTTTAAAGTGATTTATAAAAATTTGTAATGTACTAACCACGATTTAAAATTTTAAGTTTGGTAATTTATAAAAATTTGAGCGGTAATTTATAAAAATGTGTAAGCAACACACAATAATTTAAACTTTTTTTTTCGGTAATTTATAAATATTTTTCGGTAATTTAAAAAAAAAATGTAAAGCACAAATCACAATTTAAATTTTTTATTTTGGTAATTTATGGAAATTTTCGCGGTAATTTATAGAAATTCTGGCGTTAATTTATGGTAATTTGTTTGGTAACACCGTCCGACAAAAATTAACTTTTTTTTCACACACAAAAAAATCAAACATTTTCGGAAACTAGGACCAAAAAAAAAATACCCGTGTCTGGCCGTTTTGCTAGATCAAGTCGTTTGTGGTTTTTAGGGGTGAAAACAACCCTTAAATGAAAAGTGACAAAATATTTTTGTAAAAAATATTAATTTTTTATAAAACTTGATAACTAGGGGTTTTCGGGCTCGCTGATTACAAATCCGATGTAAGTTTTTCAAAATTCAAAATTTCGAATCCAATATGGCGGACAACTTTTTTAAAAATAGATTTAATTTGCCTGAAACTCTTTACTCGGGGGTTTCTCGGGTCGCTGATTACGAATCTGTTGTCAGATTTTTAAAATTCAAAATGGTGGATCCAATATGGCGGACAACTTTTTTAAAAATAGATTTAATTTTCCTGAAACTCGTTACTTAGAGGTTTTTGGGGTCCCTGGTAGATGGCCGGAACCGTGGGAGAACGAATCTGGGTTCTTTTAGAGTACTCGTTCGTTCCCGTAGGGTTCTTTGTTGAATATTGGCAAAATATAATAAAAATTGGGTAAAAGGGTTATTATTAGGATAAAGTGTAACTTTCTTAATAAGATTGATAAGGTTTTGGGTGGCAAAATAATGTTTTTAAACAAAAAAATAGAAAATTCTAAAATTGATACTTTAAAGGTGTTTCCACACACGGAACGTGTCAACTTTTGATAGAGTTCGCGGCAGATTTAAATATGTCCATCTGATTTGGAAAATTTAAGAGTTAAAAACGTGTACATTTCTATAGAAATGTGCATTTAATTAGAAATGAAAATGTGTAATTTGACGAAGGAAGATAAAAAAGTGAATTTTTAAGTTAGAAATAATAAAGTGTAGCAACATATCCTGGCAACTTAGCCTAAAAACAAATAATGTTTTTTTCCTAAAATAATTGGTATTTAATTAGTTAATTTATTATTTCATAACTATTTTCCTATTTTTTCTTTGAATCTTATCCTTTTTTCCCACTTCAAGTATAATAAGAAAATATACACATTAAATATAACCTCAAAGTGTCACATATTGTTTTTTATATCTCTCCCTAATGTAAATAAAAGTTAATATAAACAAATTAGAATTTTCCAAGTAAAATTAAGAGACATGTGTCTTTTCGATTTATAAAAGAAATCATTTATACACGAAATTTTAAGTATTTCAACTTTTTCTAAAAAAAAACCATTTTCAATTTGACTTTTGTGACATTTGAGACTTTTGTGTGTCATTTATTGTCAAATTATGAAAATCAATTTTCTTTTCTTGATTCTTGTTAGATACTATAAGGTTCTTTAAAAATCCTTATAAACTTTCTGAACATCTTAAAAATTAAAAAAGTCTCGACTAATTTTCCAAAACTAAAACAAAACAATTTTCTCGTAAACACCACCTACGACTCATTTTGCTCAAGATTTAATATTTCTGGTATATTATCTTTCTCTAGTTTATTATTTTTTTTTTGTAATTTACCTGACAAAAAACAAGTGCACAAAATTAAAAAATTCTAAATACAATACTTTGGTCACCAGAAAACAAAAATCTGGTTTTCGAGATTTTTCAATTTTTCTTAAAAAATAATATCATAATAAACTTTAATTAATTTTCATTTTTACTATTTATTTTAAGCTCTACAAAATACAATCAAATTATCGTCATATTATGTTAATTCCAAATATTAAAAATCTCAAATCTTTTTAAAAATTTCGAGTTTTTTATAAATAAGTATTTTTCTAAAAAATTAATTTCTTCAAGTTTCTTATAATTTTCTTGTAATTTACCTGCGAAAAAAACTGTAAATCAAATATTTTGCTCACCAGAAAAGAAGAAACTGGTTTTCAAGATTTTATGATTTTTTAATTTTTTTTCAAAAATATTACCCTAATGAACTTTAATACAAATTTTATTTTTTTTCATTTTTAATATTTATTTTGAGCTCTACAAAATAAAGTCAATTTATCGTCATATTGTGACAATTTTAAAGATCAGAAAGCTCAAATCTTTTAAAAATTTCGAGTTTATTATAAATAATATTTTAGAAAAATACCTATTTATAAAAAACTAGAAATTTTTAAAAGATTTGAGCTTTCTGATCTTTAAAATTGTCACAATATGACGATAATTTGACTTTATTTTGTAGAGCTCGAAACAATTATTAGAAATGAAAACGATAAAATTTGGATTAAAGTTCATTATTGTAACAATTTTGAAGAAAAATTGGAAAATCTTGAAAAAATTTAGAGTTTTTATTTTTGTAAACTTGTTGTTTTTTGTCAGGTAAATTACAAAAAAATAATAATAAACTAGAGAAAGATAATATACCAGAAATATTAAATCTTGAGCAAAATGAGTCGTAGGTGGTGTTTACGAGAAAATTGTTTTGTTTTAGTTTTGGAAAATTAGTCGAGACTTTTTTAATTTTTAAGATGTTCAGAAAGTTTATAAGGATTTTTAAAGAACCTTATAGTATCTAACAAGAATCAAGAAAAGAAAATTGATTTTCATAATTTGACAATAAATGACACACAAAAGTCTCAAATGTCACAAAAGTCAAATTGAAAATGGTTTTTTTTTTAGAAAAAGTTGAAATACTTAAACTTTCGTGTATAAATGATTTTTTTTTATAAATCGAAAAGACACATATCTCTTAATTTTACTTGGAAAATTCTAATTTGTTTATATTAACTTTTACTTACATTAGGGAGAGATATAAAAAACAATATGTGACACTTTGAGGTTATATTTTATGTGTATATTTTCTTATTATACTTGAAGTGGGAAAAAAGGATAAGATTTAAAGAAAAAATAGGGAAATAGTTATGAAATAATAAATTAACTAATTAAATACCAATTATTTTAGGAAAAAAACATTATTTGTTTTTAGGCTAAGTTGCCAGGATATGTTGCTACACTTTATTATTTCTAACTTAAAAATTCACTTTTTTATCTTCCTTCGTCAAATTACACATTTTCATTTTTAATTAAATGCACATTTCTATAGAAATGTACACGTTTTTAACTCTTAAATTTTCCAAATCAGATGGACATATTTAAATCTGCCGCGAACTCTATCAAAAGTTGACACGTGCCGTGTGTGGAAACACCTTTAAAGTATCAATTTTAGAATTTTCTATTTTTTTGTTTAAAAACATTATTTTGCCACCCAAAACCTTATCAATCTTATTAAGAAAGTTACACTTTATCCTAATAATAACCCTTTTGCCCAATTTTTATTATATTTTGCCAATATTCAACAAAGAACCCTACGGGAACGAACGAGTACTCTGAAAGAACCCAGATTCGTTCTCCCACGGTTCCGGCCATCTACCAGGGGTCGCTGATGACTAATCTGATGTCAGATTTTCAAAATTTAAAATGGTGGATCCAATATGGCGAAAATAAAAAAAAGAATTACGTTTAGGACAATCCATTTTTATTCAAGAACACTCACAATTCTGCTATACAAACAAAAAACAAATGACATTTTTTATATTTTGATATTCAGTTGCATAGCTAAAGAAAATAGTATATATATCAAATTAATGTCAATCGTTGATATTTTTACTTTAGAAAGAAGTGTTAAACAATCACTTTATATTAATTATTTTTCTAACTTAAGCTTCCGATTATCGAATATACTTACCTACTGCAAAGTTTGCTTCGTTATTAAAAAAATGTCCAATATGCAAAGACACAATTGTGGAAATGTTTAAATTTTTTTGTAATCTTCATCTCTATGAGGTCCGCCATTTTAAATTTTGAAAATTTTACATCAGATTAGTCATCAGCGACCCCAAAAACCTCCGAGTAACGAGTTTCAGGAAAATTAAATCTATTTTTAAAAAAGTTGTCCGTCAGATTGGATCCACCATTTTGAATTTTAAAAATCTGACATCAGATTCGTAATCAGCGACCTCAGAAACCCCCGAGCAACGAGTTTCAGGCAAATTGAATCTATTTTTAAAAAAGTTGTCTGCCATATTGGATCCGACATTTTGAATTTTGAAAAACTTACATCGGATTTGTAATCAGCGAGCCCGAAAACCCCTAGATATCAAGTTTTATAAAAAATTAATATTTTTTACAAAAATATCATGACACTTTTCATTTAAGGGTTGTTTTCACCCCTAAAAGCCACAAACGACTTGATCTAGCAAAACGGCCATATACGGGTATTTTTTTTTTGGTCCTAGTTTCCGAAAATGTTTGATTTTTTTGTGTGTGAAAAATCGTGTCGGACGGTGTAATTTATGGTTCACTTACTTGTGCTATGGCAGTTTATAAGAACTTTCGATTTTATTATTTAATACACCACACGCCAAACTTACACAAATTTGTTCATGTTATACCAACGCCGGTCGAAATTTTGAGGTTGGTGGAGACGGTTGAAACTATTTCGACCGTCATTATTAATTTCCTTTTTTTTTAGAAAATCATCATTAATTTTTAATTTCTCTCACATGAATTACTTTTATATGGTCAAAAATAATACAAATATACTTTTTTTAACTTTTATTATAAATTTGTATTAAATATATTATAGACCATTTTTTATATAAAATTCAACGAATACTTTGTGGCCTTTGGTCTTTAATTAAAAAATCTTTGAATTTAGTTTACAATTTTATTGCTTCTTAATTCATCTATGCATTTCGCCATAAACATGGCTCTTCAGGACTATAACAAAGTTACAATTTTTTAATTACAATGAAACAAAGATTCTTCAGTCGTTACAAAATGTTTTATACATACCACATTAAATTTAGAAATTCCAACAAGTTTTAAGATGGTATAATTTTAGTTCTTAATAAAACATTATTCTGTAAAGTTATAAGTTATAATATTAATATACTCCAAGATTTTGTCAATAATGTTTTATCAAAAACTTACCAATTTTAAATAAAAATAATTTTCCATCTTGGTGAATAACATTTTTTCTATAAAAGTTATTATTTAAGGCTGTGCAAAAAGCTCGAAACTCGAAGTCCGGTCGGGCTGAACCCGGCCCGATCGGGCATACGGTTTTGAGATTTTTGCACAGTCTTACTTATTTTAATTTTTTAGTATTTTTCTGATCAGGTACTCAAAATTTTTTGAGTATCCGATACATTTTTCGAGTACTTGATAAATTTGGGCCGATAAGTATGGGCCTTGCCCGAACTCGGCTCGAACTGGGCTCGGCCCGACTTCTCATTTCGAGCTTTTTGCACAGCCCTATTATTATTAAGACTTTTATTAATCTTATCTTTTAGTTTGTGGAAGCACATGTTTGTGTTTCCATTATAAATAATTTTCGCATTTATTGTAAAATATTCAAGGACCGGTCGAGGTTGGTGGAGACGATTTTGTGAGGTCCTGAACAAATTTAAAATTTGGATTAAAAAAAATGAATAAATCGATTAGGAAAGTGATTGCTTTCTTCATGTATCAACTGAAGGAAGTTGATTGTGACTTATTCTAGAGTAGAACTATGTTAAAAATTTATTTTTATTTCTGGAATTTTATTTTTATTAATAAAATAAAGGATAACAGAAAAAACTGTGGTCAAACATAAATAGCAACAAAAAATTCAAACATTTTTTTTCTATTAAACGTTTTTTTTATTTAATTATTCTAAATTAAACAATACTATAAGCCAATATTTATTGTATTTATTAGTGAATATTAGAGCAGATATTAATTTTTCTTTTTTAACTTCTTGTGAAGACAGATCAAATTATGACATTTTTAGCCTTTTAAACCGTTTAAACAACAAAATATTATATTGTATGCAAAAGTATCTGTTGCTTTTTGTTTATAAATATAAAAGTTACCTTTTTACGTTGAAATAATAGAAGAAGACAAAAAATATTTGGCATTATTCTTTCAAAACATGAGGAAAGTGAATTTGTGCGCTACGCGAAGATTAACCCATATGGGCTATTCTTACGTAACTGCCCTACTTGGCGGCGTTGAAAAAATACACCTAAATTAGAAAAATATATTCTGAAGTGTATTAGTGAATTTTAAAGGTATATATGAGAGTAACTGAAAACCAAATATACATAAATATATATATTATAACTTCTATTATATTGCACTATAACTGCTGATATTTCAGCTCCGTGGCGTGTCCCTTTTGCAAAATGTTAACTTTAATTTAATAATTTTCGGTGAAAATATCATTATTATAACTTAGCCTTTTTCAAGCATAAAGTGTCTATATTTATGAACAATTTTGGCTTATATTGCACTTCATAATACCTTTTTCATACTTAAAAATCTGTAAAAATATTTTGTCCCTCAATTTTTCCAATTTTTGAACGCAATCTGTAGACTTATAATTAAGGTGTCATGTGTTTAGTTATTACGCCTTCTAATAAGTTAAATCTCAATTTTAATCCATTCGCACTAAATCACATATACAGTACTCTTTCGCAAATTGTTCAACTTCTGTTATTTCGCAGGGTAGGAGCCCACACAGGTGCTGCATATAGCAGTAGGGTGGCTCTTATTTACCAAGTTGAAGATAACTTTTGGGCCTTCCTCTATATCGAATCTTTAGCCAAAATTATAAAAAAATTCGCTAAAGAAATTGAATTTAGTTTTAATCAACCCTCTCCCGCACGAGCCTACTTTTTTCCCATGTAAAATACATGGGATTTTCTGAACTATTAGCTGTTTCAAAGAACTTCTTCACCTTATCAATTTTTTTTTAAATGGGTCAAATCGGGAGTTTTATTTGAGAGATCTTTAAACTCTAATAGGTTTTTAAACTCATTAAAAAATTGTAGCAATTGTACAAAATAACATTTCTAATTTTTGCGAGTAAGTATCATTTGGCACAAAACTTACCATAAAGATATGGTTATATTGTACAAACATTGGTAAATGTTATTTTGTACAATATAGCTAGGATTAAAGTTTTTAACATTAATCAATTGAATTATTCAATTAGGTAAATAATAGAGACTTTAATTAATTTATGAAAATCAAATATTAAGTAAACTAGCAAGATATTGCGCACGCGCATGCGCGCGTCTAATTTATAACAATAAAATGTAAGGCTAATATTAGAATGTATTCCATTCTTTGTTTTAAGAAGTAGCTAAGTTTAAAAAGTTATAATCATATTTATTACTAAAAGTAAGTATAATAATTTATTAAATTTATTAATTTCATAAATCTAACATAAAATCTTTATTTGTTCTTCGAATTCCATGTAGACAGTAAAAGCACATCTTACAATTAGTCAAAAGATAAACTTGAAGCAATAGAAAATTATTTTTGACATAACCTTGAACATAACTCCATCATTGGTGTATCCTAGGAGTATTTTAGGCTATTTTATTTAAAACGTAATAAATGAAAATGTGAATAAAGGAATTTTTTAAAATCTTTGAATTTTCTTTAATGAATAAAAGTATTCTATTATATTTATTTTATACAATGGAAACAAACCCATCTTTTATATTATTTTTATAATATTTATTTGAAAATAGCATCCACATTCGACTTCTAATAGTTTTTGAAAATTGTATATATGATTATTATTTAGGATTTCTCCCTCAATGAGAATTTCTAAATCTTTCTTATTCAAACTAAAAAATATTCTTTCTTTTGCAATACCCATCGTATTTTTTTATATGTTAAATAAAGGTTAAATGGTTCACGAGGAGAGATAAATCACTTTTTGACATAGCAAGAAGATGCATCTTGTATCTTTTTAACAAACTGTTCTGGTTGTTTATCAGATATCATGTTATGATACATAGACTAAAAGTTCAAAAAGTCTTATAATTATTAACTTTATTTTGGAAACAATAAAACAATTCTTTTTTAATTTCGCTCAAAAAACACTCCGAAATTTGTGTGGTGTGCCAAAAATAATACGTTCCTTCTTTAATTTTTTTAATTCGTTACTAACTGAACACATTCGTCAAAGTGTAGCTGTTACCGCAAATCAATATATGTCAATAAAACATGATTCTAAAGCTTATTTTATTTAAATAAAAAATAAAAAGAAATCAATCTCTCTCAGTCATTTTGATTTGTCGCGCACATCCTTTTTTGTCGATGTTCGAGGAAAGATAGTTTATTATACTCTATAAATATAACCTAAAGAATATATGTATAAGCAAAACAGAAAGTAAATAGAAGAATAGATATAGATATAATAGAATGATATAATAGAATTTTTAATATCAAAATGTAAATTCTATTAATAAATTAAAAAAACTTCATTTTTACAAAGAAAATGGAAACATTTATTTGAAAATTTATATCTAAGGGTTCCTGATTTTGCTAATCCGCCATTTTGGATCCGCCATGCTATTTTAAATTCTTAAATATTAACTCCAAAATTTTCATCAGGAACCCAAAAAACCATTAAATGCAATATTTCATAAGAATAGAAAAGTTATAGGGATATTTTCCAATTTCTGATTAAGCATAGGGGTTGTTCTAAGATTAGAGTTAGGAGCTAAAAACTGAAACTGGTGCACTTGAAAAAATTTATAATTGTACAACAATACTTGTGAAAAATTTTTTTTTTACTTTTTACGATAGTTTTACATAAAAAATAAAAATAGGGGTAGTTCTGAGGTTGATGATGGACTTTAAAATTCTCTTAGATTGAACTTCACGCTTTTAAAAAACTTTTGGACAATTTTCAAAAGGAAATTCATCATTTTTTTTTATTTTTTAAAAATTTTTTAAGGGGTTTCAATTTAAATCTCGTTTTTACCCATAAAAACCGTATATAAAATTAACCTGAAAAAAGCCACAGGTAAGGGTATCTTTTTTTAGCTCTACTTTCCGAAAATGATTGACTCGTTCATTAACATTTTGTTTATCACTACTTGCAATTTTACTATTCTCTGAAATAAGAGGGAAATGACATAAGCAATTACTTAAAAACATTGTCTGTAAATGTTCTCTCATTACTGCATGCTTATATACTAGGGGAAAAGGTTCGGTTGTGGGCATGGTTTGGTTGTGGGCACCCCTGCGAAACTTTTGACAGAAAAGCTATTTGTCAAATGTGACAAATGCCAAGTGTGTGGTATGACCGCACGTAGTGTTTTGCGCGAATACAAAATTGAACGGACACCTGTACTTGCTGCTGCAAAGAAATTAATTTTTTTCAAGTTAAAATTAAAATAAAAGTTTTTTTAAATATTTTTAAAAGTAGCACAAATCAAAGCCAATCAATTAAAAATGTATGTCTAATGCATATTTACGCAGTAAATATAATATATTTTTTAATCCAATACCGAGTATCCCAACAATGTTTACAACCAAAATTTTTTTCATGACGTTTTAACATGGTTGCAAAGTTCGGTTGTGGGCATTCAAATTGGTTCGGTTGTGGGCACCAAGATTTTTTTAGATAAATCGCAAAGTATCGTGTTGGATGAAATCATAAGTAATTCCTCACAACTATTAATACTATTTCACAAATTTTTAAGGTTTCCAGTGGTTTCTGAGAGTGATCTAGGGACAAAATTCTTATAACGAGACTTAAGCGTCCGTCGTGTAATGACAATAGTTGTGCATTTTGGGTTCGATGCGTGAAAGAGGGAGACAAAGAGAGACAAAGATAGTCGGTATATCGAAATGAAGTGGAAGTAAAGTAGAAGTGAATTGAAATGAAATGAAAGTGAAATGGAAATGAAGTGGAAGTGAAGTGGAAGTGAAGTGTAATTAAAGTGAACTTAAAAAGGAAGTAAAAGTAAAGTGAATATACAGCGGAATTGAAGTCGATGTGAAATGGAAGTGAAATGGAAGTGAAATAGAAGTAAAGAGGAAGTGACTTACATTGAATACAACCGGTTTATCGACAGTCGAGTTCTAGTGATCGTCACAGGTCGGTTACCGACAGTGCATATCATTATACCTCGACGTCTTTACCTTCCACTGAAGTTATCTCACATCCGGAAAAAATTCCAGGCTCCCCGGGGCGCAAACCAAGCAAGCTTGACGCTTGACTTGTTAACTACGCGACCGTAGTTGGTTAAGGTCCTGGACTCTACGGTCGACCCAAGTCAAGCGTCAAGCTTGCTTGGTTCGCGCCCCGGGAAGCCTGGGATTTTTTCCGGCTGTGAAATAACTTCAGTGGAAGGTAAAGACGTCGAGGTATAGTGATATGCACTGTCGATAATCGACCTGTGCAGATCACTAAAACTCGACTGTCGATAAACCGGTTGTATTCAGGTAAGGTTTTTCTACACTTTTCCCTCTCCACTGGCGAGCAAACCCAATATACCGGGTGGTCCAGGCAAATGCGAATACTCGTAATTTAAAGCCATTCTGTAGACGCAAAAACTCTTAAAGAATATATAGAAAGTACAAATTCGAGGAACTCCCTACGGGGGACACTCATTGGGCCAGTAAGGTCGTTAAAACAAGTGTATAATAACTAAAAAAAAAAAAAAAAAAAAAAGAATATTATAACGTTAAGTGCTCATTCAAAATCATAAATCTAATAAATTTACCAAATTAAGAAAAACATATAAGAAAACTTTTTTTTCTTCGTCTATACAAACTACAAAAATGACAGAAAGCATAAGGAGCTGTCACCTTAAAATTATATACGAAATGTCCGTCTTGGGACCCTGTCGACCTTGGGGCCCTCTCTCCTACATAAAAATAAATGTCAACTACATCTCCATGACACCTTACATTAATATAATCAAAAATAATTTTCAAAAAATCTTAAATAACCTTAAACCCCTTGAAATATCCCATTGCTTTTACATGGGAAGAACGCACTTTTTCGTAAATTCGCTACCAAATCCTCAAAAATCACTCAAAATAGCAATGCATAAAATCACATCTTGAAAAGTCCTCAAACAACAATATTCCATAATTTATTTAATAATTTATTAATATTAACTATTTTTTAAAGGGTTATAAACAACCCCCATAAATGCAAAAAAAATGATAATTTTTTTTAAATAACAAATTAATAGTTTCTTTAGGATTTTTTAACAAAATTGTTACATATTGCCAATTTACGAATGTTCATAGATATTTTTAAGTATTCTTCATTTGTTTAAACAATTTATTATTCTTAATTTACAGCTTTTATTCAAATAAACATAGCGAGTTGTAGTTTTTTTTTTACTTAACTATTTTTTACATTTACAATTAAAAAAGTATTTAGTAAAGTTAACCACAACAACTATTTGCAATTGTTTAAACAAATTATTGTTAATAATAATTAACTTTTTGACAAATGCACCTAGAAAGACACAACTTTTTCCTAATTTTACAAATTAATGGGCTCTGGTTAGAAAAAGAAAAATTATTGACCATAAATTATTATTTTTAATTTGTTTAAACAATTTATTATTATTAATTTACATCTATTATTCAAATAAACCTATCAAATTGTAGTTTTTTCGGACTTATATATTTTTTATATTTAAAGTGAAAAAAGGATTCAGTAAAATTTACCACAACAAGAATTTGCAATTGTTTAAACAAATTATTGTTATTAATAATTAATTTTTTACAAATAAACTTAAAAAAATACAATTTTTTCCTAATTTTACAAATAAATGGGCTCTAGTTAGAGTAAGAAAAATTATTCACTGGAAGTTAATATTTTTACATTGTTTAAACAATTTATTATTGTTAATTTATAACTATCATGTTTAAACAAATTAAAAATAATAATTTTTAGTCAATAATTTTTCTTTTTCTAACCAGAACCTATTAATTTGTAAAATTAGAAAAAAGTTGTGTCTTTCTAGGTGCATTTGTTAAAAAGTTAATTATTATTAACAATTATTTGTTTAAACAATTGCAAATTGTTGTTGTGGTTAACTTTACTAAATACTTTTTTTAAATGTAAATGTAAAAAATAGTATAGTCAAAAAAAAACTACAACTCGCCAGGTTTATTTGAATAAAAGCTGTAAATTAACATGTGGCGACTTACACGCGATTTTAAATAGTCGATTAGCAACAATTTATAAAATTTATGCCCGAGAGCGTAGGTGGTACGCGCGCCGGCCGACACACTAAAATGCGAGGAGAATTTCCATACTTACTAATAATTAATCAGCTGAGCGAGAATTACTAAAGATTTAGGCCCGTGAAGTGGAGGTGAGCAGATGCGAGACAACAGGTAGAAATGGAAAAGCCAACAAGGTAGATTATCAAGTCGAGACTTACCAATCACTGAAGCACGAAGTTCCGATTAATCTAGATCGCCGCCGGTCTCCACTTCTAAAATATATGATAATACGGCTGGGATGTAATCCCAGGTATAGCTAGTGAATCAAGTTCAACACACACAATGATTTTTAGTAATAATAGTCCTTTATTTATCACAATTAATGGCACAATTAGGTTTGTTATTAAACGGACAATACACGACAAGTGTTCGTGACGAGATCACGCTTCTCTCTGGTTCCGCATTCTCTACATACCGCCGGCTTCGGATCGGTTTACGAAGCCGACCGAAAGTACGCGAAGACCCCCGAAGGGGCTCTCCCCTCGAATTACGCGAACTGGCGCCAGAGAGAAAACTGCCGGGAAACAGCAAATTTAAAATAAAACAAGAAAACGATTTCTAATCGTTACTATTCGCCCCTTCTAAATTGCTGTTACCCAACAAATCAAATGGTAAGCTCGCTTGACAAGCGGCTCATCCAACATCTACCTGCTTTACGGTGAAAGAAGAGAAATCAAAATATTATTCAGTATTTTTTTTTTGATAATAACATGCCATTAAAGATAGGAGAATGAAAAAGAATGAAATTAATGTACAAGAATGGCTTGCATCTGCTCTTGGTAACTTTAATAATAATCGACAAATATATTTTAGAAATATTTCATTATTTATTCCAGTCAACATAAGCGCATACGCGCGTAAAACAACCTTTAATCTAATATCTTAAGGTAGTGATTGTCCATAGAGTTATTACTAACGTTTTCTTTGGCACAAGGCACAGTCTTTTTTTTTGATCGAACACTTTGAGTACGCGATAGCACAGTAGAAAAATAATTTTATATTCAGTTTGTAGCGCATTAGCGCGAAATACAATCAAAAGTGGTAATATATTGGCGTAAAGGCGAAAAAACAAAAATGTTTTCTTTAATAGAAATTGCGCAACTGCACGATAATGATATTATTAAATAATTAAGCGATTATTGTTTAAAGTAATACGTGAACAACTTATGGCACTTAGTGGTAAAGTCTCACATGAATACAAGAAGGTCACAACGTAAAAAAAATAAAAAAGTTTAAATAGACACTATATAACAAAGTTATATGTCGACCAACTTGACTGGCTCCTCCTTCTCTGACGAAGATTCGTCATTAGTTGGAAGACGATTTGGTGGCCCGGAAACTTTAGAGGCGACCAATTTGTCGTCAACTTCCTGTAGCGCGTTGGCCCAACTTTCCACTGGAGCGGAGTTGACCTGATCTTCGAGCTCTTGAGCCAGGCGGTTCCTCTTAATGATGCCGTCCTGGATATTCCTATCTCGGCAGCCAACACAATTTGGATCCGGAAGATTTCGTGGTCTGCAACAGCGTCTGCATCGTAAATGCTCTGGTGTTGAAAAATTTCCCTTTTTAAAGTGAGGCCAAGGGCATTCTTTAGTCGAAAAGTGTGGGTGTGTACAATTTTGACAAAATTTGCCTGAATATGGCAATGTGCACGCAGCTGCGCAATGTCCTACGACGTTGCAATTAATGCATCCTGGTGGGGCCCTAGGCCTTAGATGAGGTTCGCGCAGTTCGGCCTACGCGCGATAAACTTCCGTCATAGTCTCACGGAACAATGTCTTATAACGTTTAGCCAGCTTGACTTCATGCTCCTGGTGATAATAATCCTCAAGCAGCGCATCATATTCGCTCTGCAGCTTAACCCCTCTTCTAAGGTAGTCGCCAGCTTTTTGCTTGTGACGATCTATCTCTTCTTTAACGATAGATAGCTGTTTAGACAAATCGCGCTTTTCACGGCTCAACTCAAGCAATTCTTCTACAGTGTTTGATGGGTTGGCTGGCGACACGTACATCTCTTCGGTCAACCTTTCTTTAGATTCGACGTGTTTTCTCGAATCCTGGAGTTGCTCGTACAAGACTCGCTGGTTCACGAGCAATTGCTCTAGGTCCGTTTTCTTCATAAGGACTAAGCCTGAGACGTTGGTTGACGGCAGGGGATCCAAAAATACCCCCCCCCCCCCGTCTACTGGGTTCACGCGTGAGGTTAAGGAAAGCCGGAGTTACACCTAAGGAAGAGTGTACCGTGGTGTTGTATGCGAACTGCACTTCCTCCAGAAGGGAGTCCCACTCGCGCTGATCTTCACCCAGTAAACTAGCGATCATCGTTTTTAAGTTTCGATTTACGCGTTCTACAGGGTTGGATTGGGGGTGGCATACCGGTGTCGTTCGTTGTACAGAGCCGATTTCTGTTAAAAATTTGGTGATATTGCGGTTCACGAATTCCGTGCCGTTGTCGGTTAAGAAAATCTTAGGCGTTTCCATCGATTTACGAGTGTGTTGAGAGACTTTACAATTTTAGGGCCATCTGCCTTGGAGAGTGGGAAGCACTCTATATACCGGGTGTATGTGCCCTCACAGACTAAAACGTAACGTTTGCCCGTTTTTGATCGTAGAAGAGGGCCCATAATGTCGAGGGATACCGTTTCCCAGGGTTCTCTCATTTTGCGCGGATACATTAATTCTTGCGGGGGAGAGTTATCTGGTTTGCACCTCAGCCACGTCTCGCAATCGTTAATGTACCGCCTAACATCCTCGCGCATTCCGGACCAATAATATAGGTCAAGGATTGCAAGGTAAGTTTTGTTAATACCTTGGTGCGCGAGCTGTGGGGAGTTATAATACTTTGTTATCATAGGAAGTATTTCGTCTTCTCGTAGGACTTTCTTCCAGGCGTTGTTATCGCCGATGCTCTCTTTTATTTGATTGGGCTTGTAATAATATAATTCATTATTACTATCTAGCCTATAGCGCTCGTGAGCTGTCGGGTTTTCGGAAACTTTTTGCACCATGGTTTTGTACCACGATTGGTTACGAACGAGGTTAAGATTCTCGAGAGGCGCGTCCTGAGGAGCGTTCTCGTAGAGGCGTGACAAAGTATCAGGTGCTTCGTTAGAAGTGCCTTTACGATGCACAATAGTAGCTTTATTAGCAGATAGCTCTAAGGCCCATCTCGCAAGCCTTCCTCTAGGGTCTTTAACCTCTTTTAGCCAAATTAAACTTGAATGGTCAGTGATAACCCTGAATTCGGTGGCTTCTAGGTAGCAACGAAGTTTCTTAATTGCAAAGATCACAGCCAAGCATTCCTTCTCGGTGGTCGTGTAATTTAACTCCGCACCTCTCAATGGTCTGCTTAGGCTTGTGATAAGATGCTCACGATTTTCGTCCTGTTGCGTCAGGATCGCGCCAATACCGGTGTCGGTTGCGTCCGTATAAAGAAGGAACGGCAAGTCAGTTCGGGGCGCACCTAGGGTGAGAGCACTCTTTAGTAACTCTTTTACCTCCTTGTACGCAGTCTCGTGTTCATCGGTCCATTCCCACGGTACCTTGGGACTCGCTAGTTTATTTAGCGGACCTTGCACGAGCGCAATGTTGCGCAAGTGTCTGTGGTACCAATTGACGGAACCGTTGAATTGGCGCAACTCTTTACGATTGCGTGGACTAGGACGTTCGAGAATCGGTTCTACGCGCTTAGGATTTTGTTTGAGGCCATCTTTATCTAGGAGGAATCCTAAATATTCGACAGAGGTTTTCGCAAAGTGCGATTTATCTCTGTTGATTGATAAGCCTGCCTCTTGCAAGATTGTGAACACAATGTCCAACAGCAAGATGTGCTCTTTAAACGTCCTAGAAATGATTATCCAATCATCTAGATACGCGTGAACTTGGTCGATGTATCGTTCGGGTAAATTATTTTTCCGTATATGTTCGATAAATTTCTCTTTTAATCGGTCGGTCAAAGCTTGGAAGGTTGCCGGCGCGTTCGTAAGACCAAAGGGCATTCTAAGCCATTCGAATTGACCACGATCGGGGATTAAGAAGGCGGTGCACTTGCGCGACTTCGGATCGATCGGTATGTGGTGAAACGCGTCGGTCAAATCGATCGTGCTTATCACGTTGGCCTCTAATAAGGCGTCTAAGATACTATCCATGCGTGGCAATGGGTAGGCCGATTTTTTGGTAATTGAGTTTTATTTCCTATAATCTATGCAAACTTTTGGTCTGACATCTTTCCTATACGTCAAGACTACGGGACTTGCGTAACGACCATTACTTTTAATAATAAAGCCTTTCTCTAAATATTTGTCGAGCTGCTTGTTAATAATCTTATTTGCTTCCGCGCTTCGGCGGTACGGTTTTAACTTGAACGGATTTGGGTCATTCAACTCGATGACATGTGTTGTCAAATCGGTGACTCCGGTTCCCGTGCTAGAATTCAATAATTTGTTACAGATGAATTCATCTAGAATTTTCCATTGGTATGGCGTTAGCTCTATTAACTGCATTGAGTTTGTTGAGTAGCGCGTAATAATTGCGCTACTCAATGGGAGCTGAAGACTAGAGTCCTTTATGAACCAATAACCCTTTATAGCGTTTATAACGACTTCCCAAAGGGTTATAAAGTCCATGCCCAATATTATGGGCGTGGTTAGTCCGTCTAGGACTGCAAACCATAATTCACCGTAGCAATCGGTTACTTGAGTATCAAATTTCACGGAATAACGAGGTGCGGCTACGTGATCGCGTTGAGCGAGTTGTACGCCGGCACGTGTGATTGAATCTTTAATTGGTTCACCGTTTTTAAATTCTTTTATTTGGTCGAATAATTCTCCTGATATGAAAGTACGATCACTTCCAGTATCAAGGAGTCCCGTGATTTGTCTATTACCGATTTTAATTTGCGTGGTAATCGTGATCCGTTTGTTTGGCGGTAAGGGCGGTGCGCGCCCTTTTTGTACCATGCCTGTTGGCTTTTAAACTACTGCTGAATATCAGTGAGTTGTATTTGCAGCAGGCAACGACGTGATGGAAGAGATGCCTAACCTTACCGAGTCAAAGGATTCGGTGGGAGGAAGCTCCTCCTCAGAGTCGGAGTACTCCGTCTCGGATTCAGAATAGTGCGCGTCGTCATATTCGCTATCAGAATCACTGGTGTAGTTCCTACTCGCATGCGCTTTATTTAGCGTTGATGCGATTTGAGGAACACACGTTGAATCTGGCGCGTTATGGGTGCTACTAGGAATTTCACGATTGTCAAAATAATTATTTTTACTCACGTCGGGAAATTTATTTAAATCAAAGGTATTATTTACGTTCTTATTACGATTAAAATGTTTGTCCGGATTAAATTGAATCTCGCCAGGGAGATCTAATCTCTCCTGGCGTCCCTGTCGTTTTTTGGCGGAAACGAATTAGGCGCGTTTTGGCCGAAATTGGAAGGGAAATCACGGTCGTAGTTTCCTTGCCATTGCTGCGTTGTTTGCGTGTGTGGCGCATACGGCGCTGAAGGGGGCCGTTGCGCATGCGCGCTGCACTGACAGCCTGGTTGGCAATGTTGAGGGAAATTTGGTGCTTGTTGGTAATAATTGTGGTTATAATTGGAGCCACGATTATTACCGCGCCAGTTATTCCTGTTACTACGACCACGATTGTTGTACCCAGAGTTGTAGTAATTGTTATAACCGCCTCTATTTCCGTTGCCACGGCCGTTATTTCTCTGTAGATTGTTACCGCTATCGCGATTATTTCGCGCGGTCGGTCCACGTCTTTCTCCCCCCTTCTGCGACGAGGCAGAGCAAGAGGAGTGTGAAGATCTAGAAGTTGAACGGTGGCGCGACGTACGGGTAGTTGGAGGGGTAGGGGGTGCTGGGTAGCAGCCTTAACGTCATTGCGTTTTGAATTTTCGTGTTTGGGTTTTTCTCCGTGTAGCTTTTGCTGTAAGCTATCTATTTGTCGTTTATAAATTTCGATTTTGTTTAAATCGGTTTCCGGTGTTTGTTTATTTTGTTTTTTAACGTTTTTAACTTGTTTGCTTTTATTTTCCGGTTTAGCTTCCGTTTGCAGATCGGATTGTGGTTTATCATCAGTTTGAGTCGAAGGTGTTTCGATCGCGTACAACTGATTTTTACCACGCGCGGAACGGTTTTTCTTTGAATCCTGTTCGCGCAACTTATCCGTTAATTGCATTGTTGCAATTTTTTCTGCATATTTTCGGATTTTTTCGATTAATCCGTCATACGTTGAGAAGCTTTCACGGTCAAATTGTAAAATTAATTCGGAGTGAAGTGCCGAATAAATTTTATCAAGTTGATTCTTTTCCGGAATTTTCTGCGATAATTTATTAAAAAGCGCGCCGAGTCTAATTACAAATTCAATTCCGGTCTCGTTTTCGAGTTGAACTGCGCGCTGTATTTTATTTGTGATCTGTTGATCATCATTTGCGTCCCCAAAAGTTTTTCGAAATTTGGCCGAAAATTCGGTCCATGTATTCCACGTAGCTCGAAATGTGGTGAACCACATGTACGCAGAATCAGAAAAAACTTGGGACATTGTTGGTAGCGCGTCGTCCGGATTTATGGCGGAAGCGTTAAGCTTGCGCTCGAATTCGTCTAAAAATTCGTCGGCGTCCAGTTTTCCTGGAAATTTTAGTTCCCAGGATTTTACAATTTTATGTAAATTTGGAATTTGACTTCGGAGTGCCCGTTGAGGTGGTGGGATTAAATTTGGCGGGGCTACTCGCGTTTGCATTACCGGTTCACCTGTTTTGGACGGTGTGCGCGTGCGATAAGTAGGTTAATTGTCAAATTGTAAGGTGCGGTTTGGAAATGGTGCCCGTACCGAAGGTGTCGTAAAGGAGTCAAGAGTGGGGAGAGCATACGTTGTTGTTGGTCCCGCGCTGACCGTTGTACGTGTTCCAGTACCCGTCGTGGTTACCGTTGTGGTGGTAAGGTTGGGGGGTAAGGAAGTAGTGGGGGGCAAATAACCTGTGCTGGCACCGTATCCAGGATCGATCGATTCCCACCGAGAATCATGCCATGGTGATGGTTGATTTCTCGTTTGTAGCGCTGAAACTTGGCGCGTCAATAGTTGGATCGAATTATTTGTTTCTAACCGGAGATTATCTAGAGCTTGGTTAGTTATGTTAATGAAAAGTTCAAATTTTTGATTGGTTTCTAATCTTGATGCGTTAATTTCACGCCGTGTTTCTAATTGGAAATTTTTATTTTCTTGACGTGTTTGGTCGAGATGCCTCGTTAATAAATGTTCAATTTCGATTTTAAAATTATTATTTTCTGCTGTTTGTCGCGCTTGAATTCCCGTTAAAATTTTATTAAATTGTTGTGATGACAGTGGAGTTTTAATTATTTTGGGATTTTTACCACGGCGCGTTTGAATTAAAATTTTTTGAATTTTTCCCGTTCGTGTTTTAGGTGGCGATCTGTTAAAAGTGCGTTGCGCATCGTCTTGATCGCTTTGCGATCCATTGCGATCGCTTTGCGCTTCGTCTTGATCGCTTCGCGTTCCATCATGAGCGCTTTGCGCTCCCGTTTAAGCGCTTTGCGTTTTGTCGGGGGCGTTTGGCGTCTCGGTTGGGACGCGTTGCTCTTGGTCGTGACCAGAAGAGTTATCATGATTCCTCGAATCGTGGCTGTCATCAAGAACTTGTTCTTGATTTTGTCCAGTTACTTTACCTGGGGGTGGTGAACGGGTTAAGTTGCGCGAGGGTTTAAATCCGTTTGTTTGAGATCTCGTCTGCGCGTTGTTTCTGTTTTTATTTTTGTTGCCGGTCATTTTGAAAAAAAAATATCGATTTAAAAAGAAAGCAGACAGGAAAGGATTATAAATAATTCCTAGTTGTTTAAAAAAAAAAAATTTTAAATAAGAATTTATTTGTTAATTTTAATTTCTGAAAGGAAAAGTACTTTTCCATTCAATTCGTTTTTCAAATTTTTATTTTAATTATAATGTTCTTGAATAAAAAAAACGGGAAATTTATTTTAATTAAATTCCATTTTAATTTAAGAAATACGAAATTATTTTATTTCGACGTCGGCTAACAAAAGGAAACACAAAAACAGGTGTGAATACGGTCGTGTTTACGATTGCGCGTTGAGAACTCAAGAGCACACACTGCACTCTGTGGCGTAAATTTGCCACAAATTGTGAGAAAATATTTTTAAATTTTCCACTCGTTGCACATAGAATTTTGGAGGGCGAAAGAAAATAATTAAATCTGCAATTAATGTAAAAAGGGGAAAAGAAAAGGAGAGAAAAGAAAAAAAAATTATTTATTATAAATATATTTTGTTTGAAAAGCCCAAAATTTAATTAATGAATTTTCGAAGAGTGATTTTATTAATTTCACATTTGCTAATGAATCAGTAGGAATTTTGATTAATAATTTAATTTAAAGCATATCAAAATTCGAGTTGACTTTGAGTTTAATATTTCTGTTGGGATTAAATTATTTCAATTTTGAATTTTATTTTCACAAGGAATAGAAATTTTAAATTGCAGTTTTATTTTGATTTGGACCGAACCGGCAAGAAACATAGTATAAAATTCAATTTGGAAAGCCTAAAAGCATAAATAAGCAGGAATATAACTAGTTTACAATTTTCAAAAGCCAGAAATAATAGAAAGATAGTTCTTAGTTTTTGTAATTTGCTGTCAATAGAATGAAAGTTATTTTCCAAAACTTTACATAGGCCAAGCGTAGGATAGTTTTAAGCAATTGATAATAATAAATGTACGTTGTTATTTAAGAAATTTCAGGAGTACAGAAAAGTTTAAGAGACAGAATAAATAGTTGATAATAGCAATACTGAGAACGAAATAAGTCGTTGAAAACGCATGAATTGAGAGAGAAGCGGTTTAAGCAGAAAAGATTTTCTATTTTTATTTTATTTTTCTTTAAATGGAAACTCTGCTCGCAGGAGTGTTCGTGGTCACGCGTAGAAAATGTAGAAAATAAATTAAGTAAAATTTAATTTTTCGCACGAGATACTCGCCATTTTCGCGTTTAGAACACTACCGGTGAAGTGATTTTTCGATCAGAAAAAGACCACGAGGTTCCGCCATCTTGGGTACCTGTTAGAATTTTTCCGTCGAGAAAATGCAAAAAAGAAGAGTGTAAATTAAAGGTTAATTTAACTACCGTTGACGCCATAAATGTGGCGACTTACACGCGATTTTAAATAGTCGATTAGCAACAATTTATAAAATTTATGCCCGAGAGCGTGGGTGGTACGCGCGCCGGCCGACACACTAAAATACGAGGAGAATTTCCATATTTACTAATAATTAATCAGCTGAGCGAGAATTACTAAAGATTTAGGCCCGTGAAGTGGAGGTGAGCAGATGCGAGACAACAGGTAGAAATGGAAAAGCCAACTAGGTAGATTATCAAGTCGAGACTTACCAATCACTGAAGCACGAAGTTCCAATTAATCTAGATCGCCGCCGGTCTCCACTTCCAAAATATGTGATAATACGGCTGGGATGTAATCCCAGGTATAGCTAGTGAATCAAGTTCAACACACACAATGATTTTTAGTAATAATAGTCCTTTATTTATCACAATTAATGGCACAATTAGGTTTGTTATTAAACGGACAATACACGACAAGTGTTCGTGACGAGATCACGCTTCTCTCTGGTTCCGCATTCTCTACATACCGCCGGCTTCGGATCGGTTTACGAAGCCGACCGAAAGTACGCGAAGACCCCCGAAGGGGCTCTCCCCTCGAATTACGCGAACTGGCGCCAGAGAGAAAACTGCCGGGAAACAGCAAAAAAAAAAAACAAGAAAACGATTTCTGATCGTTACAAACAATAATAAATTGTTTAAACAAATAAAAATACTTAAAAATATCTACAAATATTCGTAAATTGACAACATGTAACAATTTTGTTAAAAAATCCTTAAGAAACTATTAATTTGTAATTTAAACAAATTTGTCATTTTTTTTGCGTTTATAGGGGTTGTTTATAACCCTTTAAAAAATAGTTAATATTAAGAAATTATTAAATATATTATGGAATATTGTTTTACTGTACATTTTTGGACCACCCTAATAAACAAGTAAAATTACTTATCTGTCAAAAATTTATCTCAGATCCTGTTCGCGTTTTTAGACTCAGGACGATCTTTTCACTCGGCCTTACAAAACAAAACTATCCCCTCTCATCAACATCATTTTTCAAAAAGAGGCGAACCTTACCCACAGAAACTACCAATCGAATCATTTGGTAATTTCAAGTAAACGCCCAGAATACCCTTACTCCTTAAAGGCAAAGAAAAGGTTAATAATCACCTCATTGTAATTTTGACAAAAGCCTAATATTAAGGTTATTGTAATTTCGACAAAAGGCTAATAATGATCTCATTGTTATTTGGACAAAACGAGAACAATAGACTCATTGTAATGCAGACAAAAGGAGAACATTAGGAGAACAATGCCATATCTCCGCCCATTTTGAAACGAAAATTTTCAGCTAAAAGGACACTGGCAAATTATTATATAGGATGGGATCTAAAAATCTTCTAATTTTAGCAGTTGTACAAAATAACATTGTCAAATGTAGGTACAATATAACAATTTTTATGATAATTTTCGAGTAAGTATCATTTTGACACAAAACTTATCATAAAGATTGTTATATTGTACAAACATTAGAGTAAGTATTATTTTGACAGAAAACTTAATTTGGAAATTGTTATTTTGTACAGACATAAATGTTATTTTGTATAGACATAAATCTTGTTTTGTATAGACATAAATGTTATTTTGTACAACCCCTGAAATTAAAGGTTTTAATACTAATCAATTAATAAATAATTTAAACGAATAATGAACCCTGTAATTAATTCAAAAAAATAAAATATTTAATAATTGAAAACTAAAACCTTTCAAATTTTAGTTATTGTACAAAATGACATTTACCAAGGTTTGTTCAATATAACAATCTTTATGATAAGTTTTATGTCAAAATAATACTTACTCGTGGGCTCACGAGTTTTTTAGTTAAAAGTGGTCAGCCACCCGACCACGTTGTGAGGCATGGACGCCGCCATCTTCACCACGCCGGCCGGCTGTCCGTTCAGCTCGAAGTGCGAATTTCCTCTCAGACTTTTTACGAGAATTCTCAGTGAAGCGCTGTAATTAATAAATTTAATTTAATAATTAAATTCAGTTGAAGTTGTTTCATTAGTGCTCATTAGTGTTCATTAGTGCATTGTTTCGTGCCTGTCAACCCCCTCTCCCATATCGACGCTACCTACGACCTTGTGACGTGACTTCCGCTCGGACGTCGAGCTACCCAGGCGGGAAACGGTGCCGTTTGTTTTGAAAACAGAGTCCGGGTAAATACTCGATTTATCTGGCGCCCGGAGACAGGATCTCCGGAGAAATAAACGGACTTCGAGAGTTAATTCACGGGCTCAAAGGGTGGAGTCCGTGAATTCCAAGTTGGTGTCGTCAACGTTGTCAATTGTAAATAGGTTAAAGGAAAAAACAACATTACAACATCTAAAAATTTTAGTTTGCGCTACTCAACAATGCTTTCGGATGGAGATGCCAAGACGTTGCACCACTTGAACGAAATCCACGTTTATGGAGAGAACTTTGTGATCAGCAAAGAAAAATGCATAAATGACGTAAAAAAGAGGTAAATAGTGTAGCGATTTTTAAAGTAGATCTTGATTTGAGTTTGGATTGTTTTCAGATTGTTTATTCTTATAAAACTAAATTTTCAAAGTTGAGGTAGCACGTGGAAAAAATCACAACACATCACTTTCGTTTAAAAACTTTATATTTTAACATAAGTTGAAAAAACTATTACCACAATTAATTTCAGATAAATAATTAACATTTTTTAACTCAATAAATTAAAAAAACACCAAGCATTTAAGAAAGATTTAAGGCGATTAGAAAAATTTAGCAGCGAGCACATGTTCTTCCGAATTACAAGCGATTAAGAATCTATTAATTCGTCCTTTTGCGCAACTCGGGATCTTTTCCCGATTAATCTATATCAAACTAGACATACGTGTCGGTGGGTTGTCAGTCGACAGGCGCTGAGAAGTTTAATGTCTCGATTTTTATATAAAAATAATTGAAATTTCGAACATTCTGCCTGGGTGCGTTTATTACGTAAATGCAATAAGTTGGTGGAACGTTATCCTCCTTGATTAAGACGATGTCTCCAACCTTTACAGCGTCCGTCTCCACCAGCCATTTCGACCTTTGTTGTAAGTGGTGCAGGTATTCTTTACACCATCTGGTCCAGAAATCATTTCTCATCTTAGTCAGTAGTGTCCATCGATTAGAAGGATGCACAGTGAGGTCATTGAGCGTTGGTTCAGGCACTGAGACTATCGGTTCACCTGTTAGGATGTGTCCTGGTGTTATGGCTGAAACAGACTGAGAATCTGAAGTGTTAGGATAGAGGGGTCTGGAAATCAGACAGGCTTCAATCTGACACAGGACAGTGGACATTTCTTCGAAGGTAAGTCGAGTCTCTCCAATGACTCGTCTAAAATGATGCTTGACCGACTTCACACCGGCTTCCCAAATTCCTCCGAAGTGTGGGGAATGTGGGGGGATAAAAGACCACGCAGTTCCCTGGTTTTCAAGAGATTCAGCTACCTCATGGAAGATGTTGGTTGCTCCTTTGAATAGTAATTTAAGCTCTCTTTCAGCTCCAAGGAAGTTTCGGGCATTATCACTGAAGATTTTGGAGCACTGACCACGACGTGAGATAAACCTTCTAAACGCGGCTAGAAAACTTCTAGTTTCATAATCGGAAACTAGTTCTAGATGTACTGCTCGAGAACAAAGGCAAACAAACAAGCAGACGTAACCTTTGAAGGATTTTATACCCCTACCCTTCGAAGTCAGGATGTGATAGGGACCAGCATAATCCAATCCAGCAAATGTAAATGGTTTCGATATAGTTGCTCGTTCAACTGGTAGTTGGCCCATCAATTGGGTAGGGGAGCTAGCGCGAAAACGAGCCCATTTAACACAACTTCGGACAATTTTATTGATGAGAGGTTTGGCGCTAATAATCCAGAATTTCCTGAGCACCCGGCTCAATGTAAGTTGCTGACCTCCATGCAGAGAATCCTGGTGTGCTTGCAGCACGATGAGTTCAGAAAGTCTAGATTGTTTGGGTAGGATAATCGGATGCTTCTCATCGTAGGAAAGGAGTGAGTTTTCAAGACGACCTTGAAATCGAAGAATGAGATCTTGGTCTAAGAATGGGATTAACCTTGACATAGTGTTTTTGGCCGATATTGGTTTTTTAGATTTTTAACATTCGATGATTTCCGAGAAGTGTTCGGATTAAATCAATTTCACCCAGATGATAAGACTGTGTTTTAGTTCGTCGGAAGTCAGATAGCTGGGAAGAGTTAGGTCTGGATTCTTCATCTTATTTACGAAACGGTAGCAAAAAGAAGTAACTCTGATTAACTTAATGAGAGACGAAACTCTTGATAATAAGACAGAGATTTTCTCCTTTTGTACCAAATGAAGTTGAACGTCTTCAATTTTACCTAAGAATTTAGCACGTGCCTCTAATGTGATCTTTGAATCAATTAGCTGATTGAGAATAGGCCAACGCTTTGGGTCATCAGTTAGCCACTTGGGTCCATGCCACCATAGGGTTGAATCACGGAGTTCTTTAACCGTAAATCCACGTGTTGCACAGTCAGCGGGGTTGTCTTTCGATGGTACATAACGCCATTGAACGTCTTTAGAAATTGTGTGAATATCACTCACGCGATTTGCTACAAAAGGTTTCCACCGAGAAGGGTGACCTTGGAGCCAACAGAGAACGATTTGTGAATCTTACCAATAGTGAACAGAATCGATTGAGGGTGTTAGATTTTGCAAAACAATTGAAGCAAGTTTAGTGAGAAGGTGAGCTGCACACAGTTCCAATTTTGGTAGAGTTATAACTTTAACAGGAGCAAGTTTAGTCTTTGATATTAGAAAATGAGAATGAGCTTTTTCTTCAGATCGATCAACTAAGAACAATGCTGCAGCATAAGCTCTTTCGGAGGCATCCGCGAACCCGTGGAGTTCCCAATGAGTGTGATCCTCTTCAGTCTGAATCCAACGAGGAATTGTCAGCGTGTTTAGTTAATTCAATTGATCTTGAAAAGTCTCCCACTCAGTTTGAAGGTTCTGGGGCAGCTCTACATCCTAATCTGTTCCTGCAAGCCAGCAGTCTTGAAGAAGTATTTTAGCTCTAATCAGGAATGGCGCTAACCAACCTATAGGATCATACAACTTCGCAATTTCTGAAGCTACAATTCGCTTTGTTGGTTTTGAGGATTGAATAGGTTTAACAGCAAAATGGAATTCATCCATTGTCTGATTATAACGTAGACCTAACGTGGAAACAGAATCATCAAGATCAAAGATCTTTCCATCGGTCTGCATATCAGATTCATCAATTGGGAGCAGGGTGATGTCATTTGCAGCCCACTTACTTAGATTGATACCAGCGGAAGCCAATATGCCGATGAGATCATCTCTTTTCTTAATGCCGAGCTCTAACGAGTTTTCTCCAGTAAAAATGTCGTCAACATACACATTATTTTCCAACACGTGTGCACCTACTGGAAATCGTACTCGTTCATCGCGAGCCAATTGTCGAAGAACTCTAATAGCAAGAAAGGGAGCTGATCTGGTACCATAGGTGACGGTGGTTAGATTATACTCCTTTAATGGATGGTTGAAATCAGGTCTCCAAACAATGCGTTGAGAATTACAGTCGGGAGATTCGATCAGTATCTGCCTGAACATCTTAACAATATCGGCAGTGAATGCATATTTCCAAAATCTCCATCGCGAGATGATTAACCAAATGTCTGACTGTAACTTCTGCCCGGGAAACAATATGTCATTCAAAGAGACACCTGACGAAGTACAGAAAGAGCCATTAAATACTACTCTGATTTTAGATGAAGTATCTTGAGATTTGGTGATTACATGATGCGGAAGATAGTTAGGATTCGAAAAGTTCTGATCTTCTTGAGATACAGGCTGCATGTGATTAAGTGCTAAATAATCTTGCATGAAAGAATTATATTTAGCTTTGGTAGACGGATCTTTCAGGAGTCGAGCTTCATTTCTTTTAAACATGGAAATGACTGATTCTCTAGATCAACCTAAGAGACTGGGAGATTTAAGAAGCGGCAATTTAACAATATACTGACCACTTGGGTTTCGATAATGAGTTTCTTGAAAATGTTTCTCACATTCCAGTTCTTCTTTAGACAGAAAAATCACTTTGGAACTTCTTCCAGTTCCCAGAATGAACGGAGTTAATGACTTAGCGTATCTCTTTCTTCTATATGAAGTAAAGAAGAGGCATTTTCAGAGGCATTTATTGGGGATGATTTACCAAAGATAATCCAACCAAAAGTGGGAAGAAGTTCCGTAGGACTGTTGATTGGACCTTGTTTTAGTCCCGGCAACAATACTGTCCAAGAAGATCGATTCCGCTTACGCAATCTACGGGTTCAGGAAGATGGTAGTTAGGATCAGCAAGATCAAGATCCTTGAGATGTGGCCATTCACTAAGTTGCAGTCTATCCTTGAGTACAATTTGAATGAGTGGCTTTAACACTAGTGCATTAAGTGGCAGTTGAAATTTAGAATCTTTAGGAGATTGGAGCCAGAGATCAACCTTACAGTTTGAGGATCCCAGCAAGGAATCACCAATCCCTTTTAGTGATACTGCACATTTCACTTTAGGCAGCTTAAGCAATTGAGCAACGCTCTCTGTGATGAGAGATTTCTCTGATCCAGAGTCTAGAAATCCCTTGACGATTATAGATTTTCCATTGAAGGAGGTTAGTTTCACATAAGCAGTGGCGAAAATGCCTTTAGACTGACTACTATGTGGGTTTGATATGTGATTAGTCAGATACGATGTATGACACTCCACTTGTTCCGTTCCAGAGGTAGATGGAGTAGGGTCGACGGTTTGACGATTTGCTTGGAGGACGTTTGAAAGTTATCATGAAGGTATGTGTGGTGATTAGTGTTGCAAACAAAGCATCGCTTTTGTGAAGGACAATCATCCAATTTGTGGTTACTTCGTAGACAATTGAAGCAAAGTTTAAGGCGCTTCACTTGTTCAAAGCGTTGCGGAACCTTCAATTTTTTGAACTGGTTACAATAAGAGATAAAATGTGAGCTTTGGCAGAGAGGACAAAGATTTTGACCTTGCGAAGATTCAGCTTCAGAAAGATTAACTGAAATGGTCGTTCTTTTCTCTTTACCGTTTTGAGGTTTAGGTTGAATACTGAGGGGAGTTTGAAGTGGATGCGAAGCTTCCAAGGCCCTAACAGTACCTTCTAGGAATGAAGAAAGCTCATCATAATTTGGAAATTCCTCGGAATCTCTTAAGGATGTTTCCCATTCTACCCTAGTGCAGGGGTCAAGTTTGTGCACTAGTAGGTGGACGAACCAATCGTCCCAAAGTTCGACAGGCCTTTCCATATTTGTAAAGGCTCTGATGGATTCATTGGTAGCGTCCAACATGGACCAAGCTTCTAAATAATTAGCTTCGTTAACGGTAAGATTTTTAATTCGTTCAGCTGCTTTACCTGTTAGAGCAGACTTGAGGTAATACAGTTTCTGAATGTCGGAAAGTTTTTTTTTTGTCAACCATGGCAATGAAGAGATCTCTAAAAGTCTCCCACTCCAACTGATTGCCGGAAAATTTAGGTAGTGAAAGAGCTGGAAGATGTTTAAAAGAATCGTCATTTGATTTTTTTACCTTGTACTGGAGGGGTGGTTGAGGGTGTAGGTGTTGGTGTAAATAGTTGGATATCCCGTAGAATATATGATTTGGTGGTAGTGTAGTCTTCCTCAATCACATCAAATTTTAAATTGGTGACGTACTCAGATGTAGCGTAGTTGGGATTGGACACAATGGACCAATGATTCTCGTAACAATCCTTCCAGTAGGTTTCTAAAGTTTCCAGTCTAGTCTGTAAATAGTGGAGGGGATTCTCCTTCCCTTTGGTGGTTTTCAACAAGTCGGCGTAATGTTTGCTGATACGCGCGGCCATTGCTTCCTGTTTCGCAAGGTCACTCATCTTGATGATTTTCCACTCGTGCAATACCGAAAAAAAAGGATTTTGTTTAGTTTATAGTTATCTACAATACGTAAATGAGAATTGAGCAGTTTTATTAATTTTAGGAAAAATTGGGGTTTGTTAGCTAAAACCTTGAAAGCTTTGGATGCATCACGCGCCAATGAGTACTCTACTGTTTCCCATGAGAAGCGTGACACACTTACAAGGTCGGAAACTGTCAAATTTAATTAAAAGAAGAAGCCATTAAACTTTTGCTCAAAACTTACAATGCAATGCTAAGAAACATAAGAAAGCGAAAATATTGATCAACTTCAAGAAGATAATTTTTAATTTAAAAAGTAGAGTGAATTTTTAGTAGTCAAAATTCTTGACTAATTCACTAGTAAATTCTTAAATTTTGAGTAGAAATAGTAAATTACTTACTCGACATCCATTGTAATTAAAGTAACTTGGTATACTCAAAATTCCAAACGTTTGTAGAATTATTCAATAAATTGGTAAACTGCATACAAATGTCACACCCGGTATCCACTGAGATTTGATTTTCTTCAGAAATGTAGTTTTGGTTTTAATTAGATACAAAATCCGGCTCGAAGGACCATTAATTTATGTAGCGATTTTTAAAGTAGATCTTGATTTGAGTTTGGATTGTTTTCAGATTGTTTATTCTTATAAAACTAAATTTTCAAAGTTGAGGTAGCACGTGGAAAAAATCACAACACATCACTTTCGTTTAAAAACTTTATATTTTAACATAAGTTGAAAAAACTATTACCACAATTAATTTCAGATAAATAATTAACATTTTTTAACTCAATAAATTGAAAAAACACCAAGCATTTAATAAAGATTTAAGGCGATTAGAAAAATTTAGCAGCGAGCACATGTTCTTCCGAATTACAAGCGATTAAGAATCTATTAATTCGTCCTTTTGCGCAACTCGGGATCTTTTCCCGATTAATCTATATCAATCTAGACATACGTGTCGGTGGGTTGTCAGTCGACAGGCGCTGAGAAGTTTGTCTCGATTTTTATATAAAAATAATTGAAATTTCGAACAAATAGAATAGTAATAATAATAATAATAATAATAATAATAAAAATGAAAAGAACAATTTTGTTTATAACAGTAAATGAATAATCACATGAAAACAATATGACTAAAAACTATAGAAAAAAAAAAAATAAGATATGAAAATAAGAAAACATGTTCTTTCGCAGTTTAGGAACTGCACTTCGGGAAGTTATAAAAGTGTGCAGGAACAGTGGAATTACGCATGGTGGACGCACCTATAGATCTCTAAAAGGAACAGCAATCGACACCTTTTGTAAATATTATCAAGCTGCAATTTACAGAAATAAAAAGATGTGAAAGCCATGAAAAATGCCATAATGGCTATTATTTATCATTGCGTGTCCACGGACGAAAACCCTCAGCTTTAATTCTGCCCAATTGGAGAAGATAGTTGGTGTTTAAATCAGTGAGCTTCCTCTAAAGGAGACAAAATAGGTTGCCATAAAACAATTATGTGAACACAAATAAACTAAAAGGTACCTCCATTATAAATTTTTATTATACATCATTTTTCTGTTATACAATATAGAACAAGAAATTGGTATGACTAAGTACTTACTAATTTTTCAGGTTTTTGATCACATTTTACCGATTTTTAAAAGGTTATAGGACGAAACATTGTTGGATCGCTGCAAACATTGTCGAACACAAAATGCCAATGTTTCCACATTTTAATTTAGAATAAATGTCTAAAAGTAAGAAAATTTTCAAGAGGAATACTGAGAGGTCTATCGGGAATTAAGATGGAATTACGTATAAGGCAGGCAGATTTTAAAAAACTGTTCAAAAAGTTAGAACTTATCATAATTTTTCTTTTTATGTTACAAATTTACACCTTTACTTTTAATTGTAATTATAATCATCAATTCCATTAATGAGAGAAAGACTTTTTTCTAAAAAAAATAAGTTTCAGTCCATTTTATTTTATGACAGTCAGTACTGAAAACCTAAATTTTCTAAAATTCACAAATTTTTATTAATTTCCTTTACACCGAAAAAAAATTTCGGTTGTGCTAACCGGAGACTCCGGTTAAAACTACTTGACTCACTCAAGTAACGTTACTCTGGTCACCGCAATAGTGATCGACAGGCAGTTTTGGCCTGTCAGTTCCAAACAGCGTTAAATGAACAAGGAAAAGTTGATTTTGCACGCATTTAAACAGTTGATTTTATTTATATATCACAAGGAAAATCAATATGTTGCATCAGAACTATCATGTTCACTAAGAAAATTATAGAAAATTTTAGTTTATATATACGTAAATAATGAATTTGAATAATGAATACTATTAATCTAATAATATTTGAAACAACATTTAATTAACTAATTTAATTACATTTAAATTTAAAGATTAATTAATTTAAATTAAATAATATTAACTAATAAAGAAATAATTAATTAAAAATTAATTAATCAATCTTTTTCAAAATACACTTTTTAATGAAATTACTTTTTATACAAATTTTTGAATTACAAAGTATTAATGTAATTTTATTTTAATACTCGTTTATTTCAGTATGATTTACAAGATTTATGTACATTACATGAATAAAATACATTTTTTCTTTACATACCTTTGAAAATTGTAAACAACAAAAAAGTGAGGTTAAGGTTGATCGAACAAAATCACTTTTGTTAACGGAATCTATTAACCTTAAGATATAAATTATAATTGTGGGTTTATATTTGTGGGTTTATCTACACTATATATATCAATAAAAAAGATTAAAAGCTAATAATTAAGGCTAAAACTAACGAAACCGGCGAAACCGTTAGCGCGCGTGTGACATGTGGGTATATATAAAAAGCGTCAATGAGCGCCACCGTGCAAGTAAAGCTAACCAGTCAACCGCCTGGTTGGTATTGCATGAGAACGCACTATAGACGCAACTATAAAGTGACAAGCCAAAACTGCCCGTCTCTCCGGTTATTGCTACTTGAGTATAATAAGATTAACACAAAGACTTTCAATAAAGCATTTACAACTTTATTTTTCTCTCGGTGTAGAACAAATTTGAAAAAAATACACAAAAATATTTTATATGCAATTTTTAAATGTTATGTTAATTAAAACCTTGTCTTAAAGCAAAAATGTGGATTTTTTTTTGAAAACATGCTTCAAAAATAGTAAAAATTAAAATTTTGAATTGTTAATTTTTTTATAAATAGAAAACCACATTTTTTAAAAAATTACGGATGGGTGTTTAAAATTTTTCTTTTTTTTTGAAAAAAATTAATTTTTTTGACCAATTTTCATTTTATGACTATTGAATTCCTGGCGGAAAGTTACTAGAAAAATTATTATGTAAATTTTTTTTAATTAAATCTTGATATAGTTGAAAATGTTACCGAACCCTCCTCTTAATTTTTCTCATAAATACGCGTGTCAAAAGTGCTGTACTTATAGGGTAGTGTATCCTTCCCTCACTGGCTCGGCAACGCTCACACCTTTTGATAGTTCTTATGTCTGCAGCTCCGTTCCTTCTCGAAGGCCAGCACTTACTGACTCTTTAGCATGAACGCTCGAGACAATGTACGTCAAAGGCGTAGGGCACAAACACTCAGTACTGCATACACTACATCTGTCTCTCTTTCTTTTTCTTTTTTTTTATTATAATTATACAATTTAGTCAATTAGAACATATTTATTATATTTTGTGAATATACATAAATCATATGGTTAGAACAAACTGAACATATAACATTATTAAGAACGAAAAAATAAATGAAACTTACTTAACATAATTAACTAAATTTTTTTTCTATCTTTTTAAAATGCATGAATTCCGTCAGTACTGCTGTCCATTTTCGTAATTGCGTACGATCACTTCTCCATTGCTTGAACTTTCAACTGTATATGGCGTAGGCTCAAAGTTTGAACTTAACTTGTTGCTTTAGGACATATTTTTCACATAAACCTTTTCACCGGTGATGAAGTCATACTCAGTTGCTCTTCTTTTTTTGTGGGCATAGTATTTTCCTTTTATTTTTTGCTCTTTATCTTTGTCCCTTACTTCGGAATCGTCGATTCTGTTATTTATGCCATCGAGTGAAGGAATTTTGTCTCTAAATTGTCTTCTTAAGAAGAGTTCTGATTGTGGGGTCGCTAATGACGAATCTGATGTCAAATTTTCCAAATTTAAAACGGCAAACCTCATAGAGGTGAAAATGACAAAAAATTTAAACATTTCCACAAATGTGTCTTTGCATATTGGACATTTTTTTGAATAACGAAACAAACTTTGTAGTAGGTAAGTATATTCGATAACAGGAAGCTTAAGTTACATGAATAAATAAATATAAAGTGATTGTTTAACAATTATTTTTAAAGTAAAAACATCAACGACAGATTTAGCGTCAAAAGAGCTACGTTTCGTCGACTCAGGTTTGTCGACCTCATCAGGCTACAATTTTTTATTAACAAAAAGTCGTCGAAACGTAGCTCTTTTGACGCTAAATCTGTGAATTTTATTTTACTGAACTTCCCTTGATCATATACTTGTCTTTTAATAGTTAAAAATGGAAGGAAAAAACCAACATGTATCTATGTGGTTTTATGTCATTTGTACAAAAGAATCATAAAAATGTTATTTATTCAAAATTCGCAGTATATATTCAAATGTTTAAAAAATTTTAATTTGTTTGAACTATTTATGTTTCTTATGTTTTCGAAATTAAACACTTTTTTTTAAAAGCCATTGATTCTTTAGTAACAATTGACAGAAAATTTGTGCATTAAATAGTTATTGTATTTGTTTAAAAAATCTAAATCCTGGGGAGAGCATGTAGCTGGAATTCGAGAAAGAAACTCTGTATTTAAGATACAAAAGCATCGTACATGTAAATACCAACGATCTTTTGTAGTTAGAGGCTCTAGATTGTGGAATAAGACACCAACTAATATTCGAAACGCCGGTACTAGAAAACTGTTTAAAAACATGTTCTACAAGTTTTTACTTAATACTAGTCGAGACATTTTTGAAATTACATATTGATCATAATATGACCCTTGGAATTTGTTGCAACTATCTTTCGGTTTTATAAATTTGTTTTATTTCCTATAGAGATTTCAATTTCAGTTTATACATTATTTCCAGGCCAAAGATATACAGCATATTTTACTTAGAGCTTTATTATTTAAAGTTAGTTATTTAAAGCACGTTTAATTATGATAGTTTACGAATTGTTACGATTAATTATGATATTTACATTATACGCATATATATAATTTTTCTCTGTATTATAAACTATCATCTTCTGTTTTTATTTTTTTTTCTCTTCACATTATTATATCGTCATGTAAAATGATATTTTGTAAATCTTGTTCCAAAGAGGGCTATTTAGCCCTAGGGACTTTTTTCATAAATAAATAAATAAACATGTGTATGTAAATAAATAAATTGTTTAAAAAACTTGTTTTTATTCAATTCGCTTAGAAAAATATTGTTTTTAACTTTCTTCATCAAAAAAATATCACGAATTTTTCTGTCTGCAATTTTCAAGATCTTTGGATTGTTTAAACAATTTATATTTGTGGAAACAATCTTATTTTTCCATATTAGACGTTCACTAATTTTTTGTCAATATCTAATAAAGGAAGATTTTTAAATTTTCTTTACCTCATACTTACCCAGAAAATTATTTTCCTTAATAAACAGCATAACAATTTAGAAAAAGATTTATATCATACAGTATTATTATTTAGGCTAGATAATAATAAGATAGGTACAGTATAATAGCAGGTAGCTTAAGATTTAAATTTAACTGGGATTTTTTTTTATAAAAGTAGAAAAGAGGTAACTGGAAAATATTAAAAAAAGTACATTGTTATGGGAAAATTGGCAAAGTAAATACATTGATAAATTAGAAAAGTGGAAAAATTTGGAAGCTGCACGGAAAAAAAATTCAATAATAATTACTGAAGAAACTCAAGAGCGGTGAGTATGAGAAAAAATGGGAAGATTTTATTAGCAATACCTTGAAATACTACCGAACATTTATTTTAGAAGAATAAGAATTAAATTCAAGAAAGCTTCTCTAACTGTTATAATATTTTACCAAAGTACTTCAGAAATTGAATTTTTTTTAATTTTAAAAAAAAATCCCTCTATGAGTACTCGAGACTTATAGAGACTCATAGAGACTCATTGTTTAAACAATATCAGGGCTACCATAGGATTGCAGATGGAAAAAAAAGGTGAAACAAAATAAAAATTTGAAGTTAACATAATGGGGAAATTGGAAAAAAATTGACACTTGAAAAATAATTGAATAATGACGAAACAGACAGAAAATAAAAAGAAATTGTTAAATGTAAAGAAAATACTTAAAAAATGATAAAAATAATTTAAATTTAAAAAACAACACGTGAGAAATGATTAAAATAATTTGTTAAACCTAATTAATTATGATAATTATGAAGAAAATAAGTAAAATGTAAAAGAAGTAATTAATTTCGAAAATATTCATAATAATTAGGAAATGATTAAATTAATTTAAATTAAAAAAAACAATTTTAAAATAACAAAAACAATTAGAAGCCACAAAAGGAATTAAAATTTGATGAGAATACTTTAAAAAATACAATAAGACTTGAAAAATGTCAAAAATAATTTTAAAAAACAAAGAACAAAAATTTGATGATAATAATTGATTAATTAAAGAAAAAGAAGTCTAATTTGAAGAAAATAATTAAAAAATTAAAAAAATAATTGAGAAAATGACAAGAATAATTTGCCAAAATTATTCAACTTTTGTATGGAAGAAAATTATTGAAAAATGACAAAAATAAATAAAAACTGAAGTAAAAAGTTAAAAAATTCATGGCTTTAATTTAATGTCATGGTTTTTTTAATTTCTTACTTTAGTCGGACTAAACTTATTTAAAAATGTAAAGAGTTAAAGTCAGCTGCGATCAATTAACTGTCGGAACGGTGGAATATGAATCACAAGCGTATTACACTGTCGATAAAAGTGGTTTCTTTACATGTCAAACATTTTTGTAAAAACAATTATTAAAGCATTTTATGGTTTTATTTCAAGTTTTTATGCACTAGGTTTATTATATTTCAGCATTATTTGCCCTTTGAGAACTAAATTTATGAATTATATTACTAAAAATGACTATTTTCAACACAAAATATGCTCTTATAAATTGAAATTTTTTAATATTAATTAACCGGTATTTTCAACAAATTCTAATGCAAAAGTCTTCTTTAGGATTTACTTTATCAGTTTCGAGTCATGTCCGTTTTGGCGGTACCAAAACGGAACGGCCTCCTCGCTAGGGTGTGCAACAATGTGTTGAGCATGCAAAAATGTAAAATGTAACATGACCGACACGAATAGTGCCAGTGCGCATTGTTACACATAATAATAACATAAGAAACTGTGCAGTTTAAGTTGCCTATTGGGCAAAGCAGACGTGAACTTTGTAGTGTACGACGATATCAGATTTTATGGTGGAAAATCAAAAATTTCAATTAATTAATTAAAGATGGCATGTGTCCATGTTGGGGTAAATGACACCATTTTTTGAGTTCCAGTAAAAATTTGTGTTCAAACACAATATTAGTAAAATCATATTAGAATATTATTATACGATAAGCAAATAATATTATAACCTTAAGTACTTATTTTAATTCACAAATTTGAATAACGTTACCAACTTAAGAAAAAACTGCAACTAAACTTTCTTAGACACAAAATCATTTAGTATGTGTAAAAGAAAAACAAACTGTTTGTTCTTCTTTAAATCTGCACTAAAATCTTCGTCTACACAATCAACAAAAATGATAGAAAACACAAGGCGCTGTCACCATGAACAAAAATTTTATACGAAATGTCCATCTTGGGTCACTGTTCATCTTGGGGCTCTCTCACCTACATTTACAAAATAAACAACCTACAAGGTTATGTTTGACATGTAAACAAACCTACTTCATTTTGTATGATTAACACTTACCTTATAATTTTACTCAAAAATAAACTTCGGACATGGCAATCACTTAAGGCATATATGAGCATATGTGTACATGCGTTGGAGCATCTAATAGCTCAAAACGATATAGACATCAAACATGCAGGTGTTTGCACATAGGCGCCTCATAATAACAATCTCGACGCCCCCCGTTGATAACATGTTTTTTAAGAAGCCAATGAAATAAAATGTTAATTTAAAAAACAGTCGAAAATAATTTTTATTAAAAATTTTGTAAGATATGATTTGTCTTCAATTGTTTGTTTAATTAAATGTCTGTTGAAGTTGTGTGCCATAGAATGTTAATTGGATGGTAATGAAGTACATAACGTAAAAAATTACGTTTTTTTTTTTTCTATATTATCATAGATTTTAACTCAGTACGGATAAAAAAATGTTCCACACCCATATTTATATAATTGTTGCATAATATAAGGCTATAATAGCGATAAACACATTCGAAGTCTTAAAACAAAAAAAATTTCGATTATAAGGATAGCCTTCCGCCCTCGATATTGCCAACATCATAAACGATTATAGGGCCATATTTTACCCTCTTTTAAGTGCCCTAGATTAGAAGAGTTAGGTTTTTTATTTTCTCGGGGTAATTATCAAAAAACCGATAAAAATGACAGTTTTTGCCAATAACGACAGCCTTCCGCCCTCGATATTGCCAACTTCATCAATGATTATAGAGCCATTTTTTATCCTCCTTCGAGTGCCCTAGATTAGAAGAGTTAGGTTTTTTATTTTCTCTGGGTAATTATCAAAAAACCGATAAAAATGACAAATTCTGCCAATAACGACAGCCTTCCGCCCTCGATATTACCAACTTTATCAATGATTATAGGGCCATTTTTTCATTAATGAAGTTGGCAATATCGAGGGCGGAAGGCTGTCGTTATTGGCAAAAACTGTCATTTTTATCGGTTTTTTGATAATTACCCAGAGAAAAAAAAAACTAACTCTTCTAATCTAGGGCACTCGAAGGAGGGTAAAAAATGGCCCTATAATCATTGATGAAGTTGGCAATATCGATGGCGGAAGGCTGTCGTTATCGGCAAAAACTGTCATTTTTATCGGTTTTTTGATAATTACCCAGAGAAAATAAAAAACCTAACTCTTCTAATCTAGGGCACTCGAAGGAGGGTAAAAAATGGCCCTATAATCATTGATGAAGTTTGCAATATCGAGGGCGGAAGGCTGTCGTTATTGGCAAAATTTGTCATTTTTATCTGTTTTTTGATAATTACACAGAGAAAATAAAAAACCTAACTCTTCTAATTTAGGGCACTTGAAAGAGGGTAAAAAATGGCCTTATAATCGTTTATGATGTTGGCAATATCGAGGGCGGAAGGCTATCCTTATAATCGAAATTTTTTTTATCGCTATTATAGCCTTATATTATGCAACAATTATATAAATATGGGTGTGGAACATTTTTTTTATCCGTACTGAGTTAAAATCTATGATAATATAGAAAAAAAAAAAACGTAATTTTTTACGTTACGTACTTCATTACCATTTAATTGGGCCGAACGTACCCTATAATGTTTATTTAATCAAATATATGCAATAACATTCTATTTCAATCTTCAATACTATATTATTTAGTTAATACAAGGCTATATACGTATAAGAGGTATTTTTTAAGCTTGTACATAAAATAAGTACAATTCTGCTCAAATTTTTTATATTGTTTTAGTTAATAATATTTTTTTAGTTAAAAATATTAAAACCTGAATTAATAATTAAATATAATTTAAAATGATTAAATAAAAATATTAAAATTAAAAAATTGAATTTATCTACTGAAATTTTTTTTTCAACTTTGTCATTTCATTAAAGGTAATATTATTTTTTAAAAGTTAAACATATTCTTTTTTGAGAAATTTATTATTTTTTCCATTAAAAAATTGTATTCAAAGTGAATTTTATCTAAATTGCAATATATTTTAATAAATTTGAAATAAAAAATTATTATGAGTCGTATAACAATAACAATAATAATGATAATTATAATAATAATAAAAATGTAAGTTCATACTTTTTGCTTACTTGTGTTACGTCATGGAAAACATAACATACATAAATATATTTTTAAATTCAATCGGTGGTTGAACAGTGAGGGTAAGGTGTACGGAGTAAATGATTGGAAACACTTGAATACCAGAAAGTTTAGTTTATTGTGTACATAAGGATTTGGTAGATAATGATCTGAGAGCTGGTGGCAGCGAGCGTGAGATTTCGAGTGAACAGGTAAAGCGGTGTAATCTGCAAGCAGATTATTCATGTACCACTAATACATTAAGAAAAATGGAAGCAAAGAAAACTATGTTAAATATCTTACCTTAGATGATTTATGTAAGATGTTTAGACGGAATTTCCCAAATCTGAAGGGATGAGAATCGAACCTTGGCAGAACCTTGGTTTGGGACCCAAAAAACCAGTTGAACCTTGGCCACTATAGGGAATTTGACTAAAATTGCGGCCAAACTCAAATTTTCAATGTTGCTTTTAATTCTTTTTTTCATTGTAATTTGGTTGTTCATATACAAAAGCAATAGAAACCACAATTTACTTTTACTGGAGAATTGTTTTTATGTTTATATTAATTGCCAAAGTTACGAATTGTTTGAATACTTGAAAGTGCTCGTAAGCGTAATCGCAGTGAGTAAGTTTCAAAATGAATTTTATAAATTAAAATCGTCAAATAGAGAAAATATATAATGTAGGAGGATTTAAGCAGTAAATACTTAATGTTCATTATGATTTATATTATATTTTTTTGTGTAATAAAGATACAAACATATGATTTTTGACGTAATCCAAAAATCATAAACATTTTCAATACCCAATTTTCAAATAGACTTATAAAATTTTTGGTGCTTCTTATTGCTTTGATTCTTTTACTAATAGTTAGTGTGTTCTATTACGAGATATTTAGGGGAGAGGGCCCCAAGTTGGACTCCCTATCGATTTATTGCTGTAGAATCCAAACCAAATAAAATATATTAAAATGTTTTTTACAGGATGAAAGTACAATTTATAAGGTAACTTATGGCCACAGAGATAAAATTTTATTTTGAACATAAACATTTTTTAAAGCATTTTTTCTAATTGTTAAAATTTTCGGTCTAAAAAAAAGTGGCCCCAAGATGGACACCTTCCTAAAAGTCTCTGAAAATGGTAGTAAATAAAAATTTAACATCGTGTAACAATTCTTGAACTAAGTTTTAATCATTTTACGGAATTTATCAAGAAATAAAATTTCTAAAAACTTCAATTTAATAGCTTAACAGTAAAAAGTAATAAAATATCGAAAAATATTAATATAAAAAATTCTCTAACGATAAAATCACATTTTATGGTGGAAAATAAAAAATTTTAATTAATTGGCTCAAAAAATTATTGAAAAAAGTATAAAATCGAAAATATGCAAAAAAATACATTGAGATTTTAGGCCTGTCCATCTTAGGGTACATGACATCATTTTTTAATCCCCAGTAAAAAAATATATATGAATACTGAATTAGTAAAATCATTTTAGAATATTATTATACGATAAATAAAGAATATTATAACGTTCAGTGCTCATTCTAAATCATAAATTTAAATAACTTTACCAACTTGAGAAAAAACTGTTACTAAACTTTTTTAGACACAAAATTACGTGGTATGTTTAGAAGAAAAACCAACTGGTTTTTTTTCTTCAAATGTGCATCAAAATGTTCGTCTATACAAACAACAAAAATGACAGAAAGCATAAGGCGCTGTCACCTTAAACAAAAATTTTATACGAAATGTCCATCTTGGGGCCCTGTCCATCTTGGGGCCCACTCCCCTACATTTTTCTAGAAACTGTAACCGTTGAAAATTCACACTTGTTCGAAACTTGGGTAAAAACGAAAACGACAGAGGAGAAAAATGAAAACGTGAATAAACAAAGTGTATCAAAGGTAAAGTATCAAAGATAAAGTTTACAGGTAACTTAACCTATAAATCAAAGGTAATTGAAAAGTTGCCTAAAAATTTTATCCAAGGGTTTTTTGGATCGCTGATTACGAATCTAAAGTCAGTTTTTAAAAATCTAAGATGACTGATCCAATATGGTGGATGAATTTAATAAAATATATTTAATTTTTAAGAAACTTGATATTTAAGAGTATTTCGGGGCTCTGATTAAGAATCTGATGGCAGTTTCAAAAATGAAGACAGTAAAAAAAATTATTGATTTTGCAAAACGGACAAATACGGGGATACTTTTTTTGGATCTCCTTTTCGAAATTAGTTATAATTTTTTCATGGGTGCAAAGTTGTGTAGAACGGTGTATTATATTTGATTCACAATTTTGTTTTTTATATTTTTTGGCAGCATTTTAAAAAATTAAAACCCTAAAAACCTTAGTATAAAAATATTCATTAAAATAAAGTAACTTTTTGACTTAAAAAATATTCGAATTTTGAGTCCACGATTTTGTTTTTTTTTTTGTTTTTTATGACAGATTTGTATTACCAACTTTAATAAAGCCAGTATGAGAAGAATTATTGTAATTTAGCGTCTTTTTAGCGTCAATGTTAGCCATATGGAAGCTGCTATTTTGTTTTTTTTTTTTTCCTTAATTTTTAACAAGCTGTCTGAAAAAACTCAGTATTTTCACTTTAAAAAAAATTTAAGGTTATTCTAAAAAGCATTTCCGCCATATAATAACCGCCATTTTGTTTTTGGAATTTTAAACATCAGATTCGTGATAAGCAACCTCAAAAACCCCTGTAAACGAAGTCCTAAAGCAATTGATAACAGTTTACTAATTTTGGCCGCAATTTCCGTCAAATTCCCCATAGTGCTTGGTTGAAGTTTAGGGCAAAAATTGAAGTGATAATCAAAGAAGATTCTCGTTATGTTGGTTCCAGATGGTTTTTAATCGTTCTCGAATCAGATGTTGGAAAATGATCAAATGTTGTATTAACTCTTGAAGTGACTAATTTAGAAATTAAAAAACACTTGTAGAAATTGTAAAACAGTCGTCGAGGTTTTTAGAATATACTTGTGCAAAGACTTGACGCACTCTTGCTGGGGTTGAATTAGACTGGTCTTCTTCATTTCGCACATCACTTTATATAGTCTTTAGTAATCGATAACATTTGGAGACTTTTACAAAAGTTCTATTGATTACCAGCTGATTATAAAACATCTTACACATTACCTTATACGGTATGAATTTGGGGTGTTTCTCATTTGTACAATCAATACAGAGAGAAGACTTCTAGCTAAACGTTACTGATTCACATTCTTCGCCACCAGCTTTCTTATGTGTTATTACTCATGGTAAAAATTTAAGGAACATATATATGAGTCAGAATCTGGTAATAATATGTATTCATATAGTAACATTAATAAATGTTACATACGTAACACTTGTATATTTTAAAGTTCATGAGTTAAATATTAAAAGTTATCATAATAGCTAGGTACTAATTGTACAATTTATAATATTTCCAAAATTATGTTCTAAATAAGAAGTTTAGAGTTCTATTTGATAATTTTATTTTGATTTGAAAAATAATCAAACACTAATGGAATGATAAAATTTATGTGTTTTTTTGTGTTTTTAAATAAATAATATATTTTTTACAGTTTTGAATCTTTTTAAGTTTTCATATATTTATTTCAATAATAAAAATAGTAATAATTAAAATGTAAGTTAATATTATTTGCTTACCTATATAGTTTAAAGTTCGTGAGTTACTCCGAAATTCTAGGAAAATAGCTTCTTGGGTTATTAAGACATTAACTCTTTACTTTTAAAATTTGCAGTTGAGACGACTTGTATTTTTCATGGAATAAGCAGGAAATATTTTTGGTTGATAATAAAATGTTTTAAGTTCTATGATTAACTACCCTTTTAGTAATATTTCTTTTACAATATTATCCACAATATTTTGACATATCTTTTAATATTTTTTTTCTTTTTTTTACTCCTATATAAGTAAATTAATGTATTATTAAAATAATGTGATTAAACTTTTTTCCTTCGTATTTTGGATATATCAAATTCACCATTTGAAGATATTTATCTTGTAGTAGTAGATTCAATAAAAGATCAAAGTTGTTATTTCTGCATCTGTACTTGAATTTTACTGATTTTATTAAGACTGAAATTGACTACATCTAAAAAGTGTTATTTGTTACTAATTTTTTTTACAGTTTTTTGATGTTTTAAACTAAAATTCAAAAGTTAAAATCCTTACCTATAAAATAATCTCAAAAAATAAATCAAAGTCAGGGTGAGAATTCCTGAAGTGGGTCCCTAATATCTTTCGGATAAGAAAAAAAAGTGACATCATAGTCCATGATGTCCGTAAGAAAACCTCCAAACGATTTTTCGAAATTCGAATTTTTTTAAAAGTTATAAACAATTAAACTTTTTTGCAACGTTTTATAAAAAAATTCAATAACTCGAAATTGCATGAACCGATTTCAATCAAAATTGAATTGGATAAAGATTAAGAAACGTACGTTTAATAAATATGTAAATTATAAATAAAAAGTTTAATTTGTTTAAACAAATTATGTTTTTAATTGTTAATGTTATAAATTAACAATGTTCTTAGTCGATTTTACCAATTTTTTTTATGAAATCATGAGGAGGGGTTACGATTTCCAAAATTTTAAATCGATATCTTCTCTTGTTTAGGCTTAAGCACGTGTAAAAAAATTAATCAATATTACCGACTCTTTTTTTAATGTCGGTAATATTGAATTATTTTTTTACACGTACTTAAGCCTAAACTAGAGAAGATATCGATTTGAAATTTTGGAAATCGTTTTCGAAAGTTATAAAGTGTGTCATAAATGTTCGACTTATTAAAAATGTTGAAAAACAATTAAATTATTAACAAATTAAATTTGGGAGATAAGATAGAATTTTACATTTTAGTCTCAAGTGGTCCCAAGATCTGGAACATGCCCTTAAAAGTATTTTTAAAAAGTTTTTTTTAACTAAATTTTATATGTCTTAAGCTATAAAAAACAGTTAGCAAATAATAAATATTGTTTTGAGCAATACCGGGAAGTGAGGAAAAGGTTTGAGAATTTTACTTTACGGAAAATAGTTTTTCAGAGAATAAATAAAATTCAATAAAATGAGAACACCTTTAATTATGAGAAATACCTTGTTTTATTGAGTAAATTCCGTGGTCAAGCAATTAAAAGCACAAACACACACAGCAAATTATGTCCTTTGTATTTGAGTTCTTTCCGTAGAAATTACACTTGTAATTCCTGGTGATCAGACACCACACAACACACACAATACAATTTTGAGTAGTCCTTTTGAGGAATACAAAATGAGATGAACCTTGAGAACAAAACCTTACAAAAATGCGAAAACGCGTGAGACAATAGCTTTACATTCACAGAGAAATTTTAACACTGAAACACGTGTTGATAGACGCGACCGGCGAGCAGCTGAGAAGTTGGCCACCGAGAGGTGCTGCCACCACACGTTTCCCAAGCACGTCACTTTCTTTTTACCGGTAATATTTGAACTGGCAACTGGCCTCGAGTCGTAAATTCGAGCCAACCCCAATTCTGTGATTTTAATACACTAAAGTCTGAACAAATATACTTTATTTACAGTGTCAAAAACCCAAAATGTATAAGGAAAACAATTTTTACTTTCAACGAAAAAACACGATTTTTCACACTTAGACGGCCAGTACTTCTATTAAAATAATAAAATGTCATTAAAACCTAATGACGTATATACTTCACATATTAACACGTTGACAGAGTGTTTAAACGGTGTGAAGCACTTCGCAGATTTAGAGATATTTGACTTGTCCGGTTTAGCCCCATGTCCGGTTTAGCCCCAGTCTCCTCTACTTTTAAACAAAACTTTTTACCGTTTCTTTTAAATTTCAAAACACATACATTCTAGTTAATTCATTTGCTCTATACATTTAAATATCATCGCTTTGGTTATTATCACTTTTTTGCAATGCCAACCGAGAAGATATGCACTTTGTGCAAAGAATCTTTCACAACACGTGCAACGAGATGCACCGGATGCAATTCCCCTTATCATAAGGAGTGCACTACATCTTTGCAAAAATTAGAGGATGGTGCATTCGCAAAATGTTGTTACCCACGTGCTCATTCTTTAGCTGATATCACTGAACATGAATCAACAAATATGGGAGCCCCTTTGTCTGCATCGGATGTTGCTACAATTGTTCGTGAAGCGAATGCTGATCTTCACAATAGGTTTCCTGAAACATTAAAATCATCTCTTGCCGAGATCTGTTCTGAAATAGGAAACTTAACCTCAGAATTGGGAAAGGCATTTACTTCTATTGGTAATACTGATGAAAGGGTAGACAACCTCACAGCACGAGTGACGTCGATTGAGGGAAGCATGGCTAAACTGACGGATTCCGATATAGCTGTTAAATCACCGGATGTCAACTCTGTGATGCGCACGTGCATGAAGAAGATGGTGGAGAGAAGCTCCCGTAAGAAAAACCTTATTTTATTCGGCATATCCGAGCCTGACTCTAGCATGGACAATGGCATGTTCATTGAATTTTAGACTAAAACTATGAATGACTTTTTTGCACCATATGTCTCTCCTGCTGATCTTTTGCTACTCAAATTTATTCGTCTTGGGAAATTACAGAATCGGACCAAGCCCAGACCACTACGAGTCACGTTTCCGTCGGAGTTACTGGCGATGGAGACGCACCAGAAATTCCTATCAGCAAAAAAAGCTCCAACAATCAGGTCTCTCTGAAGGGTGTTTCGCTAATCCCGGACAGAACGTTGACTCATCTGAAAGAGCTCGCGGACTTGAAGAGGGAGGCATGCGAAAGGGGAAATGAATCTACAAGTGACTTATCGTCACGGCATACCAACGATAGTCTCCGCACGTACTCAACCTCACCAGCTGAAGATCTCCCCACTGCCACAGCAACAGCCTGCAACTTCCACTCTTCTCACTCAGCAGTGAACACAAGCACACATTCTCTCCGTCGTTCTAAGTATTGTAAATCCAATGTACCTATATAGTATACTACCAGAATGTGAGAGGTATGCGATCTAAACTACATCAAGTCCGTACTATTCTTCCTCTGTTATCATATTTTATTTTCATTTTCACAGAAACTTGGCTGAATGCTAACATTCAAAGTTCTGAACTTGGCTTTTTTAATTTCGATGGTTTTAGGTGTGACAGAGGTGTTTTAAATTACCTAAATGTAGTAAAAAACGGCGGCGGAGTCCTTATTGCCACTAGCAAATTTCTATCAGCTACTCCTATTGAAACAATTAATTATTCTTTTGAACACGTTTTTGTTACTTTTAAATATCACTCAATTAACTTCGTTATCCGTGTTTTTTATATTCCGTCTAACAGTAGTTTGCAAATTTACTCAGAATTCTGTAATACTGTCAAAACAATTTATTTAAAATATCCGACTTCTAAAATTCTTATTTTCGGTGATTTTAATTTACCTTTTATTAAATGGATAGAATTTTGGATTTAGGTTTTGTCAATTTTTCAAGTTTTATTTTAAATTCAGCCACAGATATATTACTGTTGGTTGATGATTATCATCCTCTGATGGTGCTCGAATACATTTTTGATGATGTCAACAACAACACAAATACGAATGATAGTATTCGTCGTTCCGGTTTCGATTTCTCCAGGGGGGATTTTGTTTATATTATTACCTTTTTATTTTCAATTGATTGGAATTTTGTATTTCTAGATATTAATATTAATGATGCTCTGACTATTTTTTACGACTACTTATCGTTGTCATTTAATTCTTTTAAACCTCTTAAATTTTTTCGACATTCTAAATTTCCACCCTGGTTTAATAAAGAACTAATAGACTGCGTACGAGAAAAGAAATCGCTCATTTAAATTTTAAAATCAGCAGTACTCAATTGAATTTTTTTCGCCTGAGACCTATTTTACAGTTATAAATGTATATTAATAAAAATTTTACGAAATAGTCTTCAAAATTAGTGCATATATATGCCGAAACATTTAATAAAAGAACTTATAGTCTAAATAAAACATTATAATTTCATTATAAAAATAATTTAAATAAAATTTATATGAAATTTGATTTATACTGATATGGTTCTACTTTTGAGTCATTTAGCGAATAGGCGGAAATAGGGTTAATGTAAAAAAATGGTATACGATTTTACGCTTATAATAATTTATTTAAAATAATTCTGCTAACTTCTTCACAACTTTGGCTCTTTTGGCTGGAGGAACAGTTGTAATATCAAATACGGGGTCTTTATTCTCGTCACTGTCGTTGGATTCCTCCGGTGTCCGGCGGAGTGGTGACAGTGGTGAGGGCATGGAGAGCACTTCGTTGAGGATCTCTTCTATCCTCTCGTCAGTCAAAGGCGGAGAGAAAATTGATGCTGGCTTCGTCCTTTTTGTCACGGAAACAGGTGTGATACTCTTTGGTTCTGGAGGCGACGGCAGGAACCATTCGGATTTGACTGCTGAATCTTGGGATACTGGAGAGTCCTCCCAGTAATTTCTTTTCGCCCGGGGAGCTTCGTATGTGGGTGTTTGGTAACCCGGCGGCGTGACACGAGAAGGTCCAGAAAATAAATTGTCCTGGGAGTTATTAGGGAGCGCTCGCTCCCTAAGTGGAGAGGTCGTAGCAGGTCGTGCCAGCGGCCTAACTCGAGACACCTGGGTGGAATGAGGACGGGGTGAAAGTGGCTGGTGTTGGCAGGATCGCCTTAAAAGGACTACGGGTCGGATACCCCGTCTACGAGGAACTTGGAAATTGGTTTCTTTTTTGGTTGGAGTATTTACGGGAGAGTCGTCATCGGATGCGGAGGAAGGAGAGAGGGGAATACGATTCGGAAAATGGAAAGGTAATGCTGTTCGATCGATAGGGGGAGGTGATAGCGGAGGTCCGAAATGGACAGGTAACTGGTTGGTCGAAGGAAAAGATGTGCGAGTTACCAACGTACCAGGACGTCTTTGGTTACCGTCAGTATCCCGTTGTAGGTGCTCGTAATAGGCCGGAACCTGGTGGATTACGGTCGTGAGGAGGCGATAATGGCGTTCCTGTGAAGAGTCATTTGTCCGACTTGTTAAGGCTGAAGAGGACGTCGATCCTTCTGGAACATCGAGTTCGCTGGCGGTCCTTGGGCACGGACGACGTTGAGACAAGTATTTATATCGTGGAGACGACCGTGTCCTAGATGTAGACGGCTGCGAGCTCAGTTGAGTGTCCGGTAGCGGAACAACGGGTCGAAGAGGCAATCGTGATGGCGCTGGACGGGTCGTTGACGAATTATCTGGTAGAGAGTGTCCGATACAAAGCAAGTTCCTCTGGTTCAGTGAGCGTTCGAGGTAAGCGTCATACGCGTCCTGAGAGTGCTCGTCTCTTAGCCGATTTTCACCCTCCTGGGTGAAGTATCCTCCATATGTTGTTCTCAGGGCTTCGTGGTGACGTCGGCTCCTCTCCTGAGCACGCTTCCTGGAGCTGACCTGTCGATTTACGAAGCCAGTAAGATTAATTTCTTAAACGTAGACGATATATGTTACCAGCGAGTAGTTTCAGGAGAATAGGAGTAAGTTGAAATTAGAAGGGGGACTGTGTAACCCGGTATCCAGGTACATCCGCGGAATCCCCGGCATCCAGGGTCAACAAGAGGAGTTTATATAGGGAATTATGTATCCCGGCAACCAGGCACATACACGAAAACCCCGGCGACCAGGGACTAAAATCTAAAGGGTTATGTAGCCCGGCAACCAGGAACATACGCGGAACTCCCCGGCATCCAGGGAGTAGTGCTCGAAAGGGTTAGGTAGCCCGGCAACCAGGAACATACGCGGAACTCCCCGGCATCCAGGGTAAAGGAAAGGAGGATCTTCCCGGCAACCAGGAGTTAGGCGGAGGAGAACAAGAACAAACACAAGCTTACCATTCTACGTTTATTCGGAGCTAGGGCAAGCGGAGCTAAACAAGAGAAGGCAACCAATCTCTAAGCGAGCTCTCCGAAGAACTGAAGATTTTACGTTGAAGGGCCACCTTATATAGGCCAAGGGCCTCGTGAGAGAGCTCCCGGAGTCTGGGGGTACAGGAGGCAGTGGAAAGAGAAAGTTTGCGCGGCTGGGATGCGCGTTCAGTCCGCGTGTTCCGCGTGAGCCGTGAGCGGCAGTAGAGTAAGTCCCAGCCGTCTTTCGATCAGACTTCGCGGTGTCTGGCGGTTAATTTCTATCCCCACTACCTCTCTGCGTCCATGTCCGAGTATTGAATAATTTGGCCTCCCTTCAACGTATTCTTGTTAAAAATACATAATATACGTTGTTTAATAATACGTATAAATGAGTGTGAGCAAGTCTTAAAATATCCACTATTTCTATGCACTAGTGTGCGTAACAAATTCCCCCCTTTTCAAAAGCCTTGCTTACACTTGTGATTCTTAACTAAATCATAAAACTATTTCAAATTAATTATATAAACTGACCATAATGATGCAGAACGAGATGATGTTTGGTTATGTCGAACGGATCAAAACAACGACTTTGGCGTCTGGAACTACTCCAAGAGAACACGGCAACACTTTACTTGTTTTGGAATTTTATCTCTACGTGAAAGTCGCTGTTTTACTTCACAACACTCTTCACCGCAATAAGACAGCACTGTCTGTTGAAAATTAATAATAATGATTTAACTTTAATCATTCGATGCACAATTGCGTCAGCTGGTCAACACAGTCTCAGGGTGTGAACGCTGAGAGAGGCAACCTACGAGTCAAAGAGAATGCTACCGAAGCGCCACCTAGTGCGGGGAAGAGTGAACTAATTTCGACAGAACATAGGAAATTTACTATTACGTTGTAACATCCTAGTTAAAGAAAAGAAAATGTAAAATTTGAGACATTTAGAATCGGGTTACAAGTTATATTTTACGTAATGACAATAACCAAAACGAATTGAGGAAATGAAAGTAAAATTATAATATAAATGTCAGTGAAAAATAAAAGAATAAAACTAAAAGTTAACTTACAATTATAGAAGAACCCGAAATTAAAACGAGGAGAAAACGGACTTAGTTACCGCACTTACACAGTAAAGGTAACGTCGTCATCTATTACCCCTGAAAATAGATATGTCAATGTCTACACTAATTGGTCTTGGTTATTGTTTAAACAAAGGCTATGGAAAATTTAATAAACGATATTAAAGATTAAAACTAGACATTAATCGTTTCCCCGCTGGGAGACGTATTTACGGGCATCCCGATAACAAATTTGCGGATGATTACGTAAATTATAACGCCCCCTGACGTTATATTCTTCATCTTCATCTGTTGATTCCTGTGTGTAGTGAGCTTGGTGATCGACATGAGGATGCGTGGGCACTTCTGCTAGACTGACTGGTTCACAAGGCATGGTAGGTGCATCTTCATGACGACGAACTTGCGCAGACACTTCTGCGCAGGGCAAGATAGCAGAGTGAGAGAGAGGTGAAACAGAACCTCTGTGATTGGTGGAGTGCGCTTGTACAGCGACACTGGTGGGGGCACATGGACCGATAGGTGCGTTTCCATGACCACGAACTTGCGCAAACACTTCTGCGCAAGGCAAGATAGGAGGGCGAGAGGGAGGTGTAGTAGAACCTCTGTGGTTAGGCAAGTACGCTTGTGCAGCGACACTGGTGGGGGTGCATGGAACGGTAGGTGTGTCTCCATGACGAAAATTCTGCGCGGACGCTTCTGCGCAAGGCAAGATAGCGGAGTGAGAGGGAGCTGTAACAGCCTCTCTTTGATTTGAGGTGCATGGAACGGTAGGTGCGTTTCCATGTGGATGGACTTGCGTAGACACTTCTGCGCAAGGTAAGATGTCAGAGTGAGAGAGAGATATAATCGTCTCATTCTGATTGGTAGGGTGCGCTTGTGCAGCGACACCGAATGATGTACATGGAGCGATATGTGCGTCTCCATGAGAAAGATTCTGCGCAGACACTTCTGCGCATGGTAAGATGGCGAGGCGAGAGGAAGCTGTAACAGTCTCTCTCTGATTTGAGGTGCATGGAACGGTAGGTGCGTTTCCATGTTGATGAACTTGCGTAGACACTTCTGCGCAAGGTAAGATGTCAGAGTGAGAGGGAGATATAATAGTCTCATCCTGATTGGTGGGGTGCGCTTGTGCAGCGACACCGAATGATGTACATGGAGCGATATGTGCGTCTCCATGAGAAAGATTCTGCGCAGACACTTCTGCGCATGGTAAGATGGCGAGGCGAGAGGAAGCTGTAACAGCCTCTCTCTGATTTGAGGTGCATGGAACGGTAGGTGCGTTTCCATGTGGATGGACTTGCGTAGACACTTCTGCGCAAGGTAAGATGTCAGAGTGAGAGAGAGATATAATCGTCTCATTCTGATTGGTAGGGTGCGCTTGTGCAGCGACACCGAATGATGTACATGGAGCGATATGTGCGTCTCCATGAGAAAGATTCTGCGCAGACACTTCTGCGCATGGTAAGATGGCGAGGCGAGAGGAAGCTGTAACAGTCTCTCTCTGATTTGAGGTGCATGGAACGGTAGGTGCGTTTCCATGTTGATGAACTTGCGTAGACACTTCTGCGCAAGGTAAGATGTCAGAGTGAGAGAGAGATATAATCGTCTCATTCTGATTGGTAGGGTGCGCTTGTGCAGCGACACCGAATGATGTACATGGAGCGATATGTGCGTCTCCATGAGAAAGATTCTGCGCAGACACTTCTGCGCATGGTAAGATGGCGAGGCGAGAGGAAGCTGTAACAGTCTCTCTCTGATTTGAGGTGCATGGAACGGTAGGTGCGTTTCCATGTTGATGAACTTGCGTAGACACTTCTGCGCAAGGTAAGATGTCAGAGTGAGAGGGAGATATAATAGTCTCATCCTGATTGGTGGGGTGCGCTTGTGCAGCGACACCGATGGGGGTACATGGAACGGTAGGTAAGTTTCCATGGTGAAGATTCTGTGCAGACACTTCTGCACATGGCAAGATGTCGGAATACTGAGGCACGATGTGACGTATCTCTTCCGCATTTTGGATGGTTTCGGGAATATTTGCGTGACGTAATTCCCTGCTGTGGATTTTGTACTGATGTCCATTTTTCAGTATCCAATAAACTTCTCCTGAAATATTTTCTAACACTGTATGAGGGCCAGTCCATTTTGGGGCTAGTCTTGCGTTGTAATTTTCGGCTTTGTTAGATAATTTATGGTTAATTGCGTAAACCAAATCGCCAGGGCGAAACTGCGGTTGGACATTTTCATGATGTCGTGCGTATTTTGCTTGGTACTTAACTTGGTTCTGGCGGGCTTGGTCTTGTAATACCTGCGATAGTTGCGGTAATTCCGTAACCATATGAGGTAATCTCCATTCTCCTGGGCGTGGTAACTCTCTACTAAGCATAAGATGACTAGGAGTGAAACCTGTAGCAGCGTTCTTCCGGCTTCTAAGATTAAACAAAATCTCAGCGATCTGTAAATCCCAGACCTTCTGGTTTTTCCCGTAAAGCTTAAGGCGAAAACCTTTTTTGATGTCTTGGTTCTTACGTTCCGTAGGATTAGCTCGTGGATGGTAATTAGGCGTTGTCCACAATTCACATCCCCATCTTTGACCTGCTTCTAACCATAAATTACTGTCAAATTGAGGACCATTATCACTTAAAAGTCGCCGTGGATAACCCCAGCGAGAGAAAACTTCGTTGTCTAAACGTTTTATGATCGTCGAAGCATTTGAATTACGCAATGGGAAGGCTTCTACCCACCGCGTGAATAAATCCGTGATAACTAATACGAATTTATTACCGAGATTGGTGGTGGGGTAGGGTCCCATTAAATCGAGCGATACGGTATCCCATACGGAAGTTACGGTATGTGGACGCAAGTTATCCTTTCTTACGTTGTGTAGAGGTTTACAACATTGACATAAGTGGCACTGTGATACGTATCTTCGTATGTCCCGGTTCATTCCTGTCCAAATGAATCGGGTTTGTATAGAACGTTGCGTTTCTTCCGCACCCGGATGGCCGGCTAGTGGAGTGTCGTGGTATTCCCAAATGACGCGGTTTTGCATGGAGGGTGGAACTAGGAAGAGCCATCGGGAATTGTCTGATGATCGTCTCCAAAATCCATGATTATCCCAGAGATGGGAAGTGAAGAATTTGTTCTCTTCCGGCGAAAGACGTTCTTGGTTACGTAATTCTAACCATCGGCGAGCCTGCGCATCAAGATTTGCGTTTTCTTGTTGAGCCATACTGAGTTCTTCGAATAACTCTGATAACGGAGCTGTTTCTGCTAAGTGTATTTCGGGTTCTTGAGGGTCTTCCGAAATATTCGTAAATACCGGTAAGAACATACGTTCCACTTCCGGTTCCCCAGGGGAGGGTGAGTTAGGGTCTGGAAAACGTGACAGTGCGTCAGGAAGTTGATTATCTTTACCGGATACGTGCTTTATGGTGAAATTAAATTCGCTCAGCAACAGGAACCAACGTTTCAACTTGGCACGTGTATCTTGTTGGTGTTTGAGCCAGAGGAGAACGGAGTTGTCGGTCCTTAGGGTAAAGTGCCTGTCTTCTAGATAAGGACGGTAACGTTTTGTGGCCCAAATGATCGCCAGACATTCTTGTTCGTTACAATGATAACGGGATTCAGCCTCCGAGAATTTAGCGCTGAAGTAAGAAATAATTCTTCTTTTCCTATTTGAATCTTCTTGCATTAACACAGCACCCATACCTTTGGCACTAGCGTCGGTTTGAAGGATAAACGGCAAGGATGGGTCTGGTCGGCTCAAGGATATCGGCTTACTGAACACTTTCTTAATATTGTCTAAAGCGACTTGTGCTTCTGTTGTCCATTTATAAGGTTTTTTAGGGGAGATTAAATCAGTCATTGGCGAAACTATAGATGAAAAATGTTGGACGTATTCATTTAACCAGTTAAGAGTACCAATAAGTGATTGCAATGCTTTCCGAGTAGTGGGGGGCTCAGCTTCCAAGATGGCGTTTAGGTGACGTGATTGTGGAGAGTTGTAGTCTCCACTGATTTCGTGACCTAGGTACGGGAGGTTGGTCTCACCGAATTTACATTTCTCGGGGGCACAGGTTAGTCCATAAAATTCTAACCTCTCGAAAATTAGAGCGAGGTGATATAAATGTTCTTCCCAGTTCTTCGAGTATATTATGAGGTCGTCCAGGTACGAGATTACGAATTTCGCCCAAAAGTCGGACAAGGTGCCCCGCATAAAATTCTGGAAAGTGCCAGGTGCGTTTTTTAACCCAAAAGGCATCACCCGAAATTGAAATTGTCCACCGCTGGGGGTCGTGAAGGCGGTAAATTTCCGAGCATTACGGGCTAAGGGTATCTGCCAGTACCCGCTCTTGAAATCTATTGTTGAAAAAATCTTTGCCTGCCCCAGGTCTTTGACAATTTCGTGGATTCTGGGTAGGCATTGAGGTGTATCGATAGTAATTTCGTTGAGTCGTCGGTAATCAACGCAAAATCGGTAATTACCATCTTTTTTACCGACTACGACGATTGCAGAGCTGAAGGACGAAGCGGCTGGCTCGATGACTCCGTTCGCCAACATGTCTCGAACTTGCGTGTCTATCCAGACACGTTTTTCTTCAGAGTATCTTCGGGGGGCTTCTCTAAAGGAGCGATTGTCGCGGAGGTGAATTTCGTGTTGTACAGCGGCAGTAGTCTGACGCAGTTGTTGACCCTGGTAGAAAATGTTACCATGTCGGTGTATCAATTTCAAAAAATCTGCGGAGAGAGATGCGGGGAAGTTATGCTCAATTTGAGGAGGTGTTACCTCGGCCCGTTTATACTTAACAGAAGGGTTAAGATAAATTTTTTGTCTGTCAGTATCTCCAAGGTAAATGCAGTCTCCTCGATGCTCGTGAATGACATTATGTGCCCATAACCAAGGACGACCAAGTATGACGTCACCCGCGAGATTGTGACTAACGAAAAACGTGCCGGGGTAGCGTCTAGTAATAATTTCGGGGGAGAGGTCAATTTTTCCTATGAGTCGTAGGGTGGCACCTTCGGCAGCTAGTGCAGCATACGGGGGACTAGGTTTGAGGGATTGTAATTGGGCGGATGTCAGAAGTGCTGAATTTATTATATTATCGGATGAGCAAGAATCCAATAACGCTAAGATTTCCATATCTCCAATCCGGATACGTAATCTAGTCAGTCGCTTTGACGCCATATTTGTTAGTTTTATTGTGGGTTGTTCGAAGTCGTTGTTTCGGCGGCAGCTCCATTTACTGCTGCACTCCGCCAGTTTTCCGGTGCCGGGTTAACTTGTCTTCAGGTAAATCGAGACTTGAATATGGGGCAATCTCGGTGAAGGTGTCTTTCTGGGCAATAATGACAAAAGGGAATGAATCTTGAATTGGTTCTTGCACCATCGTTAATCGGCGCTGTTGGTCTCACATTCTTCGTTTCTTCTTTCTTGGTCTCCTTTTTAGGTGTCTCGTCGACTTCATCCAATTCTGCAGCTACTGCACGGTCGAATAATTCATCGTACGTCTGCGGCGAGGATGCACGGATAGCTCTCCTTATTGCTGGGCGGAGACATTCCAACAGGATGGCCACTCTTTCTTCCTCCTGTGAATCAGGGCGCAGACGTAAAGCCAACATGTATTTTTGTTGAAGGAAGATTGCTGTTCCCTCCTTATCTGCTTGCTTTTTTGAGTAGAGTTGGGCCTGTAACCGCATCAGTGTGGTCACGCCTGCATATTTCTTTAGGAGCACTTCTTTGAATTTATCCCATGGTAGGGATAGAGGTTTATAAATTTCGAACCATTTTGAAGCTGGTTCTAAGAGGACTTTGCCTGCTAACAGTGTCCATTGAGAAATATCAGTGGAAGTTTGCGTAAAATGTCGCTCGCAATCACCGACAAAGTTGTTTGGATCTTCATGATCCAAACCTGCGAAGGTAGGTAAAACAGGTTGCGGTGCACGAAATGCGCGAACAAGAGTTAACCAATCCATTGGCATCATGATTGGATTGACTGTTGGTGATTCTTGGCGCTGGGACTCTTGGGTGTTTTGTTGCGGTGTGGTGTTGATCGGTGGTGGAGTAGGAATGTTTGGGATAGTCACTTGCGGACGTCCAATGCTGGAACCTGCTTGCTGAAAATCTTGTGTCGGAATTTGATTGGTTTGGAGTCTGGCTGGTAGTACGTCGTTCGTTCTTTCTGGCACTGATCTGCTTCTGTGTGTATTAGAACAAGCGTTGTACGGAGGTGGAGGTTGTTCGTTGAGCGCCACCGGGTTTGAAGTTCAAACGCGGAAACTTGTCTGGTGCGGGGCCTACCTCGGCGAGGTGTAGGCGAGTTTGGTGGTGAGTGAATCATTATAAATCTGTCGCGGGTTCGCAGCAATAGATTTTAAAATTCTTGCCGAGCCCCACGTTCGGGCCGCCAATTGATATGGTTCTACTTTTGAGTCATTTAGCGAATAGGCGGAAATAGGGTTAATGTAAAAAAATGGTATACGATTTTACGCTTATAATAATTTATTTAAAATAAATCTGCTAACTTCTTCACAACTTTGGCTCTTTTGGCTGGAGGAACAGTTGTAATATCAAATACGGGGTCTTTATTCTCGTCACTGTCGTTGGATTCCTCCGGTGTCCGGCGGAGTGGTGACAGTGGTGAGGGCATGGAGAGCACTTCGTTGAGGATCTCTTCTATCCTCTCGTCAGTCAAAGGCGGAGAGAAAATTGATGCTGGCTTCGTCCTTTTTGTCACGGAAACAGGTGTGATACTCTTTGGTTCTGGAGGCGACGGCAGGAACCATTCGGATTTGACTGCTGAATCTTGGGATACTGGAGAGTCCTCCCAGTAATTTCTTTTCGCCCGGGGAGCTTCGTATGTGGGTGTTTGGTAACCCGGCGGCGTGACACGAGAAGGTCCAGAAAATAAATTGTCCTGGGAGTTATTAGGGAGCGCTCGCTCCCTAAGTGGAGAGGTCGTAGCAGGTCGTGCCAGCGGCCTAACTCGAGACACCTGGGTGGAATGAGGACGGGGTGAAAGTGGCTGGTGTTGGCAGGATCGCCTTAAAAGGACTACGGGTCGGATACCCCGTCTACGAGGAACTTGGAAATTGGTTTCTTTTTTGGTTGGAGTATTTACGGGAGAGTCGTCATCGGATGCGGAGGAAGGAGAGAGGGGAATACGATTCGGAAAATGGAAAGGTAATGCTGTTCGATCGATAGGGGGAGGTGATAGCGGAGGTCCGAAATGGACAGGTAACTGGTTGGTCGAAGGAAAAGATGTGCGAGTTACCAACGTACCAGGACGTCTTTGGTTACCGTCAGTATCCCGTTGTAGGTGCTCGTAATAGGCCGGAACCTGGTGGATTACGGTCGTGAGGAGGCGATACGGGCGTTCCTGTGAAGAGTCATTTGTCCGACTTGTTAAGGCTGAAGAGGACGTCGATCCTTCTGGAACATCGAGTTCGCTGGCGGTCCTTGGGCACGGACGACGTTGAGACAAGTATTTATATCGTGGAGACGACCGTGTCCTAGATGTAGACGGCTGCGAGCTCAGTTGAGTGTCCGGTAGCGGAACAACGGGTCGAAGAGGCAATCGTGATGGCGCTGGACGGGTCGTTGACGAATTATCTGGTAGAGAGTGTCCGATACAAAGCAAGTTCCTCTGGTTCAGTGAGCGTTCGAGGTAAGCGTCATACGCGTCCTGAGAGTGCTCGTCTCTTAGCCGATTTTCACCCTCCTGGGTGAAGTATCCTCCATATGTTGTTCTCAGGGCTTCGTGGTGACGTCGGCTCCTCTCCTGAGCACGCTTCCTGGAGCTGACCTGTCGATTTACGAAGCCAGTAAGATTAATTTCTTAAACGTAGACGATATATGTTACCAGCGAGTAGTTTCAGGAGAATAGGAGTAAGTTGAAATTAGAAGGGGGACTGTGTAACCCGGTATACAGGTACATCCGCGGAATCCCCGGCATCCAGGGTCAACAAGAGGAGTTTATATAGGGAATTATGTATCCCGGCAACCAGGCACATACACGAAAACCCCGGCGACCAGGGACTAAAATCTAAAGGGTAATGTAGCCCGGCAACCAGGAACATACGCGGAACTCCCCGGCATCCAGGGAGTAGTGCTCGAAAGGGTTAGGTAGCCCGGCAACCAGGAACATACGCGGAACTCCCCGGCATCCAGGGTAAAGGAAAGGAGGATCTTCCCGGCAACCAGGAGTTAGGCGGAGGAGAACAAGAACAAACACAAGCTTACCATTCTACGTTTATTCGGAGCTAGGGCAAGCGGAGCTAAACAAGAGAAGGCAACCAATCTCTAAGCGAGCTCTCCGAAGAACTGAAGATTTTACGTTGAAGGGCCACCTTATATAGGCCAAGGGCCTCGTGAGAGAGCTCCCGGAGTCTGGGGGTACAGGAGGCAGTGGAAAGAGAAAGTTTGCGCGGCTGGGATGCGCGTTCAGTCCGCGTGTTCCGCGTGAGCCGTGAGCGGCAGTAGAGTAAGTCCCAGCCGTCTTTCGATCAGACTTCGCGGTGTCTGGCGGTTAATTTCTATCCCCACTACCTCTCTGCGTCCATGTCCGAGTATTGAATACTTTGGCCTCCCTTCAACGTATTCTTGTTAAAAATACATAATATACGTTGTTTAATAATACGTATAAATGAGTGTGAGCAAGTCTTAAAATATCCACTATTTCTATGCACTAGTGTGCGTAACAATACTTTAAATTAATTTATAAAATTAGATTTTAATATATAAATTTTTGTGAAATAATTAATTAAATAAATTAATTTATAATACTTTAATTAAATAAAAATTCTCAAAAAATTGCAACTTTTTACCAATTATCCCATACTTTCCCTCTCCCTTCATATAAATTACATATAATAAAGTCATGTTGACATACAATATCGTCAAAAAATTTTAATCCGGTCGACAAAAGTGGATCGAAAAAACAACTTTATTGAAGTCACAGTATCTTGTGTAAAAATAAGATGGATACTTTTAGATCTAAACTAAGGTTTTAGCAAACTTTTAAGGAAAACAAGTTTGGACATATTAAGTCATATCTTTAAACCCACTTAACATATTTCAGCTCTTCTTGCTTTTGTTGTTAATTTAAAATGACAATATATAATATTGCCCAACATAATTATTTTGAAATGACAAACAGAACATTTATCAATAGGGGCATTTCATTTAAAACCGAATGCCTTGCTTTTGTTTTTAAAAATAAGGATTTTTTTAAATTTTGATATTTGTTTTAAAAATACAATAAATAAATGAAGCCATGAGTGTTTTTTGTATTAAATTTAATGATCACTTATTTGGTATAATCAATTTTTAAAATTGAATTAGGTTTCATTAAGAAAAGTAAAAATGAAAACTTGAAGCTTATTTTTCGTTGATACCGACCATATTCAAATTATTTGAAAATAGTTTTAATTATTATTAAAAAAGTTTAAATTATGTAAGCTGAAGAATAAAATGGTATATTTGATGGTTCAGAAGCTATTTAGTTTAAAATGCGGTGACTTTTTATATAAAAAAGTGTAGCTTCTAGCGATTAATGATACAGGAACATCGAGATAACACTATAGTGTCATCTCTTTCTCTCTCACATAATACCCCCTCCAAAAACCTTGTTCGTATCCGACACTGATCAATAGGAAATCTGACGTACACTACCGTCGGAAATTGTTGGTCCGATCGATTGGAGCGGATCGAAAAAATACAACTCAAATAAAATCACGATATCTTGGTTAAAAATTAAGATAGAAACTTGACGTTTAAAAATTTGGAAAGCTTATTAAATTCTACCTTAGAATACCTATTATTTAACATTTTTTAAAATTCTAAAGTGATTATATTACTTGATGTGTTAGAAAAAGAAAATTTCGAATTTTTCAATTATCGTTCCATATGTTCAGTTCGTTGCCTAATGTAGAAAAGTTGAATAAAAAAATTAAAATTTACACTGTTCTCTTCGTTGAATTTCCGGCTTTAATTTGAGCTAAGGGAACTTAAAAAATATTGAATGGTTCACGAGATATGACAAAATATGTCCGCGCATGTTTTTCTCAAAAATCAATCAAAACCGTGGTTTTTGCCTAAAAATGAAGGTTTTTGTGAAAAATATGCTCGGACATTTTTAGTCATATCTCGTGAACCACTTAATATTTTTCAAGTTCTCTAAGCTCAAATTGAAGCTGTTAAATCAACGAAGAGAACAATATAAATTTCAATTTTTTTAGTCAATTTTTCTACATCAGGCAACGAACTGAACATATGGAACGATAATTGAAAACTTCGAGAATTTTTTTTTCTAACACATCAACTAATATAATCACTTTGGAATTTTAAAAAATGTTAACTAATAGGTATTCTAAGGCAGAATTTAATAAGCTTTCCAAATTTTTAAACGTCAAGTTTCTATCTTAATTTTTAACCAAGATATCGTGATTTTATTTAAGTTGTATTTTTTCGATCCACTCCAATCGATCGGACCAACAATTTCCGACGGTAGTGTACACTGAGAGACTTTTAATTACAGTTCTTGCTTTTTCAATTTCTATATTTGTAATAAAACGTAAGAATTTAGGGATAATCGAGGTTCGATCATAATAGTTCTTTTCAAAAAAAGAGATTGTGTTACCTTGTTTTTTATTATTGTAATTTTGTGAGAAAAAAATTAATATATATAATAAGAATTAGTATTATTTGAGGTTAGAAAAAAGTAAATGTGAAAAAGCGATATTAATTTTTAACACATTTTGATCTATTTATTATGGCATGTCTAAAATTTTATTAGACTTTTTCTAGGACAGTTTTTCGAGCAGCCATATGTCTCATGAGCTATTCTACCACTTCACAATATTTATTCAAAAATATATTTAAAAAAAATCGGTCTTCAGAAAAATTTCGTATCATCCGGAATACTGAACACAGAATTTAATTATTATTACCATTTTCACTTCAATTTAGTAAAAAATCACTTCTCAAACCACATGAAACTTTTGCTAGTTAGTATATAAGGAAAGTTTAAAACACTCTTTTCTAGCGACGCGCGCGATTATTCGATGTCATTGAAATGTTAGATGTTTGTACCTTAGGATTAAAAGTGTGCGTAATGTATATATCATAGTATAGGTTGTTCGTTGCACAGATTTCATCAAATACCACTATAAAGATACAGAATACTTGTAATTATACAAATATCAAAGACGAACTTGCATCTGTAGTATCTCTGACCTGTCAAACAAATACTGCCATCTTTCTTTTTACTGCGCGCGCACCCCATGATTCTAAGTTTCTAACACTCGTTTTATAATTCTTGCAATTCTTTATTTTTATCTCTCTTAAATTCTTTAGAGGTAATATAATTATGTGTCTTATGAAGTATATAACACTTTTACTACTTTTTATCAAAAAGACAACTGTTGCATATAAAACGTCTTTTCTTAAACAGTGTATTAGTTTTTATAACCACATCTCGATTATCCCTAAACTCTTAAATTTTATTGTACATAATAATAAGCAATAAAGCAGATATTAAAATCAAAAGTTTTTCAGTGTAGAATTTTATAAGCTTTCTGATTTTATTTGTTTCATATATTTATTAAACTTACTGGCAATGATCTCGTAATTTTAATTCAGTTGTGTTTTTCGATTCACTCCTGTCGACCAGAGCATCAATTTCTGACAGTAGTGTACAACAAACGAAAATACTAGTAGGTACTTATCAGCCTGAAGGGCATTTGATTGAGTATGACGTCACTCGTATATGCAAAATTTGTCCGTCAACTTTCTCATACAGTACTGAATATTTTATCGAGAATCTTGATAGAGTTACCTAAAATATCATTAAGAATGTCTCACAGACCCAAATTTTTTCGGGCCTTGCATTAAAATTAATTTTAAAAAAATTGTCTTCTTTTCGGAAATTGATTCTGGTGACACTGGTATTTACTTATTTTTTTAAATTGAGGTATCCTAATAAATTGGAATCTTTCATATACTTTTGTATTCGCTATTTAATTTTAATTTTTAATTTTTATTGATCTTATGTTTATTAGGTATGTAATTATGTTAACAGATGATGGACTCAGCTACAATTTCTTAATAGAAAATAAAAATATCCTCTCTGAATGCAGTTTTATGGTGGCCTTACAATTGCTCTTTGGTTCATTTTATATTTTTAATAAACCATTTCCTAAGTCAAACTCTTTGACTTTAGACTACTTTCAAAGAATTTTGATGAACATTTCACAAGATGGATGTGGTAAAGCTTGGATGCCATCACAATCAGAAAACAAAATTATGAGTTTCACGAAAATTATAAGTAAAATTCATGTTATAAATGAAAATGTTCCCTTCAATGCGACAGTTGAAAATGAAGAGGTTTAACAACATGGATATAAGGAGACTTCAATGTTTTTAAAACTCAACAGATATTCAGAGATATATCTGAACTAAGAGATATATCTAAACTAAGAGATATATCTAAAGTGAACTTTGGAATACATGTAAGTTATACATCAATTCACATTAAATTTGCATCAAGATTTACGATAAAAAAGTCAAAATTAAATTAAATTGCCATTGGTACACTGAATGAAAATTCCAACAAATTTAACATATGAAAAGAGAATCTCCTTGCATTAACAAGGGATCCTGTACAAGTTCCCATGTGGGATTCCTCATCATGTTCTTTTATCTTTCGTGCACAATTGGTGTGTTCCTTTTCCCGTTAAAAATTACTAATATGTGTTCCCACATGGGTTCCCTTGTTGCTTACAAAATACTAGAGTGTGTATTTCTATGTATTTTTCGATAAGGGTTCCTTTCCAGGCCTCATACTCATGCCCCTATTGCCACTTTTTGCCACTTTTTTAGCTAATACCACTATTTAGCTACTATTTTGAAAAAAATGCCACTAATGACACTTTTTTTAAAAAGAAGGCCACTAAAGACACAATTTTCAACTCAGATGTTTAATAAGTCTCTAAGCATTTGCCTGGTGTCCTTTTTTTTAGAATTCAATTATAAAGAATGCATTTAATTGGTTGGATTTATAAAATTATAAAAAATTATTTTCATTGAGACGAAAGAAAATGACCGAAAAACTGCACTGTAAAAAATTTTGGGATTTTTCCCTTGCAAAAATTAGGGAAAATTCCCAAATCTCATAGGAAAAATTCATTTACCGAAAAAAAATTGGATTTTTCCCTAACTTTTTATAGATCTCCCAAAATATTAGGAAAACAGTATTTATCCCTCATTATAGATGTATAAATTACCTGAGTTTGAAAAAAGCCATAAATATATTAAATGCATTTCCTGGGAAGTTTCGAATATTATCTTGCTCACTCTACTTAAACAATAGACCCTTTGATCTATTGTTCCAATGGCTTAAAATTTTATGACTTAAAAAATTTGTAATTTTAACAATTCAAGTTTTTAAAAAGCATATCTATAATCTGTAATATTTCATGATTACAAATATCTAAAATTTATTGTAAAATAATTATATCTGCAAAAGTTATAAATTATCTCGCAAACCTTTAATGTTAAAAAAAATAGATAGCAATTTTGAATTTAGATGCCAAAAGATATGTTATATAAATGATACATAAAAGTATTATAAGTTCATAAAAAATAAATATAATGTTAAAATAAACTTTTAATTTTTATTTTACACATTTTGAAACAGCAGGTACTAATCCTTCAAATTTAAGAGGGTTGGTCATAATAAAGTCGATCCTTTTGCAGGTAAAAATTTCTTCCGAATTCAAACTGTTAATTTTTCATCATTTACTCATTTTTCTCTTAATTCTTCTTTAAAATCGACCCATTCAATCTCCCTTGGCTCAGCGATCAAGACCAACGACCACAAACCCACACGCCGAGAGATCGATCCCCATTGCACGCAATATTTTTTTATTTTTATATTTATATTTTACTATTTAATTATTATCAAATTCTTTATTTTTATTCATTTTATTCATTAATTTATATTTATTTCTACGGTAATATTACTTGAAATGGTCTTGACCATTGAATACCATTTCAATAAAAAATCTAAATGAACATATTTCTTTACAAATGTTAAATGTAAAATCAATACAAAACTTGCACGTAATATTACAGGAATATCACAGTGATATCATGTTGTAATATTGGTAATATTACGGGGTGATATTACTGTGATATTGACGTGATATTACATTGATATTAACGTCATATTAAAATGTCCGTCTCATGGTAATATTACTAGTAACATTACAATAATATTGAGGTAATTTTACAAGTAATATTGCAGTGATATTAAGGTAATATTACAATTATATTACTATTATATTACTATTATATTGAAGTAATATTACAAATTTATTTAACATTAAATAAATTATTTTAAAAACTTTCGGCTCAGTCGGGGTTCGAACACTCATGATTCGAGACAGCGCAAATACGCCTTCTATCTCTCGACCATCTAGCTCTTCGAATGTATTTCAGAAAATGTTCTTATATTTTACCAAAGATAATTACAGGTAATACATGAAAAATACTTTCAGAAATACATTCTAAGAGCTGGATGCCCAAGAGGTACAAGGCGTATTTGCGCCGTGTCGAACCTTCGGTGTTCGAACCACGACTGAGCCCAAAGTTTTTTAAATAATTTATTTAATGTAAAATAAATTTGTAATATTACCTCAATATCATTGTAATATTCATGTAATATTACGTGCTGTTTGGGCACCTATAAATATTTTCTCTTTTTACAAAACTGCACAGTATTTCTTTCGTTCTTATTATCAAACTTTTCTATTGTCTTTGACAAAAATTTCAAACTTCATTTTACCACATTAAGAAGGAATCGGAACAAAAGTTAGTCGAAATGAATAATTTTGATTTTTGATATAGAAGTCACATAAGTTAATGTAATTTTTTTCAGGGGAAGTGTTAACACTTGTAGTTCTTACAAAATGAGCCGTTAAAAATTGCAATTTGATAAAAATTAAATAAAATTGACGTTGTAAACGATTATTCAATTTCGGTTATTTTAAAACTCAAATTGAATAATCGTTCCCAACGTCTATTTCTTTAAATTTTCATCAAATTGCAATTTTTAACGGCTCATTTTGTAAAAACTGCAAGTGTCAACACTTCCCCTGAAAAAAAAAAATTAACTTAATGTGTCTTCTATATCAAAAATCAAAATTATTCATTTGGACTGACTTTTGTTCCGATTGTTTGTCCGGTTCCTCTTTAATCTATCATTAATTATCATTACAAACTTCACGCTTTATGTGCGCGCGCAATATCTTGCTAGTGATAATCATAATAGTTGTGAATGTTGCTGTGATACACTGTCAGGATCAGTCATTTGCTGTTTTTTTATATATCACAGAATTAGAGATTTCTAATATCGTTTTTAGGCATAAGAATATGTGTTCTTTATATTATTAACATTTTAATCAGATATAAATCTTTATTTTAATTTTAAAGAATTTATTTAATTATATTTTACATTTGTTTTTAGAGATAGTTTATGCTTGAATCTCATTTTAAATGCCAAATTTAGATATTAGGGCCTTTTCACGTCAGAACTGTCAGAGTTGCCAAGGGGTTCATTGATTTTCTTGAAACTTCGTGGTATTACACTGCTATATGAGAAATTTTTCCCTCTAAATTATTTTTAAAAAAATTCAAAATTTTAGAAGATACGCAATTTTGAATATCAACATTAATTCAACAAAATTGTTAATATCTCAAAATATTATAAAGGGATTTTGATAAATTTCACACATGTTTTAGGTAAAAATACATACTCTAAAATGAAAATAAACTCAATAAGAAAAAAAAAATTTTTATCCCACATTCACAAAAATGGCGCTTTTAGACACCTGAAGGCATCGACTAAAAGGCACTCATTTGTTCGATTATATAAAAATGACGTCTATTTTTACCCTTGGGCAAAAAAGGATGCATGGTGCGTGCGTTTTTTTGCCTTTGGTTACAAATTGACGCCATTTTTATATAATCAAACAAATGAATGACTTTTAGTCCCTGTCATTAGGTTATCTAAAATCGCCACGTTTGTGCCTTTGGAATAAAAAATATCGTAAGTAACATGGGTTTAAAGTCATCCAATTTGTTTACGTTGATGTTTGTGTACGAGTGACAGTCGAGGACTGTCACTCAGTCCTACACAAACATCAGCGTAAACAAATGGCTGCCTTTAACCTCTTGTTGCTTAATATACTATTATGTAAAAAAAATTTTAAAAATTTTTTAATTTAATTTTTAATTTACTTACTCCTCTCTAACAGAAATTTTATTAATATTTTTAAAATCCTTATGAATTTGGCTTTAATTTAACAAAAAATGGATGGAGACTTTATTAGGTCCCAAGATATTAGACTTTTTGTACTACCGCGCGTAGTTGCGAAAGCAAAACGCGGCGTGGCGCGCTGCACTGCTAAGCTTCTACGCTGTCGCGTCGCATTCCCACGGCTGCTGCAACTACGCGCGGTTGTACAGAAAGTCTAATATTTCGGGACCTTATAAAGTCTCCATCAATTTGTTTTTAAATTAAAGGCAAATTTATAAGGAATTTTAAAATATTAAAAAATTTCTGTCAGAGAGCAGTAAGTAAATAAAAAATTGAAATAATTTTTTTTTTCATTGACTTTATTTTCATTTAAAAGTATATATTTTTACATAAAACATGTGTAATTTTCATCAAATTCCCTTTATCTTTACTGCGTTACATTATTTTTCTTATGTGCACTCTTTTAGCACTGAGTTTTAAAAAATTGATTAACGGTACTACGATCTAACAATAATTTTTACTCTATATACTTTAATTCATTATATAAAGTGCACTAACCTTTAAAAATTGGAGCTATTTTGAAAACTCCAAGGCCTCCTATGGTCATCATTTGTCCTAAACAAAGTTCCATCAAAAACATAGGAACGCCAGCCAAAGCTAAGGCAATAAAGTATGGAACCATAAATGCGCCTCCTCCATTTTTGTAGCATAGATATGGAAACCTCCATAAATTTCCTAACCCTATTGCCAGTCCTACAACTGACAAAATGAATTCGACCTAAAGAAATAATCAAATTTTAAAAAGTTAATTTTACTTATTTGCGTAAACTTTAAAGCTAATTAAACCAGTGAACGAAAATGCTATCTCCTAAATTCAATGTTCACGTCTCTCGCTCTTAAATGACAAAATAAATTAGTTATCAGGCGCGTGTTTAGAAAGAGGTCAAGACAGGGGCGGCTTTCGGCAAAGTGTTCGGGAGGGGCGATATATGGAATAGAAATAATTTCTCTCATTCTTATTCGAATATAAGCTTCTCGAGGCGGGGGGGGGGGGGGGGGCGCACAGCGGGAAAAAAGAGATTACGTTTGGACAAAAATCTGGCTACTCCTCAATTTTCAACCGATTTAAAAGTTTTTTTTAAATACTCAGGAAGGTTGGCACTACCAGCAATCACTGCCTAAAAATATTAATGATTAATATTAACCTAAAAAAATTGCATTAAATCTGAAATTTCTATTTAGAATTTATTAAAATATATGGTGTTAATGACTGATTGTTATAAGAAATAAGTACTCACAATTTTTTAAACGTAATTGTATATACACTGAGAAAATAAGCCTCTAGCCAAGCAGCTTTATTTCTAGGTTAGGGTTCCTCGGGACAAAACAAACAAAACACCGGCGATGACAATCAAACTTCTAGGATACCGGAGCATATGATCTGCTAAAATCAATTAAGTGCTTTGCAGGTGCTATATCAACAACCTCTCTCTGCTAAATTTAATCAAAAATTGGTTGTATTTAGTCAACTTATTTTCTCAGTGTACATCCTACGTCAGATTATCAAAATGTAAAACATCAAAATCATTACTTCCGATTTGGTGGAAAATTTTAAATTATATAAGAAAATTTTATTAACCCTTTTTTTGTCAATACCAATGTTCAATAAACTAATTATCAAAATTCAGCCTGTGAGATTCTGTCAAGAAACACAAAAATTACTTATTTTTGTTAGCCAGTTTTTCTGTAAACTCTTTTCTTGAGACTAGACTGCAAATGTGCTTCAGATGATTACTAAAATTTTAATTTTTGGAATTAATATTGCCAATTTTTTTTTAGGTTAATATTAATGTTTACCATTTTTAGGCAGTGGTGTCTGGTAGTGCTAACCTTCCTGAGTATTTTAAAAAAAAACTTTTAAATCGGTTGAAAATTGAGGAGTAGGCAGATTTTTGTCCAAAAGTAATTACTTTTTTCCCAGTGTGGGGCAGTCGCCCTAATCGCCCCCGCGTAAAACCGTCACTGGGGTCAAGGAGGTTATAACCCCCTCTAGAAGAATTAGGTTTATATAAGAATAAGAGAGATAGGGCCTTAGTGTTATCTCTTTCTGTCCGATATATAACCTCCCCCAAAAACATTGTTTGGACACGCGCCTGTTAGTTATTGTTGATTTATTAGATATAATAGAATTGTACAAGTGGTAAAATTTTAATTTTGAGAATTACTTAAAATATTATTAAGTATTAAACCCCGACAAACACTAAACTGAAGACAAGTGGACAAACAATAAAAAAACTCAAGAACGAATTAAATGAATAAAATCGAAAATTTCACTGTAAATTACTTTATTGAATTACACTGCAAACTTTAATTCTACATCCATAAAGATGTCCTTTGCGACCATTAAGCTTTGCGTCGTCTTCAAAACTGCCTGCTCATCTTCCTTCGTTACCAAAAGGAGCGAGAGGGGATCCCAATTTTTCCTAGGATTTATTCTCTCTTTCCAACGTGCGAACTTTTTCTTGATTTAAGTATGCGTTTATGGCCCTTTTTGGAAAGTTTTGTATCTGAAAGTTATAAAATAAAGGGTGGCAGAAAGAGAGGGACAAGGGGGGAATATCAACTGCAAACAAGAGGTTAATACAATTATTGTAAACATTTTAAATTTACTCAAATTTAAACTTTTTCTTTCTAACTTATATTTGCAAAATTTCTTCGTATTTAACTATTTCACAATTTCTATCACTCAATTTCTTCACTAATAATTAAAGCGTTGGGTGCAATAACGGCGTTAGACAGCTAACGCCCGTTTTGATATTATTCATTCCAAATGGTAACAATATACGCTAGTTTATATTTATAAAATTTCATTTCAATCTAAAGCTTCTTTATGATGCTAAGAATAAATATCTGGAAGTATGTCACATAATTTTATTGCTTTAAAAATTTCCAAAATAAATTTTTACTAAAAAACAATTGACGATATACACTGCATGACAGGCTCTTTATAGTTAAAACGAGGTTACAAAATTTTAGATATACTGAATGCATAGATTTAAATAGTTTAGAATGTTGAAATGGTCCTGAATCTGAGTTATAAAATAATAAAGAAAAAAATAAGAATATTTTTATATCAATCAATAATTATTAGTCTATAATTTAATTTGCATTTACAGTTTTAAATTATAAAAGTTTAAAAATTTTGAGTTATTAATTATCTTTTCTTTCTTGAGTCCTTTCATTTTATCTATTGCTACCATTCCTTGGGCGGTTGATCCTAACAACTGTTTGTAAGAAGAGAGATGCGTTGCGACTGGTAATTGTTAATGTAGTGACTTAATTAGCTCTTTTCTCACAAATTGTTGAGTCAGTTGTATCTTCAGTAATCACATCGGTTTGATCAGGCCAGTCCGCTACTTCCTTTTTGAGAAATGGCGGTTCCGAAAACCAACGATTTTTCGTATGCAATGGGATATTTGTACATCGCGTCGAGTCATCTGTCGGATTTTTGCTGCTTCGGACCCATTTCCATTCGGAAGATGACGTTAATTTACGAATCTTACCTAATCTGTGAGATGCATAGATTTGGTAGAATCTTCGATTCGATTTCAACCACAAAAGCACTGTTCGTGAATCTGGCCACAGGTTTCGTTGATCTATGCTTAGATTGATTTTCTTCTCTATTGTTTTGGCTAGTCGACTTCCCAATAGTGCGGCTTGTAACTCCAATCTGGGAATAAAAGCGGTTTTAAGGGAGTTACTCTACTTTTGCTGCCAATAATACTTGTATGGACTGTTCCGTCTTCCATTTCAAACCTCCAATATTCTGCAGCCGCATACGCTCTTTTACTGGCACCACAGAAGATATGCAACTCAGTTCGTTTCAGGTTTTTTTTATTACATAAATAGCATCTTGGAATAGAACATGCTCTTATCTACATCAAGTCATTTAACCAAGATCTCCACGTTTCGTTTTCATTTTCAGCTAGTGGTGTGTCCCAGCCAATTCCACTTATCCACACATCTTGCATAAGAATTTTTGATTTGATTGTAAAAGGTGACAAGAGTCCTAATGGATCGAAGATGACATTATGATTTTTAAAAACTTTCTTTTCATTGGGAGTCTATTTCCTTTTAACAAGTCGACAGGAATTCTGTCCAGACCTAAGTTGAAGGTGAATGAATCAGATTTGGTGTCCCAACGTAGTCCAAGAATTTTTTCCGATTTTTTTTCGAGATTGTTTAGGCTAAGATCGATTGTGTTATTGATTCTTCGTTGCTTCACTTCATTCAAAACGCTTGGCCTGTTACAGGACCATTTATTCATTTCAAAACCTTTCTTTGAGTTAATTTCGGAAAGTTGAGTAATTATGGTAACAGCTTCTGCTTCTGAATCTATGCTGTGAAGAAAATCGTCCACGTATGAGCTATTTACTATTGCTGATGCAGCATTTGGCATCGTATCTTCATATTCCATCACATTTGTATTTTTTAGGTAAATTGCGCTACATGTTGTTGCTTTTGATTCGAAAATCAAAGATATCATTATGCATTCCTTGGGTGGATCCTTTCGATTCATGTCTCGCCATAAAAAACGTTGAGCATGCTGATCATCTTTCTTGACCTTCACTCATCAAAACGCCTAATAATGATTTTATTAAATCAGGCCCGCTAACAATTGATCGTTCAAACTGTTACCATTTGATTTCGCAGCAGCGTCAAATACTATTCTCAACCTTTTCTCCGGTTCATTAACACTTTTTATACCAAAATGCGGCACCTACCAAATTCTTTTGCTTTCTGGTTCGCAAGACACTTCTTTAGCATAAGTATCAATTATTCTCTTCATCTCTTAACAATATTCAATGGTGTATTGCGGGTCTCTGTCTAACCGTCTTTCTAATATGTTTAAACGTGTTTGCGCTACCGTTTTGCTGTCTAAAGCTATAAACTCCTCGTGTTTCCAAAGAAGTCCAGTTTCCCATGAATCTCCTATGCGTCGAGTGGTCATTTGTAATATTTTCCTTGCTCATTCTTTCCCTTTATTGATTTTTTCTATAGCAAGCACATCCAGTGAGTCAATGCTCAAATATTCCTTATTTAGTTCATTCAATTCTCTTGTCATTTGTAAGACTTCCTCTTGAGTTTTATCATTGTTTAGAGTACTTAGACACGATGACGTAGGAGTTATACTAGTTTTGCGGCTAATAGAGCCACGAATTACCCACCCCAATAAAGTACGTGACGCTACTGGTAATTGATATTGTGAGTCACGAAATTCGCGTGTAATTATTAAGTGCCAATTGTCTTGGCCAATAAGGATGGTTGGGTGAGTTCAATGGTTTGGGAAGGTAAAGTAAAATTTTCTACTGTACTTATATTATTTATCCTAAATTTCAGAGACTCTCCTTGTACAACTAACGATACTTTTCGGCTAGTATTTTCGGCTAGCTGAAGGCTTTGAATTCCCTTTAGATGTAATGAACTATATGGACCAACGAATCCTATACGTAATGCGATTGCTGAATCTACAAGTGAGATTGAAGATCCTTCATCCAGCATCGCAAAAGTTTGGCCGTGGTCTCTTGGTCCTATCAATATTATCGGTGTTATTTTCAATAAGGTTTGCATTCGTGTTAGTCATTAGGAGTCATATTTTGAATCGGCACCGTTTTTAACCGACTGTTTTCTTCGTCAGCATTATCTTTGTCACTATTAGATCTGTTATTTCGATGAAGTTTATAATCATGATTTCTGTTACAGACCTCATACGTACAAGCCTTTCCTATACAGTAGGGTGGTCCATAAAGACAAAAGTCTGAAATGTTTTGCTGATACCCCCCAAAAAGTTTCCAAATAAAAAAAAAAATTACCCCTATTTTTTTATTTTGAAATCGGACAATATTTAGGGGTGGCGCAAACCCCTTGAAATTTCCCATTGATTTTCCATAGGAAAAACGCACTTTTTCGAAAATTCGCTACCAAATCCTCAAAAATCACTCAAAACAGCAATACAGCGAATCACATCTTAAAAAGTCCTCACATAACAAGATTCCATAATTTATTTAATAATTTATTAATATTAACTATTTTTTATAGGGTTATAGACAACCCCCATAAATGCAAAAAAATGACAATTTTTTTAAATTACAAATTAATAGTTTCTTAAGGATTTTTCAACAAAATTGTTATATATATTGTCAATTTACGAATGTTTATACATATTTTTATGTATTTTTCATTTGTTTAAACAATTTATTATTGTTAATTTACAGCTTTTATTCAAATAAACCTAGCGAGTTTTAGTTTTTTTTACTTTACTATTTTTTAGATTTACAATTAAAAATGTATTTAGTAAAGTTAACCACAACAACAATTTGCAATTTTTTAAACAAATTATTGTTAATAATAATTAACTTTTGACAAATGCACCTAGAAAGACACAACTTTTTCCTAATTTTACAAATTAATGGGCTCTGGTTAGAAAAAGAAAAATTATTGACTATAAATTATTATTTTTAATTTGTTTAAACAATTTATTATTGTTAATTTACAGCTATTATTCAAATAAACCTAGCGAGTTGTAGTTTTTTCTGACTTAACTATTTTTACATTTACAATTAAAAAAAGTATTTTGTAAAATTAATCACAACAACAATTAGCAACTGTTTAAACAAATTATTGTTAATAATAATTAATTCTTTACAAATAAACCTAGAAAAACACAACTTTTTCCTAATATTATAAATTAATGGGCTCTGGTTACAGTAAGAATATATTAATATATATATATATATATATATATATTAATATATTAATTATAAGTCAACATTTTGACATTGTTTAAACAATTTATTATTGTTAATTTTTAACTATCATTGAAATAAACCTAGCGAATTCTAGTTTTTCTGACTTACTTATTTTTTATATTCAAAATGAAAAAATGAATTTAGTAAAAATAACCACAACAACCATTTGCAATTGTTTAAACAAATTATTTGTTAATAATTATTTATTCCTTACAAATGCACCTAGAAAGACAGAAGTTTTCCTTATTTTACAAATGAATGGGCTCTAGTTAAAGGAAGAAAAATTATTAACTATAATTTATTATTTTTACTTTGTTTAAACAATGTATTGTTTATTTATAACTTTTATCCTAAAACTCTTAGCGATTTGTAGGTTTCTTACCTGAATACCTTTTTTAATTGAAAGCAATAAGCTGTTCTGCAAAATTATCCGTAGCCACAACTTTTAAAATTGTTTAAACCAGTTATTGATAATCATTATTGATTCTTTACAAATGATCCTTGAACGACACAACTTGTAAAAAAAGAAAAACAATATGTCTTGATTTATTTGTAATTAATTAATGATTATTAACAACAATTTATTTAAATAATGACAAAGGGAAGTTGCAGTTAATTTTGCTAAATATCTTGTGGTATTAAGTATAAACAATTAATAGGATAGTAGAAATAAAATTTCGCTGGGGCTTTTAGGATAAAAGTTAACACTTAACAATTATAAATTGTTTAAACACAGTAAAAATGATAAATTATGACAAATACTTTGCGTTATTCTAACCAGAGACCATTAATTTGTAAAATTAGGAAAAAGTTGTGTCTTCCTGGATGCATTTGTAAAAAATTAATTATTATTAACAATAATTTGTCTAAACAATGTCAAAATGTTAACTTATAGTCAATAATTATTCTTACTGTAACCAGAGCCCATTAATTTATAATATTAGGAAAAAGTTGTGTTTTTCTAGGTTTATTTGTAAAGAATTAATTATTATTAACAATAATTTGTTTAAACAGTTGTAAATTGTTGTTGTAGTTAACTTTACTAAATACTATTTTTAAATGTAAATGTAAAAAATAGTAAAGTCAAAAAAAACTACAACTCGCTAGATTTATTTAAATAAAAGCTGTAAATTAACAATAATAAATTGTTTAAACAAATCAAAAATACTTCAAATATCTATTAACATTCGTAAATTGACAATATGTAACAATTTTGTTAAAAAATCCTTAAGAAACTATTAATTTGTAATTTAAACAAATTTGTCATTTTTTTGCATTTATGGGGGTTGTTTATAACCCTTTAAAAAATAGTTAATATTAATAAATTATTAAATAAATTATGGAATATTGTTGTTTAAGAACTTTTCAAGATGTGATTCACTGTATTGCTATTTTGAGTGATTTTTGAGGATTTGGTAGCGAATTTACAAAAAAGTGCGTTTTTCCCATGTAAAATCAATGAGATATTTCAAAGGGTTTAAGGTTATTTAAGATTTTTTAAAATCATTTTTGATTATATTAATGTAAGGTGTCATTAAGGTGTAGTTGACATTTATTTTTATGTAGGAGAGAGGGCCCAAGGTGGACAGGGCCCCAAGATGGACATTTCGTATATAATTTTAAGATGACAGCTCCTTATGCTTTCTGTCATTTTTGTTTGTATAGACGAAGAAAAAAAAGTTTTCTTATATGTTTTTCTTAATTTGGTAAATTTATTTAAACTTATGATTTAGAATGAATAATTAACGTTATAATATTCTTTATTTATTGTATAACAATATTTTAAAATGATTTTACTAAGTTTGTGTTTGTATAGAAAATTTTACTGGGAATAAAAAAATTGTGTCATGTACCCTAAGATGGACAGGCCCAAAATCTCAATGTATTTATTTTTATATTTTCGATATTACACTTTTCTCAATAATTTTTTGAATTAATTAAAATTTTTTATTTTCCAACACAAAATGTGATGTTATCGTTAAAGAATTTGATATATCGATAGTTTTCGATATCTTATTACTTTTTACTGTGAATCTATTAAATTGAAGTATTAAGAAATGCTATTTCTTAATAAATAAACAAATTAAATTAAATTAATCTTTAATACATAATATTTTATTCGGTTTTGATTCTAGAGCAATAAATCGAAAGGGTGTTCATCTTGGGTCCCTTTATTTTATATATATGAAATGTTTGTATCCTGAAATTACTGAAATTACAATAAAGCATGTTTATAAAAAACGTATTTACTTTATCAAGCAGGGTTTTTTAAATAGCATAAAGATAAAATCAATTTTTATGTAAATAACTTTCTTTTTTTTCAGGTCCCACTGGAGAAGAGAAATTTATACTATATTTGTTGCATATGTTTCAAAATTCTGAAATTTTATGAAGTGCATAAAATGTTTCAAAAGTTTCATAATTTATAATATAATATGTTTTGGTAAAAAAAAATACAATAGATTCTACAAATAAAAAAATATACTTTATATTAGATGAAAAAGACCAAAACATTCTTATTCGGGTAGAAATGCTTACTGATAATCACATTTACAAATTTCAAGAATTATTAGAAGTCGATTCTGGTGGTCATTTTCAAATGCAAAATGTTGGTTATTTACAAATGTTGGATGAAGTTAAACCCATTATAAAAGATAAGAAACATATTGAAATCCTATTCTGTATATTGTAATGTTAAACCTGAAAGTGTAGTATATAATCATGCAATAATGAGAGAACATTTACATACAATGTTTTTAAGTAATTGTTTATGTCATTTCCCTCTTATTTCAGATAATAGTAAAATTGCAAAGAGTTATAAACAAAATGTTAATAGCGATTTTTACATTGACAATGAAAAAAAATTAACTGAACTTATACAACATAAGGGAATACAAAACATATTCGAGGATATTGGAAAAGATAATTTCAAGAACTTTTAAAAATCGAGTCTAGGGGTGATTTGCAAATGCAAAATGCATGTTATTTACAAATGTTGGATGAATCAATGTAAAATAATGAAGCATATATCGTTCTCTCTCTTATTTTCCTTAACCGGGGAATCGGCAATCTGTACTTAAACAGAAGAAAGACAAGGCATCTTAGAGAGAAAAGGACATAAGTTCAAATAATGGACATTTAAATCCATAAATTAGATAAGAAATTACACGTGAAATTAGCCACCTGTTTTCATCTATTCTATTCTATTTCTATTCTATTCTATTCTATTTCAAGGGGTTTGCGCCACCCCTAAATATTGTCCGATTTCAAAATGAAAAAAAAGGGGTAATTTTTTTTCGATTTGGAAACTTTTTGGGGGGTAGCAGCAAAACATTTCGAAAATTTTTTTTTACTGTACATTTTTGGACCACCCTACTATACAGGAAAATGCGACGTGGCCAGGACGAAGACATTTAAAGCAAACCTTCTTGGATTTTACAAACGTCCACCGTTCTTGATTTGGAATTCCTTCGAATTTTCGAGAATAGTCGATTTCATGTCCAGAATAATCACAAAAAAACGTCAACATTAAAATCAGGTAAGATCATTTTTGTTCACAGATTTCATCAGTCTTAAAGCATTAAATTTAATTTCAGGTAGGGTGACCATGTCATGCTTTTTTGTCTCATTCTCTCTTAGAAAAGTGACGTCATGATGTATAAAATAGAGTGAGACAAAAAAGTAGGATATGGTCACCCTAATTTTAGGGGTGGCGACTTATGTATGGTATGTTTGCCATATTCCATAAGGCAAAATGTTAGTTTAAAATATCAATTTAATCATTAATTTACTGTTTAGTTTTTAAATTCATAGTAAAATAGGACATTGTGTACTGAGCCAGCAAAATAAGCCTTTTTTCGCAAAGAGAAACTTTGCAATGCAAGGCACAGACGAAGCAAACTAGCCAAAGGCGAGATGCGAAAGTCGAAACCGAGTATTATAAAATTTTTCTCTGCAAAAATAGCTTGCCTACGTGGTGTACATTGTGCTTTATATAACAAAAGTATTAAAACATCACTGACTGCCACTTTAGACGGTGCGTCATCTCGTTGATAAAAGAAACTCTTGGCGCGATAGTTACGACTTACTGTAAATAACTTAAGGTTTTCTCTGGCAGTTATACTTGACAAAATCGATTTTCGTTAGATTTTCTTTATATTATGAGAAAACTTTGTTTTATATTTGCCTTCTATCTGGTTAAAATTTCAGTAGCCCTTGCAATGCTCAAAATTAAGATATTGAAGTTCAAAATTCCAATTTTGTATGGAAAATGCTAAAAAATTGGAATTTCGAACCTGAATATCTCAATTTTGATTATCGCAGGGGATACTGAAATTTTCACCAGATAGAAGGCACATATAAAATAACGAGTAGTGTAGCTATGCGGGTTTCAGGGCAAGGTTCTGATCTCAGCTAAGTCGGTAAAACAGATTTCTACTTTATCAGCAGTGGTAATGCAGGTTTCTGCTGGGGGTTTTATTCAGCCGGTATTTTAAAGTTCTACCTTACCGACCAAGCTGGGATTCCCCGGTTGCTTATACAGGGGGTATTGCTATTTCAGACAATTGTGCAAGGGTGTTTTAAAGGGGTGTCGCTAGATGACGCAATTGAGCTAGGATAATTTGAGTTCTACCTTACCGACCGAGAGGGGGATCCCCAGATTTTCAAGATGGCTGCCGCTAGATAGTGCTATTTCAAGCAATTGAGTGGGGGTATTTTAAGTTCTACCTTACCGACCTAAAGGGAAATCCTCAAATTTTCAAGATAGCTACCTCTATTTCAGGCAATTGAGTGAAGGTATTTTAAAGTTCTACCTTACCGACTGAGATGAGGATTCGCACAATTTAACTATTTTCAAGATGGCTGCCGCTAGATGGCGCTATTTCGGGCAATTGAGAGAAGGTATTTTAAAATTCTACCTTACCGACTAGGATTCCTAGTATTGTCAAGATGGCTGCCTCTAGATGGCGCTATTCAATTGAGCTAGGATATTACCGAACTAGAGGGGGTTACCATAATTTTCAAGATGGCTAACACTATTTTAAGCAGTTGAGTGATCATATTAGTACCATCGGCCGGTAATGCAGATTCCTTTAGTGAAAATTGATTTTTCTTGACTAATGTAACCTGTAGCAAATTACCAACACTTACCAGTACCATCGGCCGGTAATTCAGATTCCTTTAGTAAATTAAAAATTTTCCCGCTAAATGACGTCACTTAGCAACTTGCAACACTTACTAGTACCATCGGTCAGTAATGCAGATTCCTTTAGTAAAATATCAATTTTCCAACCAAAGTGAGCCTGCAGCTAGTTCTCAACACTTACCAATACCATCAGCCGGTCAAGTAGAATCGTTTTATGAGGTGCAACTTTTTACCACCAGGTGGTGCTTTAGGTAAGTTTTTAGTGATAAATCTATCTTACCGACACTTTATGGTAATTTTATAACATTATTTAGTGATTAATCTAACTTACCGACACTTCAGAATACTTACATGATGTAATTTAATAATAAATCTACCTTACCGACACTTTAGGATAATTTTCTAACAATATTTAGTATCAAATCTACCTTATAGACACTTTAGGATACTTACCTGATGTTATTTAATGATAAATCTACCTTACCGACCTTTTTAGATAATTACCCTAAGCTCTTTTCAAGATGGCTGCCTTTTATTTTGAATTTACAATTACAAACATTTAAATATTGGCGTCTTTTCAAAATTGTCGCCTTTACTACATTTTCAATTAACCTAACCTGAAAGTAGGCAATAAAAATAATCGTTATAACTACACTTAACCTAAAATCTAAGGTAAATGTAATCTAAAAACCAAATATTAAACTTGAAAAAATATTTTTTTACTATTTTAATTTTATTAAATTTCTAAAGTTTGTTTAACCTAACCTCAATTCAAACTATTAAATTAATCTTAGACTTTAGTCTTAACTAAACCTAACCTTAAAGTAATTAATAAATTTAATCTGAACTTTAATTTAAACTAAACCTAACCTAAAAAATAATTATGAAATTATACTTAAACATTTTTTTGTTTTTTCTTTTAAATTTATCGTATTTGTTCGCGCATACGCAGCATAGAGTTCTGAGTTGCGTAGGATTAAATTAAATGTTTATATATAATAATAACAATAATAGATTAGTATTGTTAAAGTCAGAATAAATTAACTTTAATCTAAAAATAAACTAAACTTAAAGTAATGTAAAAGTATAGTTAACGTAAAGTTAAAATAAGGTAAAAGTAAAATTAATCTAAGGGTAAAGTAATATTAATGTAAATTTAACCCTGAAATTTCACACTGGGTATGCCACAACCGGACAATTCTTATAATCGTAGTCTCTTGAAAAATTCAGAGGATTATATATATCTCCAGAGACTCGAAGGGTTTGTCATATTGCTACCAGCTGTTTCCAGCCTTCATCTTTAAAAAATTCAAATAATTATGTTAGAAATTCGCAGAATTATCAAGAGCTACAAAACGTAGTATGGAGTTATAAGGTTAAATTAGAATTAAAATAATATTAATCCAAAAATTGTATTATTCATATAAAATTGAACTAAATTGAAAGTAAATTAACTTTAAAGTGTAATGAGGCTAAAATAAAACTAAAGTTAAAGTAATGTTAAAGTATAGTTAAGATAAAGTTAAAGTAAGGTTCAGGTAAGGTTAAAGTATAACGTTACAAAAATAGTTAAGGTGGAATTAAAGTAAAGTTAAGGTAAAGTTAAAATAATGTTAAATTGAAGTTAAAGTAACATTAAACTTAAGTTAAAGTACAGTTGAAGTAAAGTTGAGGTATAATACTTAAGATAAAGATGAAGTAACGTTAAAGTATACTTAAACTAAATGTAAACTAAAGTGAATGTAACGTTGAAGTTGAGTTGAGGTAAAGTAAAAGTAACGTTAAAGTAAAGTTAAAGTATAGTAGACGAAAAATAAAAGCAATGTTAAAGTATAGTTAAACTAAAGTTTAACTAACATTAACGAATAATTGTCGCTAAGTCAAACTAAAGTTAAAATCACGTTAAAGTAAAGTTAATGTAATGTGAAAATATAACGTCAGAGTAATGTCAAAGTATAGTTAATGAGAAGTTAAAGTATAATTAATATTAAATTAAACACAAAGTAAAGTAATAATAAATTAATGTTACAAATATAGTTAAGGTGAAGTTTCATTTTCATATCTTGTGCTTAAAGACTGTTTTTTTTCCTGAGTAATATCGGACCACTCCAGTTAAGATGAAGTTAAAATAAAGTTCAAGTGACGGAACAACAAAGTTAAGGTAAAGTTGAAGTAATGTTAAAGTATAGCTACAGTGTGGCTGAAGTAACGTTACAGTAAAGTCACAAAAAATAATTGAGGTGAAGTTAAACTAGAGTTAAGGTAAAGTTAATGTTATTTAAAAGTGATATTAAAATGAAGTTAAAGTAACGTTAGAGTAAACTTAAGGTATGGTTAAAGTAAGGTTGCAGTAAAGTCACAAAAAAATAATTAAGGTGAAGTTAAACTAGAGTTAAGGTAAAGTTAATGTAATTTTAAAGTGATATTAAAGTGAAGTTAATTTCTTTTTGGAAACTTTTATTTACATTCAATTAAGCATTTAAAATTTTATTTAAATTTAATTTTGAAAATTGTGAATGCTGTTTGATTTAATTTTAATAGTTAAACTTGAATTTGAGGCACTTTGGCAAAAATATTTTCAGTATTATTAATTGATTTGAAAAGTGTCTAAAAAAATAGTATCGATTTTCATTGTGAGGATTTAATTTGAATTTGATTTCATGTTGAAAATTTTATTTACATCCAATTGAGCATTTAAAGTTTTATTTGAGTTGAATTTTGAAAATTTTGCATACTGTTTGATTTAATTTTGATAATTGGACTTGAATTTGAGCCAATTTAGCGGAAATAGTTTGAATATTATTGATTGATCTAAGAGTGTATAAAGATAATATTGATAATAATTGATCGATAGTTGATATAAAATAATAGAATGGCTCCAAACGCGTGGTCGACGCCTTATAATAATAGAGAAAGGGGTGCGAGTTTTGGGAGAAATAACGCTCGCGGGTTTTCGACTCGTGATATTGGAGAATCAAGAATTAATCATGGTAACAGTAGTAGATTTTATGATAATAGAGAGACATCGTCGGCACCTCGAGACTTTTTTATCCACCACGATACAGGTGTAGATGTTGGAGAAGGGCGGGGGCAAGCGCGAAATGGAGATGGGCTCTATCGTCGTATTGAGTTTTTGGAGGGAGAGATTGAATCTTTGAGAGAGGAATTGCGCGGATTAAGAACCCAAAATCTTGGTGAATGGGCAAGACCACAACAAATCGATATAACGTTACCAGTTTTAAATGGGATCTATCGGAGGATCCAATTGAATTTATACAAGAACTCGAGTAATATATAATGTTTCGTCGCGTACCGCCGGAATACCAACCGAGAACAATACAAAACTCGCTTAAGAGAGATGCTAGAATTTGGTTTGACGCGGTCAAACATGACCTGAATGACTTTGGCCAATTCTGTGACGTTTTTCGGCAGGAATTTTTATCGGTTGATACGCAAGAACGGAAACGGGACAATTGGCGTAATCGCAAGTATGATATTTATCAATCCAGTCTAGTAAATTTTTATTACGGTCAATTAAGCGAAGCCGCGCACCTCCAACCACCGATGTCGATTATGGAAAAGAACCGCATTATTATTAATCAAATGCCACGCGAAGTACAGGTAGCTTTAGCTGGTACATTTTTTAGTAATCAGAAGGCGGTGGTCCAGGTTTTGTCTCGAATAGACGACTCACGGTTAACCGATAGGTATAGTGAGAGAAGAGATAATGTTTGGAGATCATGTGGTAACGGTAGAGGGGATAACACTCCGCGAAGGGAGGACATTTCACAAAGGGAAGACGCTTTGCGAAGGGAGGATGCGACGAGAAGGGAAGACACTCCGCAAAGGGAGGACGTTTTACGAAATAACGGCGTAGGAGGATATGCGAACGGGGGTTCACGTGCAGGTCAAAATCAGTCGACTTGGAACCGCAATCGAAATAATCTAAGCAGGGGTAATGCTTCGGTTGACAGTAGGCGTGACTGTTCGTATGTTACCGCAGAGACACGAAATGCAGGTATTTCGAGGAGACCCTTTAACTCCCGTAAAGAAGTAATGAATATTAACGTACAAGAGGAAGGGATAAACGGAGCGTCGGGGGGCGAAATCTATGGTAGTGGGAGCCGCGAATACCGGGGTAAGGATGCTGATAGAGAGGTGTATGATAGCCGATTGCAAACGATACCAGAAGTTCCGGAAGGGGAAATACAGGATAGTAGGCAATCGGAAAACTACTGCCCGACTAGCGCTTGAAAGGTCCGGCGTTGAGACGGGAAATCGAGTTGTCTTGTCAGGATCTTGCGTACGACGTTATGGGGGACTATGTCCCAACCGACTCGAGGCCCGTGGTGGGGCACAGCCCGAGAATCATGACTAATGTCGCTGATGAGTGGTGCGTTTCGCTTGTCGATACTGGTAGCCAAGTAACGTGCATATCATCTGATAAATTCGAAAAGATAGATAGAACGAAAGTTGACATTTTGCCGGTAAGCAATCTTACGGTGGTTGGCGCGTTTGGAAAAAGGGCAAGAAGAATTAGTACTCAAATTCAAGCGATTACGCAAATAGGTAACAATCGATGGCAGATTCGATACTTGGTGATTCCAGAGTTATCATATGATATCATTCTTGGTAACGATATTATGGAAAAGCTGAAGGTCATGATCGATTTCGAACAGAGGAGCATTCGTTTCGGAGAATCTTTGATTAAAGGATTGTCGGTATCATTTAATTCTAATTTGCCTCGTGCGAATAACGAACTAAATAAAGTAAACGTGCGATCTGGATTAGCAATAAAAGATTGTAACATTGGGAGCGAGAAAAATGCAAATAAAGCGTTGTCAACAAACTCGATGCTAATTGGTGGATCGGAATCGGAAGAAAATACTTCCATTAAGGTTGAGATTAATCTCATCGATAAACATGAAATAATTCAATATATTCGCGAAACAGTAAAATTATGTGAATCTGATTTGGAACAATTAATCGATTTAGTTTTAAAATATCGGGAGGTATTTTCTGAAGAGGCTGGATGTTTGATTGGATATGAACACACATTAAAGTTGACTGTGCGAAGACCGGTAATAAGATCGTCATATTCAGTCCCAATCGCGTATCGGGCTGGGGCGCTGGTTGCGTTAAAGAAACTAATAGATGCGCGAATTGTAGAGGAGTCGGATAGTCCGCAATGCAATCCGATAAGGGCGGTAGAAAAGAAGGACGGTACTATACGGCTGTGCTTAGATGCGAGGCGGTTAAATACCATGATCGAGGGTGATCAAGAAGGTCCACCCGCCATCGCTGATATCACCCAGAAATATCATGGCACTACGCATTTTTTTATATCAGATATGACTTGCGGATATTACCATGTTTTATTGGACCAAGCATCACGACAATATACGGCGTTTGTAATCGAGGGCCGATAATACCAGTTTACGAGGGTTCCGATGGGATTGAAAACGGCCGGTGCCATATTTATGCGGGCGATTCGCAAGGTATTTGGCCCGGAGTTCGAAAAGTTCTTGACTACGTACGTTGACGATTTGTTGATACATTCGCGGAGCTTTGCCGAGCATCTGAATAATTTGAGAAAGTTGTTCGAGAAATGCTTGGAGGTAGGTCTGAGATTAAATCTGAAAAAAACAATCTTCTGTAGTTCTGAGGTCCCATTCTTGGGATTTATCTTGTCCGTTGATGGGTTAAAACCTAATCCAGAAAAAGTGGCGGCAATCGAGGAAATAGCGGAACCGCGGTCGCGTGAAGAATTGATGCGAGCGTTAGGGGTTGTAGGGTATTGCCGTGGATTTGTGGCGAAGTACGCTAATTACGTCGAGCCATTTAGGGACATTTTAAGCACAAAGAACAGATTTAAGTGGACAGTCGCGCATAGTCAGGCTTTTCAAGAGATAAAAAAACGTTTTATGGATTCGGTGGTATTGAAATATTATATTCCGGAAGAAAAATTTAATGTGCAGACTGATGCGAGTAAAGCGGGCATCAGTGCCGTTCTGTATCAGTTTGATGATGAAGGAAATCCACGAATAGTATCGCTGATCAGCCGAACATTGTCGAAACACGAAGTGGCATACGGAGCCACGGAGTTGGAATTGTTGTCAATTATTTATGCCGTGCTGAAATTGCGTACTTATTTGCTTGGGCGAAAATTTAACATTGTCACTGATCATCAGGCACTCACGTTTCTGATGCACACGCCATTCCATAATTTGCGCCTGATAAGATGGTTATTTATTATTCAGGAATATGACTTTGACATCAGTCATTGCAAGGGCAAAGACTAAGTCGCAGATTATTTCAGCCGGTATTTTCCTGAAACGAAAGATAGAATAAAAGAGGCCCAAAAGAGGGTAGTAGCGATGAATTTCGTGAATAACGATCTTATAGATGATGACCTCGAGTTTATCGAGCTTGCCGCTGTGAATAAAATAGATTTACCGGAGTTAAAGCACATAGGAGAAATGCAAGATAGGGATGCAGAATTGGCGAAGTTGAAAGGCTTGAATAGGGAACCTTATTGCGTTAATGATGGGGTTTTATTTCACAAAACTAAAAATGAAACACGGTATCGCGTCGTGATCCCAGCTGAACTCCAGTCAGATCTAATCGAGCTGAGGAAGAAAATTTATTCAATATGTACAACATGTCAGTTATAATATTGGTAAGTTTTTATAAAGTAATTGTATTTAAACATTTTCATAAAAGTAGGGTTATTGTTTTGAAATATATTACACTCCATTTAAATAATATTAATTTGTTCAAATTGTGTATTGTTTAGAATAAATAATTAATTTAATAAGGTAATTTTGAAAGATCTTTTTTAATATTAATTTAACTAGTTTTTTCAATGTAAAATTAAAATTTATAAGAAACTTTTTGATTATTAGAATTTTGAATATATGTAAATGTGCAAATATTATTGTCCAAAAATACTTAATTATATAATTCAAACAAAAATTGAATTTAACAATTGTAAAAATGTTTTAAATAATTAAAAGCTTTCTTTATTTAAAGTAAATAATTTGAATATAAAATTGATAAAATATCATAATTATTTAAAGCATTAAGCTAAATCGTATAATTTATCGATAAATACTTATTATTTTTAAATAATTAATTTCCATAATTAGTCAATTTAATAATGTCTTTATTAAACCTTTAATTTAATTTTTAAATATAATCAAATCTATAATTATAAACATAATAAGCTTAAGGGGTAACACCACTCTAGGAGATGAGCGCATTTTCTACCTGCCACGGTCGGCTTCCTTCTGTCCCTTTTCTACGACTCTTACCCTCTCCACTAATGTACCAACAGGGCCTGAGGGCTCTAATAGTTTTTCAAAATGCCGCTAGGAAGTGGTAGTTGATCAATACAGCTGTATGTGTGAGTCAGTCAGCTAACTCGTTGCATAGGCGGCTTCACTCAAAACAGTAACGAGAGTTTCAACGCTGCAGTATGGTCGATGGCCCCTAAAGTGGTATCCAGTGGCAAAAATGTACTTGACACAGCTGTCTATATTGCTGCAGGTACTTATAATGATGGCCTCACAAGTGCTATGAGAGTCATGCAGAATATAGGCATCAAAATTGGGTCGAACTGCTACAATTACTGTCAAAAGACTGATGAAAAGCGCATCAAATTTTCCGATCGTTCGCTCTCAGATGCTGCAAGAAGATCTAGAATTGAGCAGAAGGCATCCAGAAAGGAAGAGGAAGAGTACCACTTGTCTATGGAAGGTGAAATGTACGGCGCAAGCATCGCTGACTGAAGGTATAACAAAATTTTCAATTCTTAAAACTTTAAACACGTTTTTTTCGAAACTGCATTTTTAAAATCGGCGACCATGTAACTCGGAGACCATAGCACATATCCACCTGAAATTTTAACTGTAGCTTCACAGTAACATTATCTAGTACAGTACGTACGATTTTTTTTATCATTGCAACTTTTTTTTTTATAAACAATTTAATGCTAATTTTTTGGGTCAAAAAGTGAACACTTTTTTTAAAAGTCCGCCATTTTGCGAAAAATTGATGTAAAGCTAAAATCGTACGTACTTTACTAGCAAATCTTATGTAGATTAAGATCCCGTTTTTTATTTTGTTTCAGATATCACGAGTTCCTGGAACCATGGTCGCCCGTAGAGGCCCTATTAAAAAAGGTGGTTCCAAAAATTTACTTAGTAGCCGCCATTTTGTATCAAAATGTTAAAATAAAATTTTTTTATGTAGTTCAATACAGGTACAATAAAGCCTAAAAGAGAGAAATTCGATTATTTTTTCCATACTCCTAAAATAAATTGTCAAAGTTAGGCCTTTTTTTAGGGCTCTAGAGTGGTGTTACCCCTTAATAGGAAATTTATTTTTAAATTATAAATTATCTTATTGCTTATTACAATGAATAAAATGATAAATTATTATAATAAATATCCTAACTATTCTTTTGACTCTAATACATAATAAATAAATAATTTATTGAAAAAACGATTTTATTGTATTTTAATTAATAATAGTACCTAATTTTATTCCATATGTACAAATTTTCAGGTTTTTACATTAAGTTTTTAATACTATAAATTACATTTTATATTTACCTTTAAACTAAACAATTTATCTGCAAATAGTCAAATAAACTATAACTTGTTTTAATTTAACTATAACCTAAACAATGTTTTCTAAAAATAATTTATCACGCAATTGTTGTTCTTAAAATTATTCCTATTAAATCAATAAATGCTAAAGTACATTGAAATTGGTATGAATTGTAATAAATAATAATTCTTTTTTTTACAGAAAATATTGTCTGTGTTTAAAGTTATACCTTTTTAAAGTTATTTTTAAAGCAATAAAATATATTTTAAAAAAGAAAAAAATAAGCTGTAAAGATTAATGTAAATTATAATATTAATAAAAACAACAGTTTATCTCATAAAGATGCCAAACTTAAAGTATAAAGTAATTAAGTATTCTAATTAGAAAATTTATACCTTCCGACAGGAATTTTTTGTAATTTCAAAAAAATTTACAATTATTTTCTGCCCAATGAAACACAAAAATTATAACTTTTACTACAAAAAAATAATTTTTTTTGCAAAATTACACTAAACAGTTATTAGTTTTTTTTATCTAAAATGAACGCAATTAATTACGTTTGGCTAATAAAACACTTGCATCAATTTAATACATTCCAACATTTTAATTATCTTCACAAAAGTAAAAAAAATTTTAAATTTAATATTGTTAACATTATTTTTCACGTACAAACCAATTTCTTATTCTTCTTTAATTAAAAAAATATCTCAAATTTTAATTCGCAAATTATAACAGTAGCTAACTTTTTTCATTTTCAAACAAAAAAAAATCTTTTTTTTTATCAACACATTATTTAGTCTCACTCTTACAAACAAGTTTCTCTTTTTCAAAATGTATTTAATATTTCAATTAACAAAACTGTACTTCCCGCTTAATATATTTTTTCGATTTTTACTTCCCTGTAATTAACTTTTATCTTTTTTCGAAACACCTAATGGGCCATTTCCGACTCTACAATATTCTTACTTAAATTTCACAAATATAAAACACCTTCTGACCACGTTCTAAGTAAAATTTTATTTACAAATTTAATGTACAAAATTAAGCTGGCCATACATTATATTTTTAATATAAAGTAATTAATAATTTTTAGATATTAAAAACAGATTAATTAATTTAATACATTCCCACAATTTCATTATCTTCTTGACAGTGAATATTTTTAAAAGTTCAAATTTTGAAAATTTCTAATTTACAAAATTATTTGGACCGTTATTTATTTTTTGTCTTTTTTAAAAATTCCTAATTTATAATTTTTGGCTTTTACAAATACATAATTTAATTTCTCATGTACAAACAAATTAGTTATTCTTCTCTAATTAAAAAAATATATCACATTCCAATTTGCGAAATATAACATTAGCTAACTTTTTTTGCTTTTTAAAAAACGAAAATAATTTTTTTTTTTTCATAACACATTATTTAATTTTACACTTACAAACAAGTTTCCTATCCTCCCCTAAATACAAACTTATTTAATATTCCAATTAACAAAACTACCCTGCCCGGTAAATATATTTTTTCGATTTTTACTTTCCTGTAATTAACGTTTATCTTTTTTCCAAACACGTAATAGGCCATTTTCGACTCTACAATATTCTTATAAATATTTCTCAAATACAAAACACCTTACCCTTTCTCAGTAAAATTTTCTTTGGAAATCCAAGTAGCAAAGTATACTGCCCAGTAATTAATTTTTTTCGTATTTAAAACCAACTACTTAATCACTTTTGTCTCTTGAAAAAACATAGTTTAATGTCTTACAAACTAACAAGTTTCTCATTCTCTTCTAAGTAAGAGTTTATTTAGTTTCAATTTTGCAAAATTATACTGGACAGTAGTAATTTTTGTTTATCTGAAATCAAAACAATTACGCTGGTTGTTAGTAAAGTTATTGGATTTTTATAACAACTTAATAATTGAGTAAATTGTAATTTAAATACATTTTTACTTAGAGAAGAATTAAAAACTTTTTTACAGGTGATAAATTAAAGTACATGTTTTTTTAAGCCAAAAATAACTAATTTCGAGTTTTAAATATTTTTACTTATCACTGGGAGTGATAAGTCCTGTCGCGGCGGTTCCAACCGTGACAGGTACGAGTCTGATCTGAGTGTAGCTCTTCCGAGGTAAATCTGCGGTAGGGTGTCAGGAGCCAGCCTCTTCGGGATTGATCGGCAAGTGCGTAATGGATGTAAGGGGTCGGAACCTTCATTGCTACTGGCGAGTCCGTTCCGTCCGTGTATTCCAGGAACGGCTAAGCAGTTGATTGGGTCCCAGTGATCTGGGGTAGGATCGCAGTATCCGAGGGTGCACCCTCTCTCAATCATGATGGCCCGACACTTTACGCACCATGCGCTGGTAATCTTATCTAGCATGGAAAATCATATGGATACGTCAGAAGAAGTGATGGAAGTCATTAATGATCAAGCAGGGGCTTTACCCTCTACGTCTCATCAGCCCAACTCAGCGGAGAAGGCCGAGACCATAAGAACCAAGCTATTCTTAGAAAACATCGTTAACCAGTTAGACGAAGTTCCGAAAATCTTCGAAAACATAAAGAAAGGAACTGGTAAACAGAAGAATATCAAGAAAGAGGTCCAAGAAGGCATTAAACTTCTCGAGGAAGCCTTTGAAACAATTCGCAAAAACTTGCGTTTTATTCAAATTCCGACCCAGATGTCGGTAAGGCTAGAAAGGCTACCGCTGAGTGCTGCTGGTGTGAAAACACCATCAGATTTTAAAAAGCGCTCCCGCGGAAAAGACGATGAAAGTCCTGAAAAGATCTCACCACAAGTGAGCCTAAAGAAAATCAAGCGAGGAGGCAGTCGCAGCGAAATCCCCCCAGCTACTACATATTGTGAAACTCTTAAGAGCATTCACAACGTGGCCGCTGAAGGAATAGTTGCTGGTCCTTCTAAGGAAGAAGGTGACTTCTAAATAAAAATAAATAAAAAAAATGGAAGCAAAACAGCAGAAAAAAGCTGCCAAAAAGGCAGAAGAGGAGAAGAAGAGAAAGATGAAGGAGAAAAGACCGTCTAAGGTTAGAACCACCGAGGCGGTGAGGATTGCGGTCGAAGACCCAAAGTCTTACGACCAGATCATTAGAGAGATGAAAGCAGCAGTTGAGCCGCAGGACTCTAACATCGAGGTTCTTAAAATAAGAAGAACCCTCAAACAAGAAGTCCTTCTCGTTGTTAAAAAAGGTGGAGAGACATCGAAGTTTGCTGGAGCTCTCGCCTCGGCCTCGCAAGACAGGGCGAGGGTGACAACCCTAGTAAATAGAAGAAGCCTCGAAATCCGAGACCTCGATGGGACGGTAACTGAGGCCGAGGTTGTTTTGGCCGTAAGAAATGCAGTGCAAGCCTCCAACCTGGAGATTACATGCCGCCTTCTTCCACTGTACGGTGGAATGAGGATGGCATTGATCCGTTTCACAGTGGTCTGAATCTGTAATTTACTGTTCAAAAATATCTACAGCTTCTAATAATCAGCCGAATTAAAAGTTCTTTTTTTAGTTTAAAGGTTAATAAATTCCTAACAACTCTGTGGTCGCCAATTTTTAAAAAAAAATTTTGTTTAATTGTTATTAACCACGAAAGTTAATAAATAATATACATATAATCAGACATCTTAAAAGTAAAAAAAAAATATTTTTTATTTTTAAATTGTTGACAACAAAATACTATTTGATAAATAAATACTATATTCTCAGTTAAATTAATAATTTTGTGTCATCAAACAGCTAAAAACATTAATTTCTTTTTTTTAGCGCAGTACATAATTCCTAAAAAAAATATTCCTGTTATAATTATTAACAATAAAGAGACTAAGAATTTAATTATTTCTTACAATCTGAATGTACATGAAGTAAATATATAAATTTCATCAAAATTTGAATAAATACTAATAAATTAGGTTCACAAAAATTAGCCAAAAAAGACCAAATTTTATTTATTTATTAACTTTCGATTTTAATAACAATTAAACAAATTTTTTTTTAAAATCGGCGACCACAGAGTTGTTAAAAATTTATTAACCTTTAAACTAAAAAAAAGAACTTTTAATTCGGTTGATTATTAGAGGCTGTAGATATTTTTGAACAGTAAATTACCCCAGATGTCAAAAATGTCTGGGATTTGGGCACCCGACCAGATTGTGCAAAGGCCCCGACAGAATAAAAAACTGTCGGAGATGCGGCACCGCTGGTCATTTAGCTAAAGACTGCACGACAGAGCATCTAAAGTGCCTGACGTGCTTAGATGCAGGAAAAGAAGACACCGCTCACGTCACTTGGAGTAGCGCCTGCCCTAACTATAAGGAAGAGTTGCAGAAACTAAAATTGGCAAAAACCTAAAGTTTCTGCAGGTTAACCTGCATAAGTGCGTGGAGGCCCAAGACCTTTTAATACAAACAGCCGGGAAGAAGAAGATCGATGTCTTGTTCTGCACAGAACAGAACAGAAAGAACGATCTCACTCCCTGGTATCAGGATAAATCTGAAAGAGCAGCCATTCAGATCTGCAATTCCGAGTTGCGGGCAGATAAGTTCCTGCAGACAAACAATGGATTCGTGTGGGTGGAAATGTCAGGCATACGTATGTGTAGCTGTTATTTCTCGCCCAACGATAAACTGTGAGCCTTCGATGATCAGATTTATGACCTGGAAATGAGCCTTAGAGAATCCAGGTTGGATACCCTCATTACAGGTGACTTTAATGCTAAGTCACCAGAATGGGGCGAGAAAAGGCTCGACAATCGAGGAGTCTTGGTCGGAGAAATGATCTGCAGGAACAACCTGATGGTTGCGAACCGTGGGTGGTCTTGGACTTCTAGGAGAAACGGTCAGGGATCGATAATTGACTTGTCGATCACAACGGCCCTCCTAAATAAACGTATTAAAGATTGGCGCGTCCTGGAGGATTATACCCACAGTGACCACCAGTATTTCGATTTTTCAGTCTCAAGGGGAGACACGCTGCGGGCCAGGAACCACGGAGTTCTCCGTGAGAATGGCCCAAAGTGGAACATTAAGAAAATCGACAAGGAGAAGTTCGGCCGGTCCCTGGAAGAATCCCGCCTCATAGAGGATCTGGGATAGGTGAAGAGACCGAATAACCTTGAAGGGGAGGTGCGGACGGTGAGAAATATGATTGTCACCGCATGCGACGCGTCTATGCCGCGTTGTAGAAGCACAACCCCAAGAAGGAGAAATGTATACTGGTGGTCAGAGGAATTAGCCTCTTTGCGAAAGGTATGCCTCAAAGCAAGAAGGAGATATGACCGTTCAAACGGAGATCCTCTGCTGAAGGAGGCATATACAGAGGCCAAGAGAATCCTCAGGAAGGAGAAACGCGCTGTAAAAAGAAACAGCTGGAAGAACCTAATCGGTGACGTCGAAAATTACCCATGGGGTCTGACTTATAAAATCGTTAACAAGAAATTGTTATCGAGGCAAAAGACCCCCGGTCTAGACAATCCTGATTGGGTCCGGCAAATTATAAAGGCCTTGTTTCCTCCAGCAGAACTATGGCGTAGGATGGACTGGAGTGACCGTCAAGTCGGTGAGGATCAACTCTTCACTCTTACAGAATTGCAGAATGCAGGCAGCAGGTTGAAGCCAGGCAAGGCGCCTGGAATCGATGGGATAAGCAAAGAGATCCTTAAACAAGTGATCGTTGCTTCACCTCAGATTCTCTTAGAATGCTACAACAACTGCCTAAAGAGAGGAGAGTTTTTCCGCGACTGGAAAATACAGAGGCTGGTCCTCCTAAGGAAAGGAGACAAACCTCTAAATAAAGTCTCATCCTACAGGCGTATATGCCTGTTAGATGCGATGGGTAAGCTTCTAGAGGACATGGTTCTGCAGAGAATGCAATCTCACTTGACCGGAGAGAATATTCTGTCTGACAACCAATTTGGTTTTCGCAAAGGCCTGTCCACAGTAGACGCCATTCAAAAGGCGGTGGACCTAGCCAGGTGCGTCCGTGTTTAAAGTGCAGTGCCCACCCGTACGGGTCTATACCACACTGCCCGCCATCGGGCATGGAGCCGAGATACGCTCGGCCAACGCGAGCCTGGAACAAGTCCAAGCTCTACCAATTTCTGCAAAGTTTGGCAAGAACCTTGCAGCCCCTTGGTGAGGGTCGGGACCTTTCCTATCCCTGACGGCTATGCAGGCCGTCACCCGAGTTAAAACCGCAACTCACACGTCGTAACTCCAGAGGTGGAGTCGTCCCGCTAATGTTGAAAGACATCCAAAGGATCCCCCCACTCTGGAGTTACTTGCCCTAAGCGATATGGGCTCGCAACCACTGCCACCACGAGTCCAACCCAATTGACCGGGCGAGGACGAATCCTCGGGCCAACCCGGTCTCCCGTGGTACCTTTATACTCTGGTGTGAGTACCGGTTGGGAATCCTGCCATTCCCGGCACCGGCAGCCAATAAGGAACAGACACCGTTCTCACAATCCAATAATAAACAATACAACTCCCATACACTCGATCATAACATTCAATCCATTTGTACATTCTTCAGCTCTACTCTACATCTCCCAATCATTTTCCCCATGCTGATGTCACCAACACACTCACTTTCATACTCAACACCTCCCCAAACCTTACCCCAGTCACACATGCATACTTACGCATACTCACTGCATATGTTCAACTTCTCGCAATTATCCATGTTCTAGTTCTATACGCTCTCTTCACAAAATCACACAAGCATTCATAAGATTCACTCGTACTCAACACTCTATCCACCATATATCTACCATTTCTCATATACACATTCATTCCATCCAGATCTCTAAAAACAAAATATAAATCACATTCACACAATACATGTATCCAATCCTCACTCTCACCTCCACACAGGCACTTAGGGGAATCCAAGCGCTGAATCCTATGCAGGTAAGCGTTCAGACTCCCATGTCCCGTGAGGAGGTAGCACAACTGCAAATCCGGTTCGAATCTTTTCCTCCTTTCCGCAAATTTCACATCCTTGATCCATTCATAAGTAACTCTTCCCTTCTCACATTCATTCCATTCTCTCTGCCACTTTTCATATGCTCTCTTTTTAATCAACACTTTCTTCTCAATCACACTCATTCCATTCACTTCTTCATCACTAACAAAATCCCATGTACTCATCTTAATATTCTTTCGTGCTTTAAATTCATACGCTCTCTTCTTACACTCTAGGTCCCATGGAAGCGACCCGTAAATAACCTGCATCGCCTCCACGGAGACCGTTCTACACACTCTCGTACAGGCATACAGAGCAATACGCTGACATCTATTCAGTTCCACACGTACCGTCTTCAATTGTAGCAACTCCACCCATACACTCGCTCTATACATCACGGCAGGCACCAACATTCCATTCAAAATTACCTTTATCACACTTCTTTTCAAGCCCCATTCCTTCCTCAACACTCTGCGCAAACATCCAATCACGTTATGTACCTTCTGTCTTATCCGATCAACATGTACTCTAAATTTCATATTCACACTCATTTTCACACCTAAATATTCGAAGCTCTCAACAAATTTCAACATTCTGACATCATTCTCATTCAATTTTACATATACTCTTCTATTCATCATTTGCAACCCACCCTTGAGCACCATACATACCGTCTTTTTATCATTCACTTCCACACCAACACTAGTTCCCCATTCATACACTAATCGCATAACCATACTCGCAGTCTCTTTCACCTCACTTCTTGTCCTACCCTCAATCCTAATAACTAAATCATCCGCATACCCAACCACTTTTATACTCATACTCCACAACATCTCAAGAAACTCATTCAGGCAGAGATTCCACACAGTTGGTCCACAAATGGACCCCTGCGGGCAACCCCTGACAACCTCTTTCTCAACTTCATCCATACCATTTAACATTCGCGCAGTTCTATCCTTAAAATAACTCTTCCATACCATCAATTCCTCATTCGTACAACCAGCCTCTCTCAGATTTTTTAATGCGATCTCCCATAACACATAGTTAAATGCACCCTTAAAATCTACAAATATACCGATCACATGCTTACTCTTAGATTCATCCACTATCTCCTTCAACTTCATCCACGCATCCTCCGTACTCTTCTCTCGCACAAATCCATACTGACATTCACTCCACTTACCTTTCATACTCAGCAGCAGCCTCTCAACCATCATTCTCTCCAAGATCTTACCTAGGCCACTAAGCAGACTAATAGGTCTGTATGACCCGGGATCCGATCTTGGTTTTTTCCCATTTTTCAGTAGCGCAACCACCCTTGCATCCTTCCATTCCTTGGGAAAGACACCCTCATTCATACAAGAATCATACATACTTTTCATGAAAAGATGCACGGCTCTAAACACATGCCTCAGCATTCTATTCGTTAGTCCATCCATACCCGGTGCCTTTCCCATTTTCATTTTAGCAATTGAGCTCACAAGTTCATCCATCCCAAAGATACACAAATTCTCACTTACACTATTCACACTATCCTCCTCCTCGACAGCCATAGAGGCGTTGTCGAGGGAGGGGAAGAATTCATCCATCAGCACACTCGCACTCTCCTTCCACGTCTTTGTATATACACCATCCTTCTCCATTCCAGCTAAGCCATATCTTTTAAATTTACCCATACATATCTTATACACAGAGCCCCAAGGATTCTTGGAGCTCTGCTTTCTTACAAATTCATGCCAGTCATTCTCTTTCGCACTCTTCATCACACATCTATACTCGTTCTTACATTTCATCCACTCTTTCCATTTTCTCTTCTCAGGGTCACCAGTTCTCGCTCTCTCCTGCTGATATTTCTTCCTTTTCTTCCTCACCTCTTTCCTTTTCACACTCAAGCTCTCATTCCACCAGTTCACTCTATCCTTTTTCTTACTCACACTCAGTCTCTTCATACATCTATCATTTGCGTCTTCAACCCATTCATACATTAATCTCACTTTTTCCTCTACCGGCAACCCGCAGTACTTTTCGTATCCGAAACCCCGAGCAGAGAAATCCAAAAACGCCTCATACGAATCCTAATTGCAACCTTTTTCACACCATCTTTTTAATACAATCACACTACTATCAGTTTCACTTACCTCAACATATACACGCATAAAAATCATATTATGGTCACTCACTCCTTTCTCGTCAGACACTCTCCACTCAATGTAACAGTCATCCCCTCTGTGGAGGGAAACGTCTATGTCACTTCGGCCTCTCGGCCCATCGAAAGTGTAGATGGGTGAGGGCTCATTCAACACAGACACATCCCTCCACAGGATCCAATCAGTCAATATCTCACCACGTCCGAGTGTACGCCAACTCCGACCCGCACTTTTACTGTGCCATAGGTCAGAGGCAGCGTTCGCATCCATACCAATCAGCACCCGCTTGTTCCCAGCCATCCGCAATACTCCATTCAAATATTCCAGACATTCTTTCAAGTTTCCTTTCGGTCGACAATACAGACTTACCACAACCATTTCACCAATTGCACCCTTCAGCCAAACACACACACCATCAATAAACTTGCACTCCTCTATAACCATACATTCATATTCATTGTCAAACACAGCCACACACGCACTATCAGATTCACTTGAAAACACTCTGGATCCTGCAGGCAACCCACACACACCACCAACTCCTGTATACGGCTCCTGGAGAAGGCATACTTGTATACCTTCCTCGAGCACACATTCACTCAGATCGGTCATGACGTCATACGCGCCATTACAGTTCAGCTGCAGGATCCTTACACTCATACTACACACTATTCCATTTACACTTGTTTTATCAGCCATTCTGGAATTTGGATCGCAGCACATCTACTCTCCATACATACTACGGACACCGGTATGACATAGCCGAATGCCCAGAGTCAAAACCCTTAACCCGGCAGTTATTGCAGTCCTCTGGCGCTTTGCAGCCTGCAGCAACGTGACCGGGTTGACAACACCTCCAACACACTCGTTCATTCTTGCACTCACTCAGTCTGTGTCCAAACTCCAGACACGAGAAGCATCTATTCACTTTCACCCATTCTTTCACCCTAAATGACTCCCAAAACACATACACTCGCTCACGCTTCAATAGAACATTTACACAACTCAAGGGCATTTCAATCACTACATTACCTACTTTCGATTTTTCTCTGCCAAATCTTCTCACAACCTTTGCTCTCTTCCTAAATTCCTCCTCACTAATTACATCACTCACATTCCTCTCATACACTTCATTTAGCAGTTCTTCATCCTTCAGTTCGTGGGGGACGTCGTAAGCGAGGATACGAGGGTCCAGCGTCCTAGGCCGTGTGACGTTAAGTCCGGCCTGCCCAAAGGTAGGGCAGGACGTCAGGGCATCTCGATCCCGCCTCGACGCCGCCTCCACGACAATTCCTCCACCTTTCGCAGGTCTCACCTTCTTCACACATACTTTCATTCCATCACATCCAGCTTCACTCATCCTCTCCTTCACCTCTCTCGCTGTCAACTCCTCATTCTTTCCTTTTACTATCACCGCGTAACTTTCTTTAACTTCAATCGTTTTACTCCCTACCATTCCTCCATTACTAGACAGCTCCCTATACATCTGCACCTCATCACTCATCCTATCCACATTTTCACTTACCTTCTTCACACAGTCACTCACCTTTTTCACATTCTCCTCCATTTTCACCCTTTCCTCAAGTCTACCTTCCAATCTTTCATTCTTCATCAGTAACCTCTGTATAAGGTCTTCGTACCTTGTGATCTTTTTAAGGATCATCTCACCTACATACTTGGGGACTTTATTTCCATCCAACATAATACATTCATGAAGCTCATGTGTTATCAGTCGTGCTTTATCTAGATCATCCATCTCATCTTCACTCATTTTCTCATCCTCATCCATTCTTCCACCACTCGCTCCATCCTTCTCTAAGCAAATCTTCTTCGTTCGTTTATCAACACTATCATCTCCTTTTGTCTTTTCCCCTCTTCTACCCCCTACCAACTTAAATTCCTTTTCCTTATCCGGTTTCTTCATAAAATTCTCCTTCTGAATTCGCTTCTCCCTTTCATTCTTTTCCTCTCTCTTTAGAGTCTTCTTATCTGCCTTAGACAGCCTTTCGCTACTAGGAAGCCCTTCTGGACTCCTAGACCTTTCTTTCTCGCCTCTAACAGCAGTATCAGAACTGCTATCCTCCCCACTAGACTCCACATCCGCATCAGCGGATCTCTCCACGCTCTCGTCTTTTAAAGCTTTGCTTTGATTTTTGTTTTTGTTTTTAGATTTCACCATTATTAATCCCACGAGTATCGAAGAAGGTCAACAGTCGACCCTGGCAGAGCTTCGTTTACCAGGGCAAGGCAATTATTACACCGGGAGGGCGCCCGGTATCCCGGGACAAACCACCGTTGCATGCGCCCCCACTACCGCCCCAAGAGACACCCGGAGCCAGGCCCCCCGACACCTCCACCCGAGCGATTACACTGAGCGTTACAGTGCTCTACTCGGATTTCAATGGCGGGAAGCCCTTCCCAGTCACCTCCCAGTGCGGGTGAGTTTGTCACCCTAGCGCCTTTCATCTTTACGGGCACGATGAACACCACCAGAATGGGTTGGGCTGCTTCTTAGTTCGGTGGCCACTCACAGGAGTAGCCTGTGAATGGTCACCTTTAAGCCCCTTCACCTACGACAAGGTCTTGCAGCCCCTAGAAGGGGGGACCTAGCCAGAGAAGAAAAAAACAAATTGGGACCAGGGAAGAAAAAGGGCTTCTGCGCTTTGGTAGCTATAGATATAAGCAACGCGTTTTATACCGCTAAATGGGAAGATCTCATCAAGTCGACGAGAAACAAAGGAATACAGCCCTACCTGTTGCGGATAATGGACAATTATCTTAGCGACAGGTGGGTTATATACGAGGGTGACACCTCCTATCTGAAGGCAGAGATGCAACGAGGTGCCCCTCAAGGTTCGAGGATAGGACCATTCGTATGGAACGTCTCCTATGATGACTTCTTGCGAATGGGTCTACCCGAAGGTGCGGTGATCATCGGCTTCGCGGACGACGCGTTGATCGTATACACTGCCGAAACTGTAGAAGCCCTGGTCGTTTTTGTGAACGAATGTCTGAGACGGGCAAAGCGCTGGCTTCAGGCCAGAGGCCTCCAAATGGCTCTGGAAAAGACCGAAGCGCTGCTAGTCACAGACAGACGTGGTTATACAGCCTCTGGTATTCAGATAGACGGACTCGAGGTCCAATGGAGGAATCATATCAAATATTTAGGTGTCGAATTCGACAAATTTTTGAATTTTAAACACCATATAGCCGTAGCATGTCGGAAGGCCAAACAGTGTTCGGCAAATTTAGCTCGACTGACGCCGAACATTGGGGGGCCTTCTGAATCAATGAGGAGATTGGTGGCGAGCGCTGCTCTTTCAAAGCTGCTATACGCAGTACCTGTATGGGCTCCTACCCTGCGAAATGACAGAAGTACAACCATCTGTAAAAGGATACTGTCCGCGCAAAGAAATGTTACTACACGTATCATTTCGGCCTATCGGACAGTACCGACGTGTGCTGCTCAGGTCCTTGCCAGCGTTCCGCCGGCAGATCTTTTGGCGCAAGAAAGAGAGAAGACTCGTCGACAGATGGCAAGAACGATGAAGCGGGGAGGAGACAGTTCAATGGACGTTTCGGCTGATACCAACACTCGCTACCTGGATAAGTAGGAAACACGGAATTGTTTCCTACTACTTAACCCAAGCCCTCATAGGGCACGGATGTTTCGGCTCATACATTGAGCGATTCAAAAAGATTGAAAGCTCGGAGTGTGTGTACTGTATGACTCGTTCTATCGAGTATTGGCGAACCGTCGCGACGTTCATAAATCATGTTATGAAAGTCAAAGATCTCGACGGTCGCCAAAAAAGGGAAGTCCCGTAGGATAGGGAAGAAAGTCGTTTCGGCGACAGAGTAGGGGATATAAGACCACTCCTGATGGCGATACGCGCGGAAAGTGCTAGCCGAGAGTGGTCTTAAGGTCTCTAAAAAAGGGTGTGTTTTTAGCGGGTCGGCAGAACATCGCCACCCCCGCATAACCCTGTAGTACGGGCTACGGGTACCTGGCAGCAGGTTTTCACATCCTACGCAAAAAAAAAAAAAAATTGGTTGTAAACTGTCAAGAAGATAATGAAAGCTTAATTTTGTACATTATATTTGTAAATAAAATTTTACTTAGAACGTGGTCAGAAGGTGTTTTATATTTGTAAAATGTAAGTAAGAATATTGTAGAGTCGAAAATGGCCTATTAGGTGTTTTGAAAAAAGATAAAAGTTAATTACAGGGAAGTAAAAATCGAAAAAATATATTAAGCGGGAAGTACAGTTTTGTTAACGTAGCTATAAGCCAACGTTGCTAGTCAAATTGATTTTTTGGATGAAAAAGTAATCAGAAATGCATTTTGATTTAGTCAAGAAATATTCAAAATAACTTTTAAACTTGAATGATAAGCTTTCAACATGAAAAACTAATTGAATAAAAATAAGTGTGAAAAATAAAACTTATTTGATTACAGTTGTCATTTTCTATTACTTTATCGTGGCAACGTTGCTTTTTTAAAAAGGTTAACTTCAAAATTACATTCAATTGTTTTGTACTAATAGTAAACATTAAACGTTTAAAAATGTCAAAAAGTGTGAATATAGTTATGCATATTTCTGAATCATTGAAAAAGCGATGTTGCCATGTGTATAAATTTTCGGTTAAACAAAAACAAAACTTGAAAATTTTTCATTATTTATTTAATTTTACTCTTTTATCTTGTGGTGGAATAAGTTAAAATTAAAATTTATGAAATCAAAAAACTTTTAATTATTTAAATCTAATTTTTCAACTTGACCTCTATGATTTATCTATTGGATATTAAAAAAAGTGTCACCCAAAAGATGTATTTTAACCTATACCTGTATAAAAATAGTGACTTTCAAATAATAATATCTCAGAAGATAAGCCGTAAATTAATTTTATATTTTGTGTAAATACGTATTGAATATTATACTTTTTTTGCTGAAAGTTTTATTACGTTCTCTATGATTTCGATTTTTGAAACAACTACGTTAATTGAAATATTAAATATATTTTGAGTAAGAGAAACTTGTTTTTAAGAGTGAGACTGAATAATCTGTTGGAATGTGTTGGAATTTATTAAATTGATGCAAGTATTTTTATTAGTCAAACATAATTAATTGGGTTTATTTTAGATAAAAAAAATTAATAACTGTTTAGTGTAATTTTGCAAAAGAAATTGTTTTTTTGTAGTAAAAGTTATAATTTTTGTGTTTCATTGGGCAGAAAATAATTGTAAATTGTTTTGAAATTACAAAAGATTCCTGTCGGAAGGTATAAATTTTCTAATTAGAATACTTAATTACTTTATACTTTTAGTTTGGCATCTTTATGAGATAAACTGTTGTTTTGGGAGCCATTGATCCTTTTTCGTTTTTGATATTTTTTGCTTTGGTTGTTTCGCCTCTTGATAAAAGAATAATTGTGAATCAAGCCTTATGATGAATTAAACCTCTTGTGATCTTTGTTTCTTGTTTTTTGATTTCCTGGGAAATAATTAAATAATATTAATTGACTTATATATTATTAATTTTATAATTTACATTAATCTTTACAGCTTATTTTTTTCTATTTAAAAATATGTTTTATTGCTTTAAAAATAACTTTAAAATGGTATAACTTTAAACACAGACAATATTTTCTGTAAACAAAAAGAATTATTATTTATTACAATTCATACCAATTTCAATGTACTTTAGCATTTATTGATTTAATAGGAATAATTTTAAGAACAACAATCGCGTAATAAATTATGTTTAGAAAACATTGTTTAGGTTATAGTTAAATTAAAACAAGTTATAGTTTATTTGACTATTTATAGATAAATTGTTAAGTTTAAAGGTAAGTATAAAATGTAACTTATAGTATTAAAAAACTTAATGTAAAAACCTGAAAATTTGTACATATGGAATAAAATTACTATTTTTAATTAAAGTACAATAAAATCGTTTTTTTAATAAATTATTTATTTATTATGTATTAGAGTCAAAAGAATAGTTAGGATATTTATTATAATAATTTATCATTTTATTCATTGTAATAAGCAATAAGATAATTTATAATTTAAAAATAAATTTCCTATTAAGCTTATTATGTTTATAATTATAGATTTGATTATATTTAAAAATTAAATTAAACGTTTAATAAAGACATTATTAAATTGACTAATTATGGAAATTAATTATTTAAAAATAATGAGTATTTATCGATAAATTATACGATTTAGCTTAATGCTTTAAATAATTATGAAATTTTATCAATTTTATATTCAAATTATTTACTTTAAATAAAGAAAGCTTTTAATTATTTAAAACATTTTTAAAATTGTTAAATTTAATTTTTGTTTGAATTATATAATTAAATATTTTCGGACAATAATATTTGCACATTTACATATATTCAAAATTCTAATAATCAAAAAGTTTCTTATAAATGTTAATTTTACATTGAAAAAACTAGTTAAATTAATATTAAAAAAGATCTTTCAAAATTACCTTATTAAATTAATTATTTATTCTAAACAATACACAATTTAAACAAATTAATATTATTTAAATGGAGTGTAATATATTTCAAAACAGTAACCCTACTTTTATGAAAATGTTTAAACACAATTAATTTATAAAAACTTACCAATATTATAACTGACATGTTTTACATATTGAATAAATTTTCTTCCTCTCGATAACTTAAAATTATTTAGGGCACCACACTTTATTTAAAGTTTTTTAAATATATCAATTTATAACCTTCAAGTTGAAACCTTGCACAATATAAACAAACTATCTTGACGTGTACACTTTACAGCTGGAACGGTTTGAAACAGAATAATCCCGAGACATTGTTTCTTCGGTTTGCCGTCGGAGGGCTGCCTTCATTCCTCCTCGCAAATGAACTGATCTCATAGGTTTTATATAAGGAGCAAGAAATTATCACTGCGAAAGGAAAAGATTCAAGAAATCTTTCATTAAAAAAAAAATAATAAAATGTCCTCTCAAACTATTATGAATGGTTATGAATGAACTTGTTAATAATAAGTTTTTGGAAGTTGTTAGACATTTTAGCAAAAATGTCTAAAAATTAAATGTAAAAATAAAACAAATAATAATAATTTAATTTACGAAAATAAAATTTTTTAAAATTAAAAATATCGAAATTAAATTTTTTCTTTTTTTGGAAAGCATAAGAACCTACCTAAGAACCTACATAAGAAATTTCATAAGAACTTACGTTAGATCTTTTACCAAATGTACACGTAAGATCTCACGTAATTTCTACCATAAGAAATCACATCAGAACTAACATCTGTTACTAGGTAAGATCTTACCTAAGAACCTACATCAGATCCTATATAAGGTTTTGAAATAGGGTGAAACTTTTCTCTGGAGTGAAGAACGGAAATCGAAATCTTTCGTCGTCTACGAGTTCTCCTGTGGAGGCTTAAGTTGTTTGGATTTCCTCAAAAAGTCATGGTGGAAGTTAATACAGGTTCCCCTGTTTAAACTCACCATGACTAAGACGCACTTCTTCCCTTGGAGGGAATTATTGTACCGGGGTTGAGAGTGACGTCAGAATAGTAAATATATTACTTAGTCCTTTTTAGGACCATGAGAGGGTCAACTTAATTTACTAAGCAACGTAGATTGGACAGGAAACTAGAAATATAAATTCTCGAAGATATGTGAATTAGCCTCAAATCGTTTATTATTATTTAATGTAACTCAGTCTAGGTTGAAAACCGTATTAAGTCTAGTTTAAAATTGAAGTTTATCGAATTACATTCAGTCTATTTTATGATTTTCATCGAAACTATTAATTTAATTCTTATAAATTATTTTATTTCTTTATTTTAGAATATATTATTATTTGTTATCAAATATGGTGTCATCAATGACTTTACCTTTTCACTCTAGAATAATTTATTATGCAATTTAAATACCAGCCAGCAGGTTAAGATTCATATTGCTCTAGTATTTGACTAAGGGGAGGCACCAGCTTTATTTTGACCTCCTTAAATTTAAATGATCAAAAAATTTGAAAATCTATTTTTTGCATCATTTTGCACCTAAAAACATATAGGGTAGTTAAAAAAAACACATTATTTTCAAGCGAGTTAGAATTTTTATTTTTTCGAAATTTCAAAATTTTTTAAAATCCATACGAGAAGTTGTTTGAAATTAGAAAAGAAGCATAGAAAAAAATTGTCGTTAAAAAAAATTGAAATTTGTAAAACAAGATCTATTTTTTCGATTAAAATTTTTGAATTTTTAGGTTAAATAGTCTCTAAATTGGACAAAAATTTTTTTTTACTAATCATAATGCGAAAAGTTGTTTTAGATTATAAAATAAGCATAGAAAAAAATTGATTAAAAAAAATATTGAAATTTGTGAAACTAAATACATCTTTTTCAACCAAAATTTTTGAATTTTCATATTGAAAAGTCTTTTAGTTGGTCAGAAAAATGTTTTTATTACCCAAATTTAATTTCACAACAAACATTATTAACACACATACACCCATTTATATATACATGCACACAAAAGTGCTTATAAACTTACATAAATATACGTATATACGTGTATACACTATTAGTTCTAATAAAAAAGTGGCTCCTTCAAAACATACCCGCCGCATACATTATGCCCTCGTTTTTAAGATAATTTCCCTCTCTTCTACAATTTGCGAGAGCAATAATCTGCAGTGGCGTAACAATAGGGGATGTAGCCGATGTGATTCATCGGGGCCTCCAAACTTGAGATATAGGAACTTTTTTTTTTTTTTTTTAGTAACCAAAACCATGTTAATTTTTTCCAAAAGGCCCCATGTTTTCATAATGGATGAAGATTCATAAAACTTGAAAATTGGTGCATAGATGAATATGCTTTCCCCATATATAAAAATGCAGTTTCCATTCGCAAATTTACGTCAAAGGGAGTACGAGATTCTTCTTCTACTGTTGCGCGTTTCGATGAAAAAATTTCGAGTTTTTCAGCTTCCAATCCATTTATTTCACAATCTTCACATTGTAGAACAATTTTGCAAGCAAACCCATTACATTCTTTTTACCTACATCAACTGTCATAGAAGTTTCACGACAGTCAACATATTTCACTTCTTTTAGCAGAAGTTTCATCTGAGAAATGTCCATAATTATATATTTATTACTATTATCAATGTTCACTGGCTTAGACATTTCTTCAATTTTATTTTTAATCCGAAAACTTTGTTTTGGCAATTCATCAGGTTCATTTTGAATTTGAATACTATTTTCACCTACTTCTAGCGGATCTATATTTTCCTCTGGATCATTTTCTTTCTACCGTTTCTCCACCAAACTTTTAAAATGTTCCGATTTCTTATTACGGCTCATTACGGCATTTCAACCTTCAATTGTTAGATAATTTCACATGACATTTTGAAAAGTAAAAATAACCCTGCAATAAGAATTGCCCTCGACGTTATTCTGTGTTTTTACATTATTGACATTCTATTCTGGTAAGAAGTGTTGTTATATTCAATTTTTATGAAATCTGTCAGCTAATCAAAATGCCTAAGCGTAATAAGAAATCTGAACATTTAAAAAATTTGGTGGAGAAACGGTGGAAAGAAAATGATCCAGAGGAAAATATAGATCCGCTAGAAGCAGGTGAAAATAGTGTTCAAATTCAAAATGAACCTGATGAATTGCCAAAACAAAGTTTTCGGATTAAAAATAAAATTGAAGAAATGTCTAAGCCAGTGAACATTGATAATAGTAATAAATATATTATTATGGACATTTCTCAGATGAAACTTCTGCTAAAAGAAGTGAAATATGTTGACTGTCGTGAAACTTCTATGACAGTTGATGTAGGTAAAAAGAATGTAATGGGTTTGCTTGCAAAATTGTTCTACAATGTGAAGATTGTGAAATAAATGGATTGGAAGCTGAAAAACTCGAAATTTTTTCATCGAAACGCGCAACAGTAGAAGAAGAATCTCGTACTCCCTTTGACGTGAATTTGCGAATGGAAACTGCATTTTTATATATGGGGAAAGCATATTCATCTATGCACCAATTTTCAAGTTTTATGAATCTTCATCCATTTTCTCAATCAACTTTTGACAATTATGTAAAGACATTGTCTATAAGTATTGAAGAAGTCACACAAAATATCTTGAATGAATGTCGAACTCTTGTGAGAGAAGTACACAGGAAGAATGAAATTTTTTGGAAAAGAATGCAACGGAAGAGATCGAAATTGAAGTAGTCGAAGAAGAGGCAGGATCATCGAATGAGATGCAAGTGGAAAGTGAAATGAACGAAATTGATGATGAGGATATGCAAATAGAAAATGAAGAAAGAAGAGAAAATCATGAAACCTTAGATATTGGAGTCAGCCATGATAGTACTTGGCTTACGCGTGGGTATAAATCGAAGCACGGTGTAGGATGCGTTATAGATATCGAAACTGGGTTCGTTCTGGATTTTGACATTATGACAAAATACTGTCATGCTTGTGCGACTGCTGCTGCTCAATTAGGAGAAGATTCACCAGAGTTTAAAATCTGGTTTGACGGGCACGCAGAAATTTGCAAAAAAAATCATGACGGTTCTGCTGGAGCTATGGAAGTAGCAATTACTGAAGTAATTTGGAAGCGTTCTATTGCAACTGGTTTCCGATATACGAAAATTCTCTCAGATGGAGACGCAAAAACGTTTAATCATCTCTCTAGCCTGAAAATTTATGGGATAGATTGCGAAATTTTCAAAGAAGAGTGTCTCAATCATGTGGGAAAAAGATAAGCGAGATTGTTTACGTACATCTGTATATATATAATCATTGATATATTACTACTATTATTGTTATTACTATTATATTTATGTAATTAATCGATGCAATTTTTGTTTCTTGTTATTTCTGTGAATTAAAAGGAATAATGTATTTCTATCTTTTGTATTTTAGATTGTATACTGGACTGTGCAACATAGTAAAAGAGGAAAAGGCGCGTAAGATTACACTTGGTGGAAGAGGTCATGGACAAGGGCCCGTATCATTTTGACACAAATTTCTTCTGGCAACTTGTTATATTGTACTCTCGAAGATGAATGTTATATTTTACTCCTTCTGAAATCAAAGATTTTTAAGTTTTAATTATTCAACAATTGAACTTACTGGATTAATTAAGTCTTTTAATATTAATTTAATGTATTAAAATCAATTATTTAATAATTAAGACTTAAAAATCTCTGATTTCAGAAAGAGTAAAACACAACATTCATCTTCGGGAGTACAATTTAACAAGTTGCCCGAAAAAAATTGTGTGAAAATGATACGGGCCCAAAAATCTTTACTTTTATAGTAGGAGTAAAATATAACATTCATCTTCAGGAGTACAATATAACAAGTTGCCCGAAAAAATTTGTGTCAAAATGATACGGGCCCATGGACAATTGAAAAATACAACTATTCAAAAATTGGCAGAATACTACAAAAAGGCAATTTACAGGAATAAAGGTGACATTGATGTGAGTATATGTGTGAATTTTGCACTCTAAAATTGAATTAGCGATACCTGTCCATTCTTATGAGCGTATATGCTCTAATGAATTAGTGAAATTTCATTAATTTCTCACTAATTTATTATTGTATGTTCGTTGATTGGAATAAGTTGTATACTTATAACTACATATCAGCAAAAATTCGCTGTTTCAGATTTAGAAATCACGTATTTACAAATTATATCAAAACATGAATAAACTTTATAATTTTATAAAAATGTATCAACAGGCTATGAGTAATGCAATCAACGCTTCGATTTACCACGCTGTTTCGACGGATAAAAAACCACAACATTCTTTGTGTCCTGAAGGCCCAAAATCGAGGTGTTTTTTTCAAGCAGCCAAAGCGCAAAACAAAACTCCAGGACCCCACAATCTGAACATCCACACACCACTCAACCAATTATGTTTAAAAAATTTTACCATTATATCAGAGGTTGACGGAAGATTCTCTATTGTTGCGCTGCTCAAGGTGTTTGACACAGAATGCCAATGAAAGCCTGCACAGTGTAATTTGGAGTAGATGTCCAAAAGAAATATTTGTTGGCAATTCCAGAGTAAAAATTGCAACATCTTTGGCTGTTGGTGAATATAATCTAGGAACCACAAGAACCATTTGTGATATTATGAGAAACTTGGGATTATCTGCTGGCAGCGGAACATTGAGATTGGCAAACAAATTTGACTCTCGAAGATTAGCTAGAGGAGTTGAAAAGTCCAACGAAAAATTCAAAAAAGCTCGGCAGATTATTGCTCTCGCAAATAGTAGAAGAGAGGAAAATTATCTTCGAAACTAGGGCATAATGTATGGGGCAGGTATGTTTTGAAGGAGCCCCTTTTTTGCTGGAACTAATAGTTTAAATACGTATATACGTATATTTATGTAAGTTTATAAGCACCTTTGTGTGAGTGTATATATAAAAAGGGTGTACGTGTGTTAATAATGTTTGTTGTGAAATTAAATTTGGGTAATAAAAACATTTTTCTGACCAACTCAGACTTTTCAATATGAAAATTCAAAAATTTTGGTTGAAAAAGATGTATTTAGTTTTACAAATTTCAATATTTTTTTTAATTAATTTTTTTCTATGCTCATTTTATAATCTAAAACAACTTTTCGCATTATGATTAGTAAAAAAAATTTTTTGACCAATTTAGAGACTATTTAACCTAAAAATTCAAAAATTTTAATCGAAAAAATGGATCTAGTTTTACAAATTTCAATTTTTTTTAACGACAATTTTTTTCTATGCTTCTTTTCTAATTTCAAACAACTTCTCGTATGGATTTTAAAAAATTTTGAAATTTCGAAAAAATAAAAATTCTAACCCGCTTAAAAATAATGTTTTTTTTTTTTTGACTACCCTATATGTTTTTAGGTGCAAAATGATGCAAAAAACAGATTTTCAAATTTTTTGATCATTTAAATTTAAGGAGGTCAAAATAAAGCTGGTGCCTCCCTTTAACAAACAATTGGAAACTAATAACATTGTAGTATCACCTTATGTACATGAATTACACAAAAAATTTATAAATATTTGTAAGAAACATAACTTAAAACCCGTTTTTCAAACTGATATGAATAACTTTGATGTCTTTTAGTCCGTGAAGGATCCTACACCATTCTTAGATAAATCTAATCTCATATATGAGATTCCATGTGATAATTGTAAAGCAGTGCCCTACTGAAAATTCCCATGTAGGATCTTATAAAGGATACTGTGTAGGAGAACATGTAGGATTACATATAGGATCCTATAGAGGATCCTATAAGTTTAAGCTTATGAGTATTGACATACATTATTCTTATAGGAAAATGTATGTTTTTCTTATAAGTTGAACATACGTTTTTACTCATAAGATAAAAGTTATAGGATCCTTTATAAGATCCTTTATGGGATCCCACATGTTCTCCTACACAGGATACCAGGAAGAATCCTACAATAAATCCTACATAAAAATTCATCTACAAACCTACTCACCTTCCTACTTTTTTATCCCAGGTTTTTAACCTTGACTTTATCCTACGTGGGATCCCATAAAGATACCCACATAAAGGATACCTTGAAGGATCCTATATCAAATCCTACTCACTTTGATCCCAGGTTTTTACCTATACGTTTTTCCAACATGATATCTCATAAAGAATCCTACGAAGAATCCTACAATAAATCTTACTTGAAAATTTATCTAAAAACCTACTCACCTTCCTACATTTTTATCCAAGGCTTTTTACTCATGACTTTATCCTACGTGGGATCCCATAAAGATACCCACATAAAGGATCCCATAAAGGATCCTATGAAGGATCCTGTATCAAACCCTACTTACTTTGATCCCACGTTTTTACCTATAGATTTTTCCTACATGAGATCCCATACAGAATCCTATGAATAATCCTACAATAAATCCTACTTGAAAATTAATCAAATAACCTACTTACCTTCCTACATTTTTTTCCCAGGTTTTTTACTTATGACTTTCTCCTACGTAGGATGACATATAGGATCCTATAAATGAACCTATAAAGGATCTTATGACTATTCCTGCACACTGTAATCCCACGTTTTTAACTATACATTTTTCCTACATAAGATCCCATACAGAATCCTATGAAGAATCGTACAATAAATCCTACTTGAAAATTTATCCAAAAACCTACTTACCTTCCTACATTTTAATCCTAGGTTTGTACCCACGTCTTTATCGTACGTGGGATACCATAAAGATACCCAGATAAAGGATCCCATAAAGGATCCTACATCAAATCCTACTCACTTTGATCCCAGGTTTTTACCTATACATTCTTCCTACATGAGATCCCATACAAAATCCTATAAAGAATCCAACAACAAATCCTACTTGCATATTTATCTAAAAACCTACTCACCTTCCTACATTTTGAGCCGAGGTTTTTTACCCATGACTTTATCCTACGTGCTATGCCATAAAGGATCCAATAAAGGAACCTATGAAGGATCCTATACAAGGGCGGCGCAGCCAACATTTTTTAGGTGGGGAATTTTTGGTAAAGGGTTAAGAAAAAAAGGGATAAAGGAAGTATTGAAGGGTGGGAAGCTAAAGCTTTTCAAATTTTTGTGTATGGAATTCATTACAAGGTTAAATTCCATGTATGGAGTACTCCATACCTTCCATACTGCTTGCGCCGTCCCTGATCCTATAACTAATCCTATTCACTTTGATCCTAGGCTCTTATATATACATTTTTCCTACATGAGATCCCATACAGAATCCTATGAAGAATCCTACAATGAATCCTACTTGAAAATTCATTTACAAACCTACTCACATTTCTACATTTTTATCACAGGTTTTTCACTTATGACTTTATCCAACGTGGGATGCCATAAAGTATTCTATAAAGGAATCTATGAAGAATCCTATAACTAATCCTACTCACTTTGATCCTAGGTTTTGATATATACATTTTTCCTACATGAGATCCCATACAGAATCCTATGAAGAATCCTACAATAAATCCTACTTGAAAATTTATCTAAAAACCTACTTACTTTTCTACATTTTGATCCTACGTTATGACACATGTCTTTATCCTACGTGGGAAGCCATAAAGGATCCTATAACTAATCCTACTAACTGTGATCCCAGGTTTTTTATCCATACATTTTTCCTACATAAGGTCCCACACAGAATCCTATGAAGAATCGTTCAATAATTCCTACTTGAAAATTTATCTCCAAACCTACTTACCTTCCTACATTTTAATCCTAGGTTTGTACCCATGTCTTTATCCTACGTGGTATTTTAGATAAATTTTCAAATAGGATTTATTGTATGATTCTTCATAGGATTCTGTATGGGATCTTATGTAGGAACAATGTATAGGTAAAAACCTGGGATTACAGTAAGTGGGATAAGTCATAGGATCCTTCATAGGTTCCTTTATAGGATCCTATATGGCATCCTACGTAGGATAAAGTCATAAGTAAAAAACCTGGGAATAAAATGTAGGAAGGTGAGTAGGTTTGTTGATGAATTTTCAAGTAGGATTGATTGTAGGATTATTCATAGGATTCTGTATGGGATCTCATGTAGGAAAAATGTATAGGTAAAAACGTGGGATCATAGTAAGTAGGATTTGATACAGGATCCTTCATAGGATCCTTTATGAGATCCTTTATGTGGGTATCTTTATGGGATCCCACGTAGGATAAAGTCAAGGGTACGAACCTGGGATAAAAGGTAGGAAGGTGAGTAGGTTTGTATATGAATTTTTATGTAGGATTTATTGTAGGATTCTTCCTGGTATCCTGTGAAGGAGAACATGTGGGATCCCATAAAGGATCTTATAAAGGATCCTATAAGTTTTATCTTATGAGTAAAAACGTATGTTCAACTTATAAGAAAAACATACATTTTCCTATAAGAATAATGTATGTCAATACTCATAAGCTTAAACTTATAGGATCCTTTATAGGATCCTACATGGGAATTTTCAGTAGGGTGTACATTGGACAAACAATAAGAAAACTAAACAAGAGAATATATGATCATAAAAGGGAATGTAGTAAAGACATACGTAAAGATCTAGATCACAAATTTAATTTTGATAATATCAAAATTTTGAATTATGAAACCAATTGTTATAAAAGAGATTTTTTAGAAATGTACAATATTATTAAAAATAAGTGTTCGGTCAACATAAAAACTGATACAACATTTTTAATTAGATTTTACCAAAACTTTATTATTAACACTAGATAGAAACTATAAATGCCACTAAAACTACGTAATATGTAAATTACACGCACCGGACTAATGTAAACGGGACCTAAAATAGAACCTTTACACTTTACGCATGTCACTATGTGTCTATGATGTAAGCATGTTGTGCCGGTGTTAACGGCACGACCTGCGGATTGTTTTTTGTTTTTAAAATAGTTCAAAAGTATTATTCAGGTAGAATAACAATGAAAATAATGATTAAAAATAGGAAACGTAAGTGCCTATCGTGCCGTTAGCACCGGCACAAAGGTTTTAAGGTTGTTATTGATATTTATCAATATTCTAACCTAAATGTCTGAATTGTTTTTTTTCCATGCATAGGTAGGAATTGTAAATTTGCTAAAGACATCTTAATGAGTTTAAAAAATATAAATTATAATATTGTTAATTGTTATCAGATACTAAAGAGGACTAGCAACTGCAGTCGAAAAGCTTATTTTGCAATAAATGCTTTTTTTAACATGGACTTGATGTGAAACTTTTTCAACACCTAAAAAAGGAATATTAGGGTGGCCGTTAAAAATGACATTTTGGAATTTAATCCATTTCTACCCCTCATTTTGTCACAAATCGAAAAAAACGATACGTGTTTTTTTTTTAAATTGATATTTAGTGTTGCCTATATGCTACTGAAATTTTGCATGTATTTTTCAAGCGGCAAGAAACGTTTTTTCGTAGATATCCTGTAAAATCGTTGAAAATCTATAAATTTCTACAGGACTACTCTATTTCTCTTTACAAATACTCACAGAATAACACTCAATTATATACATATGAAACCTGTTAGGTTTACTATTTTTACCGGACCCAAAAGTTGACTAAAATTAACCAAAATAGGTTATTATATTGGCAAAAAATATTAATTCTCAAAAAACCGAAAAAATGTCTATTCCGAATTATGATTTCTACGGTTTTTGAGATCGTTGAATTCGAAATTGTTTGTTATATTCAAAAATTTAAAATGGCGAATTCAAGATTGCTGACTAGATTTTTAAAATTGTTTTATTTGTCTGAAAATTATTACTTGGAGATAAGCTCTGTGGAACAACCTTTGATTGAAAGAGGTAAAGATAATTATCCTTTCTTTAAAAAGCTATTATCAAAAAAACTCGAAAGGACTTGAAAATTTTGAAATTTAACTGCAGCATATCGATTACTAGAACTATCAATATCCTGAAATTTCATTTTCTCGAAAACGAATGTAATGCAGCACAAAGAAAAAGGCAGTGTAATTAAGGAGTGCATGAAAAATTATACGAAATACAGGGGGGTTCTTTTAGGTTTAAAGTCAAAACTGGTTAAAAGTAGTAGATTATAATATTATCATATACCTACACTAAATTAAACCCGCTTCGTCTTAAAACCTAAAAGAACTTCCCTGTATTTCGTAAAATTCTACAATCCACTAATTTATATGATTAATATATAATATCAATATTTTTACGATAAATATAAATGATAAATGTAAACTGATAAAGTGTAAATCCTGTTTTAATTAAAAATTTCACTATACATTTCTTAAAATGACAAAGTATATAATTATTAACATGAATCGATAACAATTTATGAGAGTCTATAAATATCTATTAAATGCCGTACGTTTAGCAAATTTGGGACTCTTAACCTACAAGATCATATTTGCTTCTGATTTTTAAAAAATATAAAACTGTTTGAAACAAAAAGTGAGACATTGAATGGTGCTAACTATTTATATAATTAAGATATATAATTAAAAAATAAAGTAATATAAAATTTCATTATAGCGTTTAATTTTAACTATACAAATATAATATGGAAAATATTAAATAATTTATTTTTACAGTACCGTCGGAAAATGTCAGTCCACCCATTTTTTAAGGTTTGAAAAACATCTTTAAACGTACAAAGTACAAATATTAAAATTTTTCTGTGTTTATTTCCTTAAAGTAGATAAAATTTCGAGAAAAATAAGGCCTGAGTGAAGTGAGTTAGTTAATTTTCCATTGAAATATGTTAAAAAATGTGGAATTTTCAATGTTTTACAAAAATTGAAATTACTCTTGAAATAATAAAGGTTTTTTAAAGTTCCTATGCTTGTTGTAAAGGAAATTTACTGAAGAATAAGACTGTTGCTTAGACATTAATGTGCAATTTTTTTCCTAGCACATGCAAGGCTCGGAAGTTGGACCAAAAAATATAAAAAAATTATTGTTTATATCTTGATATCAAATACATCTATATAAAATATACCAAGGTCATAATTGTCAATAACTTTCGGAAGGAAGTAATATAATATATATATATATATATTGGAATTTTCAAAATTATTTTTATGTCAAAATAGTGTCTTCAAAATTTGATTAATTTTTTGGTCCAACTTCCGAGCCTTGCATATGCTAGGAAAAAAATTGCACATAATGCTTAAACAACAATGTTATTCTCCAGTAAATTCCCTTTAAAACAAGCATAGGAACTTTAAAAAACCTTTATTATTTTAAGAGTAATTTCAATTTTTGTAAAACATTAAAAATTCTACATTTTTTAACATATTTCAATGAAAAATTAACTAACTCACTTAACTCAGGTCTGATTTTCCTCAAAATTTTATCTACTTTAAGGAAATAAACACAGAAAAATTTTAATAATTATATTTTGTACGTTTAAAGACGTTTTTCAAACCTTAAAAAATAGGTGGACTGACAATTCCCGACGGTACTGTATAATAAAAAATTTTGAAACTTATAACGTTATAATTGCATTGAACACTATAAAAAGAGAGTCTTACGGGTAATTTAAGACTTGTCTTAAATTCAGAAAGCCCTGCTACCTATATAAATGTTCATGTAAAAAACTACTATATTAATTAAGATGAATTTACAATAATTATAAATTTACTTTTTTAAATTAATTAGTACTTCACCTTTTTATAGAAAAAAGCAAAGGATAATTCTGTAAAATCAGAAGAGGCTGTCTTGAAAATGTTGCGTCTTAAAATAAGACAGCTTTTCTGCCTTAAAATAAGACTTTCTTTTTACAGTGATAAGTGATGCCACAAATGTTCAGAAGTTACATTTCAAGTTTTATTTTTAAAAGAGGAAAATGTAGTATAGTACATATCAATAGGAAATAGCAAAAGTAAGTTATAAGTTACAATTCTTAATGTCAGAAGCAATGGAGAATACATATAGACACTAAATTGAACAGAAAGGATTAGCAAGAGAGGCGGCCGCTCGCGGCCGTCGACTGCGGTAGTTTATAGATATAATTAAGTTTCTAAATTAAGTTAATATTTTTATTATATATTACTTAATCAGTCTAATTACATTTAATTTTAGGATACACATTTTTTTATTAGAATAAGTTTAATGATTTAGTTATTCGTTTTATCTTTTTTCAAATAAACAATTTAAAAAAATATTCAATATTAATTTATTAGTGTTTAAGTTTTTAAATTTAGTGAATATTTCTTTTATATTTAATTGTTTAATAAGCCTAATTACATTTAATTTTCAGATATAAATGAACTTTTTTAGAAAGTTTAATTATAAATTTCCAAATAACCACGCGCGATTTCGGTTTTGAACAATCAGATGATTTCAAGTTAGTATAGGTTAGGTTCATTATGTTGGTTTTCAAGATGTTAATAAAGTATATTTGTTTGGCATTTTCTTACATAATTTTAATTAAAATTTTAATACTTATTAATTTGTAGATGAATATTTAATTTAATTCTTATTATTAAATGTAATACTACTAAGGTACCCCCTCGTGGTGTCACCTTGTCGTGGTGAGGGGGCTTAGGGCTGGTCAGACGCTTATCCTTCGGACGCCATCACTGTACGAGCTGTTCGGCTCTTCCCAGAACTCATCGAGTCCTGATGTTTGGAGAGTTTGGGCACAGGGGAATGAACGGGACCCTGTTAATTCGGATAGCCGCCGTTTTTCGAACCTGTGCACTAGGTATCCTGTGCGGATGATGTTAATTCGGATTCTAAATGGGGGCTAACCATCCTCGCCAGCTGTGGACGACATGAGTTCTGGGAGGAATAGGACACTTCTGCCTTCTTGGTTTCTCTAAGTTGGTGTGGAGTTGGTCTCGATCTAGGATTGGCGCCCGATGGACCGGTTGTCTGTCCGATCTGACCAACGATACCTAACCATCCCCTGACGGGGATGGTGCGAACGTCGACCAAACTACGTGCTCTTCAATTTGGCGTCTGTAAATCGCATGCGTCAGTTGCTGATGCCGAGGGCCTGGGTGTCGGACGCCCTGTCGTCGCCAGTCACACGTTTCGAGGTGTCGCGAGAGGTGCTAGGATACCGGGCGCCCCCCTAGTGTACAAATGTTTTAACCACACATCGGAGCTCTGTGTTGATGGACCATTTTTTCTCCAAGACTCGTAGGATTCGTATGGATACTGACGATTTAAACTTAAATGATGATGTGCGCCTAGGGGAGAGTGGTGAGGCACCGCCAGCAACGAGTGCCACAGGACCGTGTTCTATGGGGACCAATCCATCGTTTTTAATGGTGGATGGTCAGAGCAAGTCGCATCGTGGTAGTGCGGCAAGTGTCAGCAGCTGTGCCAGCGCATTTAGCAATGCCATAGCTGTAGACCTCGCAGATATTGAAGAAGACAGAGCTAAGGGCGTTCAGTTACGCGAGGAAGAGGAGAGAATTCTGCTCGCCATGAAGCGTGAGCTTAAGGTCATGCTGGTTAAGCTGACAGTTCAGAAAAACGTTGCAGCGGAGATCCAGAGTGGTCTCAGGAAGTTCAGCGAGTGGAGCCCTGCTATATGGGAGAAGCAATTGAAGGCGGATGAGGCGGATTCCAGACTTTAAGTTGGCCTCAAGGCAAGCGAAATTGCACGTGCCGAATGGCAACAAGTAAAAGATCACATCCAGGCCAAGACCATGAGAAGTCTTGTTCTGGAGTGCAAAAGGAAGAGGGAGGCTGAACATCGTTCATCTCCAAAAACTAAGATCAAAAAAAAGAAAGCCGATCTTTTTGATAATAAGACGAAGGTAAAGGAAGGTGTAGGAAAAGTGTAGCGAGCCAACCGCTGCGAACGATTTCTGTGGAGCCTAGCAGCCCCAAAGGGAAAACAGTGTTTGTCCGGGTTTGCCAGGGACAGACGTTTGCGTCTGTTCTTGGCAAACTAAAGAAAGAAGTGGACCTTGGCGCTTGCCAGACGAATGTCGTAAGTTCAAGGCCCACGAAGGAAGGAAACTTCCTCTTAAAACAAGGAGGAGGTTTAGACCAGAAAAAAGTTTACTGTCAAGGTCTCCGAGGCAGTAAGTGGAATGGGCACCGTCTGGCGATCGGAGGACCAGAGGGTGAATCTAAAAATCAGTGACCTTGACGGTTTAACTGAAAAGGAAGATGTGGTCTCTGCCCTCGAGGAGGTTCTTAATACTCCTCGAGAGAGGAGGCAGGTTACAGTCCTTGAGCCAAACGGTAGAGGCGATAAAATCGCAATACTGGTAACGGATCAGGAGAAAGCAGAACGCTTAGAAGGATTAGGTAGTGTAAAATTGGGTTTCCTCAGTTGCCCAATCAGAAGGAGACTTATGATCACAAGGTTCCATCGTTTCCTTGGTTTTGGCCATAAGAAAGCTAACTACAAGGGGGTTGATCGATCCTCCGCTTGCTTCAAGTGCGGGGATGCGGGACACTCTCTTGCAGAATGTGGAAAGGAAGCGTTCTGCTTCCTCTACGCGGCCGTGATAGAGAATAAGGCGGGAACTTATCATTTTGCAGGCTCTGGAAAGTGCGCCTGTTTCAGGAAGGTTCTGGAGCAGGCAAAACGAGAAGAGGCTCTAAAGCGTAGCCGCTTAAGGGCCACTTAAGATGCAGAAAAACGCAGATAGAGTAAGTTTTCTTCCTTTTGAAGCGTTTGTCAAGCGGATTGACGGTTAATCGGGTCCCTTGGCTCAACTTGTGTGCGTTAAGGGCCGCAATGACCGTCAATGACAGTAGGTCCCGTTTGGAGGGATGAAGTCGCTTTGGCGACAGAGGACGGGATATAAGATCACTCCTGATGGCGATACGCGCGGAAAGTGCTAGCCGGGAGTGGTCTTAAGGTCCCCAAATAAGGGTGTGTTTGTAGCGGGTCGGCAGAACATCGCCACCCCCGCATAACTCTGTAGTACGTGCTACAGGGTACCTGAAGGCAGGTTTTCACACCCTACGCAAAAAAAATACATAATCAATAATTAATTCCAATACTTAATCCAATACTTATTTTTTATAAGGATACCACAAGACTTATCCACATTTTAAAAAGAATACACTTAATAGTTGCTTGATGTCAACTTAATTTTCGGTCCATAAAAGACGATTATTATTTTATTTACAGAGATAAAACTAACTGTATTAAATAATTATATGAAAGAGATTACCTTGCTGTCCCATGATCCTCTTTCTGTCGAATCGTACGTTTTTTTAATAACATTAGATTGGAAACATTGAATTGCTTCAAAACGAAAATCTGCGTTTTTATTACCAGAGCCCACAGTCAACGTCAATTGTGGGTTCTTAATATCATCCTTGGATTTTTGTATTCCAGATTTTTCAAATAACTCATTTGAAGCCATTTTTATCTAAACTAGAAGCAGTTCATGAATTTAGAACGATACTTATCATTATTTAAAAATATAAAATAAAAGTTATATTATAAGTCAATTACTAATGGACATTTCTTTATCTGTATATCGGTACCTTAACATGCAAATCTCGTAACTCCACTTTTATCAAAAATCACTTTTTAAAGTAATTCGTTGCATTTTTCATGAATGAAAACATATTTAAAAATACGTAACTCTAATACAATAAATAATGTCAAAAAAACATAATTGAAAATCGCGAAATGTACAGAAATCAATGGTGCGTGTCAACAGTTTCCAATGGCTCTCCTGTAAAATTGCGTCAAATGAAGTCACGAGTTTTGCATGTTTAGGTGACGATATTTTACTTCTTCAAACTCATTTTTCAGAATAATTAACTTCCCGAAGTTTCATTTGACATAATATTTAAGGAAGCATATATCATCCTCTCTCTTAATTTCTCTTCTTAAATTTTTTAACCCTCTGCTGACTGAGTTGACTGTTATCGACAAAAATCGACGATTTACAGGTAGAGAAAGGGAGCAGCCATTAAAGTTGTTAGTTACATGTATTAGTGTAATTCAAATAAGCAGTGTCTTTTAATATTTTTTTAATCCAGAAAAATCAATACACATATACATTGTTCAAATTAAAAAAACAAAATATGTCACATACAATCGTTTGTTTCGACCAGAAGAAATTAATTATAAAAAAATAATAAGCATGTGCAATATAACTCAATAGTTAATGTGACAGATTATAATAACTATTTCAAGAAGGAGAAAAACAACCTGAAAAGTAACATAATTGATTTCACGTTTTTACCATGGGCGCAGGCTGACAAATTATGTCAGGCAGGCGCGTGTCCAGACAAGGTTTTTGGGGGAGGTTATATATGAGAGAGAAACAGATAACACTGTAGCGCTATCTCTCTTACTCTCATATAAATTTAACTGTTCTAGGGGGGGTCATGACGCCCTTGACCCCCCCCCCCCCCCCCTCTGAACACGCACCTGATGTCAGGAAGCTAGAAAAAGCTAGCACAAGCTACAAAAAGATAGAAAAAGCTACGAAGCCATGGCAAGAAGCTATTTTTCTTATTCTAAGAATATTCTTTTTATTCCAAGAATATTCTTCTTATTCTAAAAATATGTGACGCTCCGCTAAAGAAGGCACCTATTATGGAAAACATCAATTTTCATTTTATTATGCTAAAAGATAATTTTTGAGTTCTTCCTTTATTTCCCTGTTTCAATTTTTTTTTAATTACACTTTATGATATTTATAGACGAGAAAAAACTACAGTTTTTATTTAAATTACTGATAACAGATACTATGTGAATCATGCCCACCGTTGGTCAGTGTCATTTTTGGGAAATTGGTATTTAAACCTATGTCAAAGACATACACATAGGTGCATAAATGTCTTACCCCGGACCCCTCCTTTTTACTCACGTACGAGATCGACCCGCGCGCCGCGGCGTGCTTGTTATTTTTTTCTTAATGAATGTTTATAATGTGAACTGTTTAAGAAAATTTATAAACAAACAAAATGAATCATTTAAAATAATTAATTAATAAAACATGATCTTGTTAAAATGTATTATCATGGTTTCTTAATAGAAACCAAATCTTTTAGGATATTTTAAAAACGGTTCTGGCTTATCCCTATTTTTTAAATTTTAAGGACCTAAATAAGACGTTTCGGATACATTTTGAAAACGTTTTATGTTTAGTCATTCGAAGCTCCAAAAAAATAAGTTAACGTTTTTGTAAATCAAGCAAAATTAAATTAAAATATTATGTTAGACATCTCATTTCATAGTTCCAAAATCATATCTCGAACATTTTTAAATTGTTTTGGGAACTTTTATGTTTCAACGTTTTGAAAACATTTTGGAACGTATTTGAGACACTTTAAAGACGTTTAAAAAGGCTGTCACAGATTCAAAGAATCCATTACCTCTAAGAGTGCAATATCATTAACTTATGGATACAACCATAGACATAGGAAAAGAGATGAAATGCACAACAGCTTAGGATAATTTCACAGCAAGCTGGTAAGGTAACAATAAGCTTAAATGATCATTATTAAAATAATTGGTCGGTTATTCTTGCGAATTACTTTTGTATGGTACCTACTAATGCGCGGTAGGGGTTTAGTGCTGTGTTATGTCTTACGGGGTTCAGGGCGGGTTCTTTAACATTTTAAAGAAGCGGATTAAAAGTGTTGGAAACACAGATTAATTCCTTATATTCCTATCAAATATAGCGTCTATATTTATAGATTTCTATGTTATTGTATTTTTTTTTTTTTTTTTTTTTACAAAACAAGTTTAGGAGAGGAAAAAATGCCTTTACGCACTTGTTCGTGTGGGACTCAACCACGTGCTGTGGTAATACCGCACTAAAACAACCTCTCCCATTCTTGCCTTACGTACTCTTATCCGCTTTTGCTCCTTCCGTCCTGAAAGGTAAGCAAGAGCGCGATTCTTTTGCTCGAGGTGTTTTCAGTTCACTGTTCTGTAGGTGTCCCTGTCCCTTGCCGCTGTTGTTCTTACGCGGTGGCCAGAAACGCTATTGGATGCTTTTTTAGAGCTACCTTCGTTATATTATATTATGAAGAACAGTGCTGTCGGACCAGATTAAGTGAACCCAGAAGGACAGCCTTTTGCATACGAACCGTCAATGCTTCAGCTTGACGTTCGCAGTTTGGTATCTTTTTCAATTGGCTTATAAATGAAGCTTTAATCCCTCCCAAACAGCCTAGTATGAGAACAATTAATCGGATTTTATAACCTGGATACATTCGGCTCAGTTCAAACATAAGGTCTTGATATTTCGTCCGTTTCTCATCCTCCTTTTGTATGATGTTGCCCTCAGCAGGAGCCGAAAACTCTATCACACAAATGATCTTACTTTTATGATCCTGGAGTACAATATCAGGCTTAGTAGCTCTGATACGATGAGTTGTAGAAAAGGAAAAATTCCAGTAGATCTTACACTGTTCATTTTCCACAACGGATTCCTGATCCCCTTGGGCATACGGCAAGATGGGTTCTTTATCTATACCATACTGGTGTCGAAGGTGATAATACAACACCTTAAGCGCAGCATTGTGTCTTTCAATATACCTGCAACACGCGTACTTCGGACATGCACTTAGAATGTGACTAAGTGTTTCCGGGTATTGCTTACATGCTCGACAGTTGTTATTGTCGACAGGTATATGCATCACACGACTGCGGTACACCAGAGTATTAATTACACCATCCTGACAAGCGAACAAAAATCCCTCAGTCTCCGATCTCAAACCAGCAGATTTAAGAAAAGCAAAAGTCAAGCCTTGAGACAATCCTATTTCACCTATGAGATTATAGAACTGCCCGTGAACAGGTTTGCTTTTATGTTCCTGTAACAAAAGCGCTTGTTGTGCCTCCTTGACACACTTTTTAAGCATCAATGGTGTTAACGATGCTAACCCGTGCTCCATATCACTGACTTCAAATGGGAGACTAAGTTCATTTGCAGCTCTTTCTGCCGCACGATATAAAAACGCCCCAACATTTGCAATTTCATGATGGTGGACAAATTGCATAAGGGGATCTCTACTGTTCATCACCGAACATGCTGCAGCCAGTACAATTCTTCGATGAAGACACTCTAAATTTAATAGACCTCTTCCTCCCCGGTCTCTTGGAAGGTAAATTCGTTGCACGGAAGACCTTGGATGATGACTACGATGGATTGACATCATCTTGCGGGTTTCTCTATCTAGTATTTTCAACTCATTCACATTCCACTTAACAGCTCCAAAGGTATAGAGAAGTAAAGGAATGGCTAATGTATTTGTGGCCTGTATTTTGTTCTTCCCAGACAATTCGGAAGACCAAATTTTTCTGAGAAGCCCACGATACTTTGTTTGGAGTCGATCTTTAAGCCCACACACATCTTGAGTCTCCGACTGTGGAATTCCAAGATATGTGTAAGTCTCTCCACCAGCAAGATGTTGAATGGTGTTGCCACCAATGAGTTGAATGTTCTCAGAGTCCCTCGGAATTTCAGATGTTTCATTTCTTCCTTTAATCAGATGGATGACGGCACATTTATCCAATCCAAAATCCATTCCTATGGCTCTGGAATACTCGGCCACTGCAAACACCAAAATTCTAAGCGCATCCTTACTGGATGCATAGAGCTTCAGATCGTCCATATAGAAAAGATGGTTGATCTTATAGACTCTATTTCTTGGTTTGCCACACATGTATCCAGAGTGTTTTTCTCGAAGTGCAATAGACAAAGGTAAGAGGGAGATACAAAAAAGAAGTGGACTAAGGGAGTCGCCTTGAAAAACTCCTTTTCTAAACGAGATGATGTTAGTCATCACCTGCTGTTTGTTAGATGTTATAACAAACCTTGTCCTCCACTTAAGCATTAGATCCTTTAAGCATCTCACAATGCTCGGATGTACCTTTAAACATTCAAGGAGCTTGATGATAAGCTCGTGACTCGTGGAGTCGAATGCTTTGCGGTAATCAATCCAAGCCATTGACAGGTTACGTCGATAAAATATCGAATCTTGGGTAACACACCTATCTATTAATAGGTTCTCCCTACAACCTGACAGGCCTCTCTTACATCCTCGTTGTTCACCTATCGCACTCTAGACTGGTTCTATAGATGACAATATCCTCTCCTTGAGGATCCCAGTAAATAGCTTGTAGCAGGTGTTAAGACAAGCAATTGGTCTGTAATTTTTTGGATTGGACAAATCTCCTGATTTTGGTAGAAGTACCGTTCGTCCTTCCACCAACCACTGTGGTATTGCATGTTCCCCGTTGAGATAGGTAGAGAATATACGGGCCAAATGTTGGTGAGTTGAAGTAAACTTCTTCCACCATAGATTATTAATCTTATCTGGCCCGGGTGCTGAAAAGTTCTTAGTTCTAGCTACTGCTTTTCTTACCTCCTCTTCAGTAATTGGTGGACATATCTCTGCAAATTGGTCAAGCCCCTGTCTGACACAGAAGCTGCGAAAGAGTGACAAAGATAACCCTTCATCGTTTACTGAATGGGATGTCCCATAGATGTTGCTCCAGAAAGTTTCAATCTCTTCACGACATGGAGGCCTTTCAACGGTTGTTGATGGTACACTGAACAGGCGGGAAGGATTAGTAGCAAAGATATTATTTTGCTTTATCCATTTCATCCTCCGTTCTAAACGTTCCCTTATGACGACAAGAGAACGTATCTTCTCAATCCAGTGTTGCTTGATGGTCTGCAACTTTGACTTTTTTAGAGTGTGATGCAATCTTTTAAGAGTTTGGGCTATTTCCAAAACTCTTGGAGTAAACCTTCTATTTGATTCCAGATATGCAATCACACTCTGCAATTGAGAAGCATGTCGTCGAGCTATCCCGATCTTGATCTGCACTTGTTTGATTCGCTGGCAGGTTTTAGCAACGCGTTCCGCAACAGATTTTCTGTTACTTTTGCGAAGTAAGGACACAGCTTTTTCATACACAGCACAGTTCAATGTCCAGAGATCTACACTCTCTGAGAGTAATGAGAGTTCATTGTTCCCTTCAGAGATTTTATCCATTTTAATGGAAACCTTGAGATGAATTTTGGTTTCCCTCGAACTCATGTTTCCATCTTCGGCTGCGGGCGTTGGTGTTTCATACAAAATTTGTGTATTCTCTGAGGGGTCTTTCTGGTCTTGGAGAAGAGCTTCATATCCCCTTTTTCTCAGAGAGGATACCTGATCTCTTAAGTACTGAGGCGTCATTTCCGCGTATTGTGGGTGCATATTGATCCATCGCGCATGTAACCTCTGCATGTATCCTCTTCTGTTAGGGGAACTATTTTGCCAACACAACAAAATGTCCCTCCGAAGTTGGTCTGTCCACTTTAACCTTAATCGAGCTTGTCCCTGGTCGTTGCTTAGTCGTCGCCTGGGTTCTATCCTATTGCCACGCCCAACTGAACCCTGATCTCCATCCGAGAGAGACCTATTGTGGGTGGCACTGCGCGTTACAGTCGTCGTAACCGCAAATACTCTGTGTGGGAGGTTATCCCAACACAGAGTGGACAATTATATCGGGTGCCCACCCCTATTTGACTTTTGGTCCGCCCCGGGTATTTTAATTTCCTCGGTAGCTCCCATATCTGAGAGGCCTTCCCCTATCCGCCACCTGGGGAGGCGCCCGATTGGGGTGTCAAAAACCCCATCTCAAATGCCATTCAAGTACTTGACCCAGTCAGCTCAGAAATTCTGTGATATCCAGTAAAGGGTACCACAACTCCCTTACCAACACGATCAAACACCTATACGATGTTCTGCAATGGTCATTTTAGTACTGAGCCAAGTAGGACCAGTATCTTTAAGCTGCTTGGTAACGGAAGCACCAAGCAACCCATTTCGGGATTGTATATTATTATTATTATTATTTTTATTATTATTATTAAATATTATTAATATAAAAATTAATTTTATATCGTCGGAACTACTTTAATGCAGCGAATCTTCACTTGGTTAATACCGCATTTAATTACCTATGTATAGATTTAAAACATGTTTTGCAGTCATATTTGTTGCAATGAGTGCAAAATTTATTCGTTTGAATTGTACAGCCTTGATTTGTGCAACTTTTTTTGAAAGCCTGGATTGTCAGTTTTCGACCTTCTTTTTTTTAAGTATGCATCGCAAACGGCTAAGGCTACATCTTTAGTGCTGACTTTTTTCCCAGGAGATGCGATATTCAAAAGTACGGTAGCATTACTTACAGATGATTGGACAAATCTCTTCAATATTGGCCACGTCCATTTTTTTGCTGTGATTGGAAGCATTAGTTTACTGCAGTGAGCATTATGCAGATCAGCTCCCCCCATAATTTGGCCGAATTTTATTATTCAGAAATTTCTTGTAGCCAAATTCACATTTCATTGAAATAATGTTTGACAGAATTTAAATATAACCGACCTTTCATATATTAGAATTCATATATACCCGAAGTTTCATTTGAGAAAATTCATATTTCATCTAATTTTCATTTAACAGAATTTACAGTTGATCGAAATTCTATTTTATAGAATGTCTGTTTAAAAGAAGTTTTAAATGAATGAATGTATCTTTAATAGAAATTCTACATGTTCGAATCTTTATCAAGCCGAAATAGTAGTTGATAGAACTCATTTTTCATTTTTCATTTATTTATATAATAGAATGTTCAGATGAGTGAAGTTTCATTTAATAGAATTCATATTTGGTCGAATTTTCATTTAATAGAAGTCTCAAGTGAACGAATTTCTATTTTATAGAATCGACACATAAACCACTTTTCATTTGGCCGAATCAGCAATTGTCCGAATAAACATTCGTCACAAAGATTTTGGCACGAATTTGAAAATTAACCAATCACAATTTTGTTGATAATTTCTGATTGGCTCAAAGCTAATATAAATCTTTCTCTAAGAGCGGACGCAGAGCAGTTTGGAACGTAGTAATAGTCTAATAAAGGGGAGGAGCATAGGTTCCAGTTCCACACCATGTAACTGCGCTGGCGCAGTAGAACGGCGTCTTTAGTCTAATCCTGCGCGTGGTGTGGAACTGAAACCTAAACTCCTCCCTTTATAAGAATCGCACAACGTTCCAAAGCTTTATATTAGCTTTGAGCATTTAAAAATTTATTATTTTTTTAGTAAGTAATATTTTTCTTCGTGTATTATAGATTTGCATGCAATTACTATTTGGGTAAGTATTACTTTCTTTTAAAATGCCGAAAAGGAATAGGTCAATTGTGAGACCAGAAGAAACATCTGCACCTTCAGATTTTGAGATTTTGGAAAGCGATAATAATATTGATGTTTTATGGGATTTAGATCAATTGGATGACAATGAATTTCACAGTGATTCGATTGTTGAAGATGATACTATATGCGACAACGATGAAGATTTGAATGACATCGATGATTTTCCAACCACTTTTGGCAAAGTATGTGAGAGTGATACTGAAAATCAAGCAAAGTTAGATTTGAGTTTATCAAAGTTAACATAAATTCAAATGTGAAAACTTCAAAAGAGATAGATATTTATTTTTTTCAGTTTATAATATATTTTAGAGATATTTTCTTAAAGGGTTGTATAATTTTTTGGAATACATAAACTAACCTGATGTTCTTAATCTGGTTTAAAAAATGTCATTTGATATATTGCAGATATTTTTTATATTTTCTTCATTTTTACTCGTTTTACCTGAGAATATTTTACACTATTTCTCACTTTTTAAAATATTACTTCAGTTTCTTTCTGTACTTAAGTTTTAAAAGTTGGTTTATTTTTCTAAATTATTTAACGTATCACTGTAAATTTTAATTAAATAAAAACAACATTATAAACACATATGTCAGTAACTTCACACCGAAACAAATTTGAGAAATAGTCCTCAAAATAGATACTTAAAATAGGAAACAAATAAAGAGAAATTATTAGTTTAATAAGAATAAATATGTATTTTAAACTTTTGATTGTTTTAGATTCAAATTAGAATTTATTATTATTAAAATCAATCTCAGAAACGAAGAGAATGCAAATAAAAATATTTTCGATTTATGAAATGAAGTATTTTAAACCAGATTAATAGCATTTACCATCCAGTGTACGTATTCCACAAAACTAATTTAAATTTTATCTTTAGAGAAAAATGTATCAACATTTTTTTAATCTTACAAAATACAAAAATTTATATATTTGAACTTTTTACAAAGATTTAATTTATGTTAATTTTGATTAAGTCAAATTGAATTTCAAAATTGTTTTGATTAGATTCCATCTACATATTTTATTAATTTCAAACATCTTTGGAAAATGATAAGTTTTATTAATTTAAATGACTTTTCCAAATTATATATACACTTTTTAAAGGTTACTAAAAATATTATGTCTTATTAATATTTTCATCTAATGAAAAATTAATTATGCATATTTAATGAAAACTTGTTTCAATTATGTAATATAATATTTTACCTATTACAATTCTACGTCTAAACGTCAGTGGAAAACTATACTCCGGTGTCACTTACGAGAAACATCACACACGGAAATCGCTGAGCAAGATGAGCCCTGGAAATGTACAGAAATTTCTATGGTTCCACTTCTTTAAAAAAATTAAACCTCAACTAATGCAACTAGTTACTTGATAAAACCTAGAACCAGTTAATATCTATGTTTTCAAATCAAGATTAGCGGTATCTCGGGTTATTCTCAACCGATTTTGATCTAACTTTTTTTGCCGATTAAAAATCCAAGATGGTAGACCCTGAAAATTGAATATTTGACCATTTTTTTATATTGTGTCAAAATCCGTGAAGTGTGCTCATGATTTTTTGATGGTCGAGTATTTTTCATGCTATTACCATTTTTCTACTCTATATGATAAATAAAAAATACAATTTTGACAGTTTTGCAAAATTTTAATTTTTTTAATAGTTATTGTTAACAACATTTTTTGGTATGATTTTCGAAATAATTTAGTTTCTTCGTTTCTATAGGAGGAATCAAGCTCATTTTTGGCATGAAGAATTAAAAATAACACCACTTCTGATTAATATTTGTCATCAGATAATATTTAAAAAATTATTAAAAATATAAACAATTTATTTAAACAATTAAAAATAATGTCAGCTTCTCCCATGCTTTTAAGATTTATTTTATCGGATATTATTCTATATTTAATGACGAAAAATTTAAAAAAAAGTGGGTAGTTCAAATTAGGTTAAAAGTTATTCAAGTTTTTCTCTCAGCGCATTACGCGCCATGAGTGGCAGATGCACTCCCGTCCGCGTCCCGCAGTGCATGGTCAGAATCTGCAATTTACTGCCGGTAGGACGCGCTTTCACACAGTAAACGTCCTTCCGGAAGGACAATTCATTTTTGTGAAAAAATATTTTAATTTCATATAATCATCATCATCATCATCACCATCATCATTATCGTCATAATTCATCATCTTTATCATCAAAGGAATTGAGTTTATTATTGCTTTTGTAAATATTGTTATAACTAACGTAATGGCGGCCGGTGGTAAATGGCTCAGGCGCGAGTCCCTCGGAAAACGCTCTATAAAATCAATATGGAAGCAGATACGTAAAAAATGAATATATGGTTTTTTAGGTAATGAAACAAACTTTCAGATGACGTAAATATCGATTTTTTAAATTTATGTACAAGGGCTAGGTAGTTTTTTCAAAAAAACGAAAACGTCCTGCCGGCAGTACAGCACGTCGTCTTTTTGTGACTAAAAATTATGTGAATTTTTTGAAAATTTAACTTCTTTTAGCTACCAAGCTTCAGGGTTTGAATTTACAAGTTCCATGTTTAGATGCGCTGAAAGCTTGATTCTTTACCTTTCCAACCATATATACTACTTTTTGTTTATCTGAATCTATGTTAATTTTATAACACGATTTCGTACGTACTCGCGGAAGGCTTTTTTGTCCTGCCGGAAGGACGTTGGACGTTCTATCATTATAGTTATAATAAATTTTTTTTCACTTATTTTAGTCTTGAGTTACAACTGCCAGTTGTACATGAACATTATTTAAAAAATCTTATTTGTGTTTGTTATAAACAAATTAAATTAACAAATGAACAGCTCACTTGTTTTTTATGGAATCTGAATCGTTCTTTTCTACATATTTTTATAATTTTCTTAAAAGTGTTACGTTATAAATGACATAACACACAAACATTTTTTTAAATTCAATCGGTGGTTGAACAATGCCCACACAGCACAATTTTGCCTGAAGTTTGAGCGAAATTGGCACTGCAAACTTTGCAAGTTTGCATTTGACATTTATGAAAACTTGACCCAACCAAGAAAATTTCCGCTTGTGCAGAAGGTTTGACGTTTGAAACTTGCTGGAAATTATCACTGCAAATTTAAACTTTTAGCCTTGCGCAGTTGATTTCTATGATAGCTAGGGTCTGCGCAATAGATTTTTTTAAACCTCTCACAGGGATCACAATAATGTGTTACAAATTCATTCAATCCACAAAATAAAATTTTTTTACCTTCAATTCCAACTTTTCTAGAACCTTACCTGAAACTTGCGAGGAAAGTTTTCAATTACCAACCAGGTTATAGTTGCCGCAAGTTGTCCCGTCAAGCTTTCTGCGCAAGTGGACATTTTGTTGGTTAGGTCAAGTTTTCATAAATGTCAAATGCAAACTTGCGAAGTTTGCAGTGCCAACTTCACTCAAACTTCAGGCAAGGAATTGTGCTGTGTGGGTGAGGATTAGGTGTACGAGTAAATGAATCGAGAGACACTTGTACAAATTCTGAATTTATTGTTTACTCTAAGGCTTAACGACGATAAAAATCTTAAAACCTGAGAAGTTGAGAGAGCGGCGAGAGCGGCGAGAGCTGGTGGCAGTAGAGTATGGACGGATAATCTGAAAGAGATTATATCTTTAGAAAAGAAATGAAATAAGGGATAGGAAAGAAAACAGTCGAAAAATATTTGCAACTGACCTTTATTTTTAATGATGAGATACTTCAACAATTCTCAGGAACAGGAGTTAAGCGATGATGGTCGACCTTGGTTAGAAACTGGCAACCAGTCAGCTGAGAAATTGTCAGAATGTTGGGTGAACCCTGGCGAGATACTGGCAACCAGCCAGCTGAGAATTCGCTGCGATGTTGGCCGAACACTGGCGAGATATTGGCAACTAACCAGTTGAACTTTATACAGTACTAACCGAATATTGGTTAAAACTTGTGTAATGATAGGACTTTTTCTTTATTTAAAAAGTTGCTCCGGATTACGCTCGTCAGATTGTTCAGCGTTCATAACCTCAAAATTTAAATGGAATTTACAACCCAACGATGATTTTTGACTTATATACTAGCTGAAAATTAAAATAAAAGCAAATACAAAGTAAATCTTAGCCTGCTGGCTGACATTTATCGTTAAAATGAATTTCTTAATTTCTAAAAGACAGGTGTAGTTAGTAAAAACTCAAAACATTCTTAATTTAAGAATAAGATAGAAAAATATATTCAGATAAAATAAAAAATTAGCTTACAAAATTTACAAAAGAATTTAATAACAATATTAAAATATCCCGACAATATATATATATATATATATACACTTGTTTCTACATCTTCTTCTGACCATAAAAACCAAAACTGTCAGTACTAGAATTTCTGAGCTTGGATATGTAACAGAGATTTCTTTTCCTAGTCTTAACAAAATAATTCTTCTTATAAAATAACTGATTTCGAAAAATTTACATTCTTTCTCAGTTTTCTAGTTTTAACTTTTCGACTATATAATATTACCCTTAAAATTTACAATTATAAAAATTCTACCACCCTCTACCGCCTATTTTTCAACAAAGCGCTCCAAGGGCAGAGTCGAATCAATTCTTTGGCTAGAGAGAAAGCGTACAGAAGGACCTATATTTTCTCTCTCTAGCCAAGCACTGAGATGAACCTAGAATAATACGGATCTACAACGCCATGGAAGGACCCAAAGACGCTACAAATCCCCATTTTCGTTCACCAAACTAAAGAGAAGGACCTCTACTAGTTCGGCGAACGTCCAGGTAACCCTTCACCTTAAAGGTTCCGGATTTTCTGTGCGAGTTTTAGGAGAGAAGGACCTCTGCCTAATCCTCGCACATTCTTAGGGGTCAATCTGGTCTACTAGTCACCCAGAGGAAAGGAAAAATGTGGCGGAAGGACCCACGCACATCACTCGCTTTACCTGAGCAGCCTAGCTTGGTATCGAGAAGGACCTCAAGTCCCAGCAACCAGACGACTAAATATTCGGCAGCGCGTGCCGATTAATATAGTCAAGCTATCGTGACCTATGTGCCGGTGAGGCACACAGGTGGGGAGCGGTAGAGGTACAAGCTCGGTCGCACTAACTCGGGTCACGAGCCGACCTGAACTTTACTATAGTGACGACGTGAATATAGTATATTTCTTCATTACTAAATTTCCAAATTTCACATCGTCACACTTGTTAGTATTCTGTATTCCGGTTCGATTAAAAAGATGCGTAGTATAATTGGATGAAATACGGTTCGTAGAAAATTGACAAGCTAGTCAATTGAGATGGTAGTCGAACAGAGTTTTTGGTTTAAATAAAACTTGTACGAAGATTGTTAACGATTCGTTTCTGGGGTTGAATTAGAACTTTGCAGGTTACTTGTAGAGATTGACGATATTTACAGGTTCCGGGGTTGAATTAAGACTGGTTTGTTCTAGGGGTCCTTGCAGCTTTTATATGCAAGGTAATCAATGACTTACATCCTCCCAGTGGATGAGATACATTAATTTTAACATAATTCTTGAGGGAGAGTTTTTTATACAAGTGAATAGATGGGTTTCATTGTAATCGATAAGGATACTTAATTAACACATAATTCTTGAGTTTAGTCCTGTCATACAGACAGGTAGATGGAATACATTGTCGTCAATAAACATTATCACATAACTTTTGAGTAAAACCTCGCTAAATAGGCGAGTAAGCCTTCTTCTAGGTTTTGAGTCTTCATTGATTTTTCATTTAAAGAGAGTGAGCCTTGTGTAAACATTGTTTTGGTATTGATTCATTAAAATAATGTTCTTTTTAGACATGCAACTTAAAAATTTATAATCTTCGTACCAACAAAGTTACTGACGTATCAACAGTTAAATTTCTTCATCCATATTGTTTAAAAAGTATTATTGCTCATTGTAATAAACAAATAAATTTAACAAATGAACAGCTCACTTTTTTATGAAATAACTAAATCGTTTTTTTCACATATTTTTATAATTATCTTAACAGTAATATTTCTTTATGAAAATTGGTCAAAAAGTGTTAACAGAACTTGAAGAAATTCGTGAAGTTAAGTGAATTATAAAAATTTGAGGAAAAAAGTTCAGTTTTGACAAAAAAACAAGTTAGTTGTTTGTTTTTTAATTTAATTAGTCAATAACAATGATAAATAACATTTTTTAAACAATATTTATAAAGAAATATTACTGTTTAGAGAATTATAAAAATACGTAGAAAATACGATTCAGTTTCCACAAGAAACAAGTTAGCTGTTCATTTGTTAAATTTATTTGTTTATAACAATCAGCAATAATACTTTTTAAACAATATTCATAAAGAAATGTTACTGTTAAGAAAATTATTAAAATATGTGAAATAAACGATTCAGTTTCCATAAAAAAAAGTGAGCTGTTCATTTGTTAATTTAATTTGTTTATAACAAACACACATAACATTTCTTAAATAATGTTCATGTACAACTGGCAATTGTAACTAAAGACTAAACAATTTTTTTCATAAAAATATAATTTTTCGTCTTTTAGACATCAATTCTCAGTGGAATTGAATTGGGCTGAAGTACGTAACGTTACAAAATAACGATTGGACTGAGAAAATTTTTATTAAAAAAAATTTTTATCCATAGCGTACTTCACACGTTATACATCAACGTAAGCGGAAGACCATCCTTATTAGCTCTGAAAACAAAATTTTCAGTTGCTTTCAATTTTAAAACGAGATTTCAATGACTTCTTATAAACTCTGAATTTTCTCTCACATGGCGTACAAAAGTTCATAAAAAAAGACAAAATTCGATATGATCATCATCTAAATTATTTGAGCGGAACACCATCGTTATTAGCTATGAAAACAAGGTTTTCAGTTTTTTCAATTTTAGAACGAGATTTCAATGACTTCTTAACAACTCTAAATTTTCTCCCACGTTGAGTTCAAAAGGTCATAAAAAATGACACAATTAAAGATAATCATCATCTAAATTAGTTCAGAGAAAGACCATCGTTATTAGCTGTGAATAGAAAATTTTAAGCCTTTTTTAAAATTTAGGACGAGTTTTCATTGACTTCTTATAAATTCTGAATTTTCTCCCACGTGGCGTTTAAAAGGTCATGAAAAAAGACACAATTAGAGATGATCATCATCTAAATTAGTGAAGCGTAAGACCATCGTTATTAGCTCTAGAAACAAAATTTTCAGTTTTTTTCAATTTTAGAACAAGATTTCAATGACTTTTTGTAAACTCTAAATTTTGTCCGAAGTGGCGTTTAAAAGGTCATAATAAAAGACACAATTAGAGATGATCATCATCTCAATTAGTTGAGCGGAAGACCATCGTTATTAGCTCTGAAAACAAATTTTCAGTTTTTTTCAATTTTAAAACGAGATTTCAATGACTTTTTGTAAACTATACTATATCCCACCAGAGATATTCACACATTTGGACCAAATAGGAATAATTCAAAACGCTAAAAATATTCCAGTGCTATATCACGTACAAAGACATAGAGCAAGGAAAGCTATCAAGACGGAAGAGCATATATATTCAGATGAAAATTTGGTTTACTCTACAACCATTCCGGATATTGACTTCAATTCAAAGGAAAGACTTAACAAAAATTTCTGGTGGCTTCAAGATAATGCCAAGCACTTGGACGAGATAAGGAGACGATCCAGAAGAAGATTTTAAGGTTACTAATAAAAGTGTTAAGTGTGTTCTCAAAAAGTCTCTTCAGCTCAAGGCTAGTGATTATGAATATATATATTTATCCAGTACTTCAAGTACATTTCTCTTGTTTATTAGTTCTCGTTTTTCTTTCATATTCTATCCTTGTTATCTTTCATAATTTCATAAAGTTCAGGTCTTTTTTCAACACTTTTTTAACCTGTATATTAATATTGCCTATAGTATTGTATTATTATTAACTATAACGTCTGTAATTCATTACAACCATATTTAGTAGATATTAGGCGAGAACTATCATTGATAGCATACCTAACTAATTATCTTTCATAGTGTTTAAGGTCTTTGTAAGAGATTTATGTGCCTTATTGTAATTTTTTTTACTGTTTTTACAAAAATAAATCTTCTTTTTAATTTTTTTTATTTTTTTTTATGATGTTTCTTGCTTTTGGCCTATATGTATAACGTCTTTGCGTTTTGACTATTATGTTCTTACTATAAAAGTAAGTCTATGATAGGTATTTCCTATGGCGATACCTAATACTGCAAAACTATATATTGTTGCTTTTATAGGTTAGCAAACTCAAATAGGAAAATACTATAGAGTAATCTAATGGTACAAAACCAATATATTTCTTTCCGTGTAGAATGTTGAAATGAGTTTAATCAAAATTCAAAGTAAAATAATTAAATACAAAAGAATAATACGTAAGAAATCTTTAATTTAACGTGAATTTACAACAATTTTAATTTAAGAATTAAAACTTAAGTAAAATTAAAAATAAAAATTATATTTTTGAAACAAAAATACAATAAATATAGTAAAAAAAATAGTAACAGATTAAATTAATTTTATTTCTTTATCAAATTAATACTAACAATCCTTATGAAGTCATTTCTAAGACAGAAAAAATAAAAAAATAAGAAAATTAATAATTAATTTGTTTTGGATCTAATTTCTTTTGACAATCAAATTTAAAATAATTGTGTTAAAACTTAATTACAAATATCCATAGGAACTATTATATATACAAGAAAATTTCTGATTACTTGAAATCAAATTCACAATTTGATTCAGATAATTCACAATTTATTATTACATCTTAAAAATATCGAGTAGTAAATTAATAAATTTTTACAAATTAATTTTTATATTTAGACCTGATTTTGTTTATGGTTTTTTAAATAAAGGCTTAATTGCTAGAGGCAATAAACTAATTTTTCAAGAAATATTTCTATTTCCTGAGATGTTTAGATTTTCCACAATAAAATATTTGTCAATTTTTAAAAAATATATGAGTGTTAAAAAGTCGTTTCCTTTACGGTCTTGTTTAAAATAAATTTCATTGTGATTATCTAACGGCAATAGATTAATTTTTTCAATAAAATTCTCGATTCCTTGAAATCTTCTGATTTTGGCGATTTTTACATCTTAAATTTACTATATTAAATTTGGATATTTTTTAAAAATTTTATAAATGTTAATAAGTGGTTTCGTTTATGGTCTTTTTTAATATAAAGTTTATTGCGATTGTCTAGAGGGAAAAAATAAATTTTATTAAGAAAATTCTTGATTAATTGAAATCTTATGATTTTCACAATTTGTTATCTATAAATTCGAAAAAAATTTGTAAATTTTCTTACAAACTATATACATTTTAAAAAGTGGTTCCGTTTATGGTCTTGTTTAATATAAATTTCATTGTGATTGTCTAGCGTGGAAAAATTAATTTTTTCAACAAAATCTTCGATTAATTGAATTTTTTTGATTTTGGCCAATTTTTCATTTTAAATTTCGTATATTAAATTTGTAAATTTTTTATAAACTATATAAATATTAAAAAGTGGTTTCGTTTATAGTCTTGTTAAATATAAATTTCATTGCGATTTTCTAGCCGGAATAGATTAATTTTTACAAGAAAATGTTCAATTACTTGAAATCCTTTGATTTTGGCCAATTTTACATCTTAAATTTTGTATATTAAAGTACATTTTTTACATACTTTATAAATATTAAGAAGTGGTTTCGTTTATGGTCCATTTTAGTATATACTAGAAAAAAAAGCGCGCGCTAAAGCGCACGCCAAATTTGATTATTTCTTAAGGAGGGAACACCAGTTGTAACTAAAAAAAAGTGCTTTTTTCAAGAATTTTTTCCTAGAATACCATGAAACTTTTTGAAGAATACTATTTATTAGTTAAAAGTACATGTTAAAAACTGTAATTAAAAAAAAAAATAAAAGTGTTTTTCAACCAAAACTTTTGAAGATGTGAGCCATTGAAGCGACGCCTTCCAAAAAAAAGGTGTTTCGGTGTGCTCAGGATTCTACAAGTATGCTTCGTATGAAATGAAAAAATAAAATTGATTTACATTTATTAGAAGATTATCCTGTTAGTGATCAAAGAATTTAAAGAAAAAAAAATATGCGACAAAATGGTGACCTGTCAAAGTCAACAGTCTGATTTTTGTTAAAATAAACGGTCGATTTTCAGCTATATAAAAAAAAGTTTTACATAAAAAAAAATCCTTCGATCACTTACTCGACTTTAAAAAAATGCAAAAAAAGAAAAACGATTTTTCGAAAATTACAACTGGTGTTCACCTCTTAAAACAATGTTTCATTTATGTATAATTATGTGAAATAAAAGAAATACATAATAAAATAAAAAAAGAAAATTAATGATAAGAAGACATTGCAATAAATTTAAAATGATGTGATCTTTGATTCATCGTGTATATCAATTTGCAAATTTTGATTAATTAAAAATTAATTAAATAAAAAAAGATAAAGAATAAAATGAAGAATATCAAGAATAATTATAAAAAATTATGATATACCTATAATACAATTTAAAAACTTTACTTGAAAAAGTTTACCGATCAACTCTCACTGCTCTTAATATTTTAGAACCTTTTTCCAATATAACCAATAAATGAATGTGAGGTAAACCGCGCTTTTGAAATTCAATAACATAAAAATAAGACTTTACTTGTCCAAATAGTTTATCGTCTGCTATATTTTCCATTAATTTTTTTACTTTTAAATGAAAGACTCTCGCAACCGTGTCAGGTTTATTAGAAGCTGACTAATTAAGTAATAAATTTTCTTAAATTTCTTTCCATTTTAAACTACATGTCATTGTAATAAATAAATCTGGTCTACCATGAAAAGCTACATAATGGTCATTGCATATTGATTTTGTTTTAACATGTTACGAGGTGAATCTATAAATGTTGAAGGCAGTATCAACATCTTGCCCGCATGTACATTATTTTCATTGTCTTGATTATCTAAATGATCAATTAATCCTTTGTAAATTTCACTTCTTAATTTTGTCTGATTATTTTTACAAAAATGTAACCTAACTTTTTCAACTTTGACATAATTATCAACTAATCATTGCTGAAACATTCTTCCACCATATAAAAATTGATCGAAGGTACGATCTCTTACTCCTATTTTATATTTTATATTAGCAGATCTGGACACAGTTTGATTTCTGGTTGGTTTGTCACTATCAGTACGAATCGTATCGAGACTATAACGGTACCCTTGCCTCCTAGAGGATAAAGTATAGGATGTACCCAAGGTTCAACATTTAGATCTAAATGACTAACCAATTGCAACTGTTTAATCGATGTATTATAAATCGTTACAGAGGACTCTGGTATTAAACCTTCAGCATTCATATTAAAAATAGCAGCAACTTCATTTCAACTTTAAAATTGTAAATTAAATTTTTTTTTTTTTTTTTGCTAACGCAGTTTCTATCTCAATGATCTCAGACATCATTAAAAAAAACTTTGTATATGCGTTACAATCTCTTAATAATTTGGCAATACTAAATAATATATCCACATCTAAGTTGTCATGTTTGTTTAATTTATAGCAAATTGCTTCTTCTGGATCTAACAGGAACAATTAATCAAAAGATGGATCATTATCAATTTCAGGAAATAGGAAATTGTTGATTTGATAATAAATTCGACCTTGAATCATTTATCAAAATGGTCTTCGCCTTCTATAATTGAAATTAACTACTTTGGCATTTTAAGATGCAAAAGCAAATGAATTATTGTAAAGTCTTATATTATTCCTATAAAGACCAGATATCTTATGATTATATATCTTATCTATTATATATATATTATTTTATTTAATTCTTGAGGGTATTTTTCTGAAGGCAACGATACCAAGATAATGTTCGTTATAACTTGGAACATGTATGCTATTAATATTTTTTTCTGCATAAGCAGAATCACGAATATCAATGTTGTTTTGATTCGCATAAATGACTCCATTTTTTTACCTGTATGTTCCGAAACATCTATTTTTCATCAGCGATTACGATTCTTTGTAATTTTAATCTTTTACGTTATTGATTTCGTTATTTTGCGTGACTTATTTTCGTTTTCTCATCACAAATTCTCACATCTTTCTCCTGCATATCTTTTGAATATAGTATTTAATTATTTTCATTCTTATCATGGCACATCTTCTGTTTCAATTTCAATCTTCGACGATATCTTTTTTTTTACATTCTGCTCAACTTTTTTTTAATTTTCTAATTAGAGTTGTTAACAAGTTTAGTCCGGCTCACTATTCTTTATAATTTCTCATTCTAATTATCTCCTCCTACTTCTTTAAGATACTTTAACTGACTTACAACATTTTTTGATATTCTGTAAGACTTTTTTTACTTGTCTGTTTACAATCGCTAGAAATGATTAATTTGTCAGAATTATTATCTTTCTTTTCTTCTTTAACAGCACTATCCATGTGTTCTTTTAGAAAAATTTAAATCCGTTTCACTACTTAAACATACATCTTCCATAACTAATATTTCTGTTTTTTCGTTATCAATTCTTTTTCGTTTGAATTTCATAATTTCACTATATTCTTTCTGATATTCTGCTCTAGTTTTTCTACTTTTCTCATTAGCATTGCTAAAAAAATATCTTCTTACTACTATTGTTTCTAATACTTTATAATTATTACCTTGTTTTATCACTTTAATAGAAGTTGACGCATTTTCCACATGTTTTTTCTTACAAACATTTATATTCTGTCACTATTTACACTTTCCAAATTTGTTATTTGTCTCTCTTTCCCATCACTTCTTTTAACTTAGGTCTTTTACAATACATTTTTTCATATTTGGTACTGCTTTTTTAGTTTCTTAGTCAAGAATATTAACAACTTTTTTCTGTCTGTTTTTTTTTGTTTTTTTTTTTCTGTCATTACATACAATATTTTTGTATGTAATGAAGGACTACTACTATCTCCTTTCATTTCTGTAAAGCCGTCATTAGTTTGATAATCTAATTTTCTCTTCTGTGTCGCATCTTTTACATTCCTCACATGTAAATTATTGTTGTTTATTTATTCGATATTGCTAATTCCAAGTTTATACAATTTTGTAAAATTATCCGAAAATGAGATGACACATTTATTCAAACATCATACACAAATGAGTTCTCATTAAAGCATGATTATATTTATATTATAAGCACTTAATAAAAAATTCACAATAATTAGCATTATTCACTTCCACATTATACACACTCAAATTCTATTCATTAATAACTTTCACTACCATGTACTTCTATACCACGCACTAATGTATTTATCTCTTTTTTCATTGAAGCTCAAAAATTTGTTCTCTTTTCCAAAACCAATTATAACACTTACCAGCAAAGACAGACGCGCGCACCTGCGCGCGTGTTACAAAGAACTGTTACTGTACGGAATGAAAAAGTTCTCCCAACATCATCTAAAAATTAAAAGTTTATGTAAATTTTGAGATAAAAGATGTCTCATTATTATATATTCTTATACATTGTCATTTATGTATTACTGTACGTTTAATATCTATTGTTAGTACATAGATTATATTAATATATAGTAAAAAAGTATTTTTTGTTATAAAATGAAACATTATGAATAAGAGAGATTATTTAGGCATAAAATATTACAATGTGAATTAAATTTCTCATAATTAAAATGTTAGTGACAGTAATTACAAATTTGAATGTTATGGAAAAAAATATTAAAAAGTACTGTAACATTGACGGCTTATTACTATATTATATAAAAAAATAATCCAAAGTTGAAAAAAGTTTTAGATAAGAGTTGTAAATTCTATTAAATTATTCATTTTATGTATTATTTATGTTGTCGTAAGAGAAAGGTGTCGATTTTACAGGTTTTGTTCGGTTTCCTAAAAATAAATAAAAAAAAAGGCAATGTTGTGTTTTATATATAATAAAATATGAAATATAAATAAATTTGTTATTGAAACATTTTAAATATTGTAATGTTCATTTTATATAATGAAATACGTAATATATAAAGGTTATACGAAAATGTTAAAAGATTGTACCAGTTTAATAAAAATACAAAATTTTTTTATTTATGAATTAAATATGCTTTTAGTACAGGTTCATCAATTTGTAACAATGATTTGAAAGACATTTTTTTGGTCATCTACAACAGTTATATTATTTTCCCTCTCAACGGCGATAAACACAATTCGTTCTTCTCCTAGTAAAAAGAAATTGTAATTAAATGAATGATATTAATAACATGAAGTTAACATTTCTTGATTTGCATATGTAAATAAAAATAGTTTTCTCATGGAGAAACCTTCATGCCTCATAAAATGTTATCAGCCATTTATTTTGAACGGAAAAAAATATTTTTTCTTAATATAGATATGTCATAGGAAAAATGAAAATGGTTCTACGATCCAAAATAAAGATTTCGAGAAAAACAATTTTGTAGTTTAATAATGTAATTCTGATGGTTTTGAATGTTTGAATTGATAGAAACTTGTTATTCATGAATTTTAGGGGTAACTAATTACAAATTTGGTATCAGAATTTCGATATTGAAAATGGCAAATGGAATATGGCGGATAACTTTTTTAAAAATTGATTGGAATCGTTGAAATTCGTTATTGAAGAGTTTTATGGGTCGTTAATTATGAATACGATATTCCTTTTTTAAGATTCTAAATGACGTATTGAATATGGTGAAAGAATGTTTCAGAAATTTATGGATTTATATAAAAATTCATACTTAAAGGGTATCTTGGGGTCCATGATTACGAATTAAATTTCTAATTTATTGAATATCCTTATGTAAAAAGTTGTGAATTTGGACAACTAACTTCAGATTGTTGTTTAGCGATATTAATGACTTCTTAGCACCAAGATTCGTAAAACAAAGCTATATTTTAAGAAATACTATCATCATATTGGATCCGCCATTTTTAAATGTTGAAAACTTTTAGTTACTTTTTTACTAACAATTAGTCATTATTTTATTAATAATTAGTTATTTTTTTACTAATTGTTGAACCAAACATGACCCGTGCGTTTATGACAAACAAATAAATAAATTATTTGAAATTCTTACAAATTTTAGAAAATTTGTAAGAAATTTAAATAATTTATTATCGGGTTTTTTTCAATTTTTGTTAACTGAAATGTGATACATTACAGAAGAGTATTAGTTATTTTAATCTGTATGTTATAATAGTTTTTTAATAATAATAATAATAATAATAATAGTTTTTTTTGTTAATCTGAAATAGAAAGCTGAATTATATAACAAGAATATCCCCAACTCTCTTACTGAAATGTACTTTCACAAACCCCTGTTGACCAATCAAATGTAACCTAATTACCCCCCCCCCCCCCCAACTTGAAGAAGTGACACGCCCCCAGATTTTTAAAATTTTGAAAATCTCCTGGCAAATTATAATATTGTAATTATGCAAGGGCTGGCTCGAAAAACGATTGGCTTATTTCGTCTATTGTTTGTATTTAGAAAGAAAAATTTAAATTTGAAGAATATTTGAATAATGAGGTAAAATTTCAGACTTTAATTTAATATCTCTCTTTTCATTAAAACTGGAAAATTTTTTTTCTTTTCCTAAAGCCATTGACCCTCATTATACAAGGGTTTGATCGCAGGATAATGACACCCTGCCAGGTAGTCCATTGTTTGTATTAAGAAATAAAATTTTAATTTTATAAAGTAATTTGTATAATGAGCCGAGAGTTTCCTTTTCCGTAAACTTTTAACAAATACCTTCTCTCTTTAACCAAGAAACCAGGTATCCTTTTTCGTTAACTGTTAACGCTTTTCCGTTAACTTTTAACGCTTACCTTCAGTACTAGTTTCTTATATAGGACTCGAAAATTTTATCTCTTTTCCTTAAGCCATCAACCCTCATTATACAAGGGTTTACTCTAATGATCATGACTCCCTGCAGGTAGTCTATTGTTTGTATTAAGAAATAAAATTTAAATTTCAAGGTAATTTGTATAATAAGCTAAGAGTTTCCTTTTCCGTAAACTTTTAACAAATACCTTCTCTCCCAGCCAAGGAAGCAGGTATAAAATATCTTTTTTCGTTAACTGTTAACGCTTTTCCGTTAACTTTTAACGCTGACCTTCAGTACTCGTTTCTTATATAGGAAACTTTTTTGCGATTGTCTAGCGGGAATAGAACAAGTTTCTTAAGAAAATCGTGGATTACTTGAAAAAATAAGGTATTTGATCTTTCTATAATGATAAACAGTAATAAACATATTCTGCATTGACAGAAAATTGTATATAACATGTTAAATAAGTTCACTACTTTACGAAACGAATTTTTTTGATACATTCAAATATTCTCTTCGACAACAAAAATGATGTCATATATTTTTAAACAGAGATTGTTTTATTGATATATTTGTAAATACATATTTCTATAAATAATATTCTGAATTATTTAAGATATTCTACGTTGAAATGCAATTTTAATTTATGTATTTTATAATTTCCTCTGCACATGTATATTTTTTATCACGTTAGTGGACGAAAAGAATTATTTCAAGTTAATCTACTTTGCTTATTTTGTTAGAAATATAATAAAAAAATATATTTTTCATATTACTCTATTTTTTCAAGTTAATTTTTTACAATTTCCATTTTTTTAAAATTTATATTCTAAGTTTCTTAACTGTTCTTTATTTTTAATTTTGCCGCTTCTTAAACGTGCAGTACCTTAAGTGTCCGCTAGGGGCGCATTCCCTTCTTTTGACATTTGCTTTGTTTCTGCTCGCAAGTGTTGAATAATTCTTTTAGTTAGTATATAAGGAACTTGAAACCGGACTCAGATATTAGAAAATGCGTAATATTATATATATATATATATCGTTAAGTTTAAGTATAAGTTTAAGAGCGTGCGAATTGCGATTATCGTTTAGGTTTAGGAAGATTAAATAATAAGAAAATTAATGAGTATGAATGTATGAAAATGAGTAGAAAATATGTATTAAAAAAAATCTGCCAATACAAATATAAAATAAAAGAATGTTAATAGGTTGGTGAGTATAATTGAATGTGAGTTGAAATTAAAAAAAATTGTGAATATTAATGTAAAACTAAATTTTTGTATATATTTACATTTAAGGAAGTTCTACCGCCTGGTTGTAAATCCGTGTACAAGATCATCTACTGAACTTGTACATGATTCTGGATAAAATCATGCACAGGTGCATTGAGTTGCTTTGTGCATGAACTTGCGAATGGTCAACACATGAATTTGAAACAACGAACGTGCAAAGGAACATGCACATGTTCATGAACGCTTCTAAAGGCAAATAATTTCATGTGCATGAACATGCACACGAACATGCACATGAATCTGTACACGAAAATGGATAATTATTTATTAAACTTTAAACGTTGCGCATTAGTTATCTATGGGAGTGAAGGTCGCGCAGTAGATTTTAATGGCTATAAAAGGTAGAGGACCACTATAAAACAAGTAACATTTGTTAATAATATTTAAAGTATGGAAATTTATGTGCATGAACATTTGCACGTTCATGCACATGTTCTTGTATCAGATTTTATTGTGCGTGCATGAAAATGTACACGTTCGTTGTTCCAAATTCATGTGTTAACCATTCACAAGTTCATGCACAAGACAAGTCAATGACCTGTGCATGATTTTATCCAGAATCAAGTACAAGTTCAGTAGATAATCTTGTACACGGATTTACAACCGGGCGTAAACTGCTAAATAAAGTTTCTAAAATTTTGTAGTTAAATTTTTGAGACCTGTAGGTTCTTGGGAAAAAAGTTATGATCGATTTACTTTTTTACTGTTTAACATTGATTCTTATGAGAATTCATTACTCTGTCCCATATATTTTCATACTATAAATTATTATTAAATGACCAGATAGTGATCAAACTTTGTATAGTTAAACACAGATATGTAATGAATCGATATTGTATTTAAAAAAGTACAATAGGTTCCTGTGAGAGTTGCAATTAATTAATTGGTAAAAATATTTCACTTTTTACAGGTTACAGTTCAGACGTTCTGACATTTTAAAATGTTGATTTTGATCACACATGAAAAATAGTAATATTTAAAAAGTAAATAAAGTAAATAAAGTTAATAAATACAATTGTTTAATTATATATTAATAAAATTAAATTTAAACATAACCTCAAAATAATTGTCTCTGTTTTGACTAGTACTCCCTGACAGAGGCGCTGGATGCCGCCGGCGCGTAAAAACGTCCAAAAACATCCAAAAACATCCAAACTGGATGCGGGCAAATAAACGATTAAAAAAACAATAAATGTTATAAAAAATGATTGGGGATGATGAAGTGGGCCTCACTGAACATATAAAAAAAAATTTCATGACAAAATTAATTGTTATTAATTATGGAAATATGTAAAAATGTGTGATAGTTTGGTTGGGCAAAAAACACTGACAATAAAGTTTGTCTGATTGAAAATAAACATTGGATTCATAGGCAAATTAAAAAAATATATTACCCCTACTGTTTGTTTACAATTTCCAATTGTTTAAACAAATTGTTTAAACAAATTATTTAAAAATAATATTTTTTAAAACATATTGATATGAATCAATTGTATAAGAAAATTTGAGAACAGTGTGTAGAAAATCTATTTTTTAAACGCTGTACTTTGTTTGTAAAATTGTTATAAACAAATAACAGTTATTTATTTATAACGATTTTATGAACAAAATACAACTTATAAAAAAAATTGATACATACAAAATCTTTACAATTTTTCTCGCAGAATTGATTGGCAAACAAATTTAAAAAAAAAAAGAATTTTTAATTTTATTAATAATTCCCTGGCAAAAATGTGGGCCATAGCGTGGACTCAATTGAGTCCGCCTTAGGTCCACTTTATGGAATTTGCTAGAAAACAAGTGGAAAATCAAAAAAATGATTTCCCAAATGAATTATTATGAAAAAACTCATCTTTTTAAAGCGATTTAGTAAGATATGGGAAGAAAAATAATTAATTTGCGGCTAAAAACATTAGAAAAATCAAAAGTTTAAATAAAAATGATCAATTATTTATTTCTTATCATTATTGAAAGAATAATTATTTCATTTCTTAAGAACGAAATGTTACAATTAATTAAATTAAATTTGAAAGTAAACTAATTAAATCAAAAAAAATAAAATAAAATAATAATATTTAACTACCGCAAAACTAACAATTAAAAAAATAAAACTTCAATTACACAAAAAATAAAATTGAGATATAAGAATAACAAAAATTAAAATGTACGACAGTAGCAGACAGGGGCACAAAAATAAATTTGCACACAAAAATCTAATAAAAAACTAAAATAGTTGCTCATTCATAGAAATATAGAATTTAATTATTTAAATTAATAACGAAAATTATCAAACGCTGAAAACCACCCTAAATGATAACACTCGGAAAAAATTTAAAAGAAAAAATATCAATTTACGCAAAAAATTCTAAAACATATCTAAAATGGTAAAACATACTCTGAAATATTAATTTTGTCCGTTTATTATACATATGGGTACTTTCTTGCATAATTATGCCTCGCCAGAAAAATTTAGCAAAATACACTAAAAAATTTTCAGCCAAAAATCACTTCTTTTTCATGTTTCTAGATCTAATTTCAATCTTTTTCATCTATTAACGAACAAAATTGAACAAAAATTAAAGAACTTACTTACTTACTTACTTTCTACTTGTCAAAAAATGAAAATTCAATCTATTTTTGCCACGCCAGAAAAATTTGGCAAAATACACAAAAAAATTGTCAGACAAATATCAATTATTTTCCATATTTCTAGATCTAATTTTACAATTTTTCATCTATTAACGAACAAAATTGAACAAAAATTGAAGAACTACGCGGTACTTTCAACTTGTCCAAAAATGAAAATTCAATCAATTTTTGCGTCGCCGGGAAAATTTGGTAAAATGCACAAAAAAATTTTCAGACAAATATCAATTATTTTCCATATTTCTAGATTTGATTTCAAACTATTTCATCTATTAACGAACAAAATTGAACAAAAATTAAAGAACTGCGCGGTACTTTCAACTTGTCAAAAAATGAAAATTCAATCAATTTTTGCCTCGCCAGAAAAATTTGGTAAAATGGAAAAAAAAATTTTCAGACAAATATAAATTATTTTTCATATTTCTAGATTTAATTTCAAACTATTTCATTTGGTAACAAACAAAATTGAACAAAAATTGACGAATTGCGCGTTACTTTCAACTTGTCAAAAAATGAAAAAAAATGATTGAATTTTCATTTTTTTACTAGATGAAAGTAACGCGCAGTTCGTCAATTTTTTTTAATTTTGTTCGTAAGTAGATAAAAAAGTTTGAAATTTGATCTAGAAATATGGAAAATATATGATATTTGTCTGAAAATTTTTTTGTGTATTTTGCCTAATTTTTCTGGCGTGGTAAAAATTGATTGAATTTTTTTTTTTACAAGTTGAATGTAAAGCGCAGTTCGTCAATTTTTGTTCAATTTTGTTCGTTAGTAGATGAAAAAGTTTGAAATTAGATCTAGAAACATGGAAAATAGTTAATAATTGTCTGAAAATTTTTTTGTGTATTTTGCCTAATTTTTCTGGCGAGGCAAAAATTGATTGAATTTTCATTTTTTGACTAGTTGAAAGTAACGAGCAGTCCTTTAATTTTTGTTGAATTTTGTTCGTTAATAGATGAAAAAGTTTGAAATCAGATCTAGAAATATGGAAAATAATTGATATTTGTCTGAAAATTTTTTTGTGTATTTTGCTAAATTTTTCTGGCGAGGCAAAAATTGATTGAATTTTCATTTTTTGACTAGTTGAAAGTAACGCGCACTCCTTTAATTTTTGTTTAATTTTGTTCGTTAATAGATGAAAAAGTTTAAAATTAGATCTAGAAACATGAAAAAGAAGTGATTTTTGGCTGAAAATTTTTTAGTGTATTTTGCTAAATTTTTCTGGCGAGGCATAATTATGTGTGCAAATTTATTTTTGTGCCCGTGTCTGCTACTACCTGTCGTACATTTTAATGTTTGTTATCTTTATATCTCAATTTTATTTTTTGTGTAATTGAAGTTTTATTTTTTTAATTGTTAGTTTTGTGTTAGTTAAATATTTTTATTTTATTTAATTTTTTTGGATTTAATTAGTTTACTTTCAAATTTAATTTAATTAATTGTAACATACTAAATCGCTTTAAAAAGATGAGTTTTATCATAATAATTCATTTGGGAAATCATTTTTTTGATTTTCCACTTGTTTTCTAGCAAATTCCATAAAGTGGACCTAAGGCGGACTCAATTGTGTCCACGCTATGGCCCACATTTTTGCCAGGGAATTATTAATAAAATTAAAAATTCTTTTTTTTAAAAAATTTATTTGCCAATCAATTCTGCGAGAAAAATTATAAAGATTTTGTATGTATCAATTTTTTGTATAAGTTGTATTTTGTTCATAAAATCGTTATAAATAAATAACTGTTATTTGTTTATAACAATTTTACAAACAAAGTACAGCGTTTAAAAAATAGATTTTCTACACACTGTTCTCAAATTTTCTTATACAATTGATTCATATCAATATGTTTTAAAAAATATTTTTTAAAATAATTTGTTTAAACAATTTGTTTAAACAATTGGAAATTATAAACAAACAGTAGAGGTAATATATTTTTTTAACTTGCCTATGAATCCAATGTTTATTTTCAATCAGACAAACTTTATTGTCAGTGTTTTTTGCACAACCAAACTATCACACATTTTTACATATTTCCATAATTAATAACAATTAATTTTGTTATGAAATTGTTTTTTGTATGTTCAGTGAGGCCCACTTCATCATCCCCAATCATTTTTTATAACATTTATTGTTTTTTTAATCGTTTATTTGCCCGCATCCAGTTTGGATGTTTTTGGACGTTTTTACGCGCCGGCGGCATCCACCGCCTCTGTCAGGGCTGTCATACGGTAGAACCTCCTTAATAATGCTTTTCGTTAAAAAGTCAAAATTTTTTAACTTATGGAGACGGTATACTATTCAGACCTCAACATTTTCTTCTCAAGTTTATAGCATATGCTATAGTTTTCATAATCTGATATTATTCAGTCGAGAGCAATTTTTTTCACATTTTCCACATATGCTATGGATTTAACAATTTCCTTGTTTCTATTAAATAATTTTTCTTATTAGTTTGGAAAAATATTTCATTGGGACAATTGATATTTATTTGTTTTAAAAGTAATTTATATCAAATCAATAGTATTAATAATGAAAGTATGTGCTATTAAAACCAAAGCATATTTGTTTGAACGGTGGTGAATACGCCGTTTGTTGCATCAAACCAATATGAGATTGATTCTATAGCATTTTTTTCTCAGTGTATGTGCACAGAACACTAAAATATTATCATCCAGTCTTAAATCTTTTAAAACACACTGTAAATTGTCTGCCACAATTGAAAACTAAAGGTGAAAATAAACGTTAAAGCGGACGACGCGACGCGACGCGATACAATTGGTACTGATTGCCCATGTGCAAATATCGTGCAAAATCGTCTTCTAATATTTTTCCTCTTCAAAACATAGGAAAATACTATTGCACGGAAAAAAATTAATCACAAAATTTGAAATGAGTTGAATTCTTAATTGCAGAGAATTAAAAATGTATCTAAATTAAGCATTATCATCAAACTGTTTATAATCGTCCGACACGATTTTTCACACACACAAAAATCAAACATTTTCGGAAACTAGGACCAAAAAAAAAATACCCGTATATGGCCGTTTTGCTAGATCAAGTCGTTTGTGGCTTTTAGGGGTGAAAACAACCCTTAAATGAAAAGTGTCATGATATTTTTGTAAAAAATATTAATTTTTTATAAAACTTGATATCTAGGGGTTTTCGGGCTCGCTGATTACAAATCCGATGTAAGTTTTTCAAAATTCAAAATGTCGGATCCAATATGGCAGACAACTTTTTTAAAAATAGATTCAATTTGCCTGAAACTCGTTGCTCGGGGGTTTCTGAGGTCGCTGATTACGAATCTGATGTCAGATTTTTAAAATTCAAAATGGTGGATCCAATCTGACGGACAACTTTTTTAAAAATAGATTTAATTTTCCTGAAACTCGTTACTCGGAGGTTTTTGGGGTCGCTGATGACTAATCTGATGTAAAATTTTCAAAATTTAAAATGGCGGACCTCATAGAGATGAAGATTACAAAAAAATTTAAACATTTCCACAATTGTGTCTTTGCATATTGGACATTTTTTTAATAACGAAGCAAACTTTGTAGTAGGTAAGTATATTCGATAATCGGAAGCTTAAGTTAGAAAAATAATTAATATAAAGTGATTGTTTAACACTTCTTTCTAAAGTAAAAATATCAACGATTGACATTAATTTGATATATATACTATTTTCTTTAGCTATGCAACTGAATATCAAAATATAAAAAATGTCATTTGTTTTTTGTTTGTATAGCAGAATTGTGAGTGTTCTTGAATAAAAATGGATTGTCCTAAACGTAATTCTTTTTTTTATTTTCGCCATATTGGATCCACCATTTTAAATTTTGAAAATCTGACATCAGATTAGTCATCAGCGACCCCAAAAACCTCTAAGTAACGAGTTTCAGGAAAATTAAATCTATTTTTAAAAAAGTTGTCCGCCATATTGGATCCACCATTTTGAATTTTAAAAATCTGACAACAGATTCGTAATCAGCGACCCCAGAAACCCCCGAGTAAAGAGTTTCAGGCAAATTAAATCTATTTTTAAAAAAGTTGTCCGCCATATTGGATTCGAAATTTTGAATTTTGAAAAACTTACATCGGATTTGTAATCAGCGAGCCCGAAAACCCCTAGTTATCAAATTTTATAAAAAATTAATATTTTTTACAAAAATATTTTGTCACTTTTCATTTAAGGGTTGTTTTCACCCCTAAAAACCACAAACGACTTGATCTAGCAAAACGGCCAGACACGGGTATTTTTTTTTTGGTCCTAGTTTCCGAAAATGTTTGATTTTTTTGTGTGTGAAAAAAAAAGTTAATTTTTGTCGGACGGTGTTATATGTGTTGGCCGACCGAAAATTCGCACCTGGGTTAGTTAGCTCCCAAATAAAAATTTTTTTTATGACATCCAAAATTTTTGTTATCCCGAATAAAAAAATATAGTTGTGACAACCAAAAATTTTTGTTATGCCAACAAACAACACTGAACCAAATAATTTAGTTGTCTGAACCAAATAGTTTGGTTGAATAAATACCAACCAAATAATTTGGTTGGCTCAACCAAATTTTCGTTGCTATGACTAAACATTTATCTCAGTGTACATAAAGAAAAAATTAATATGAAAATTTATTGCATATAAATACCATTTGTCGAGGCTGCGATACCAATCGCTCGATTTCTGGACCCAATTGTCGTTTTTACTTTAAAAAATGCTACCCAATGGGAAATTGCCAATGATCACCATTGGCTAAATAATGGTCCCATGATTGGCGGCCAACAGTTTTTTCTTGGCAAACTATTGGCAACCAATATTGGACCACAGTTGGTCAATCCTTGGGATGATAACGGGTTTGCCAGTCATTGGCAGCCATCATTGGTTCAATATTGGTTGCCAATGATAATGCCAATAAATAAAATTTTTTAAATTAACAATATTAAAATCTATATTTTTATATTGTTAATTTATTTATTGTTTAAAAAAATTTTTTTTTTTAATAAATATTTTAATTTATTTATTAATGCATGTCAAGTATTGGTACAATAATTGGCTTTCAATATTGGTCCATCCTTGGGAGCCAATGAATAACCAACAATCTTATTTTTACAACTCTATATGGAAACAGAGTTGTTAAATTAATCTTCAGCCAATATTTGACAATGAAGACTTGAGTGTTGGTCACATTAGAAATGTATTTTTAGAGGTACGGGATCAGGCCTTATATAAAAGAGCTGAAGAAACTCGATCGTGAGAGAGGCTGACCGATGCGCGCCCTATGCCAGTTTCCGAAACCACAAACGCGTGAGAATCCTCGGCGCGCAGACGCGGCATAGATGCAGCGGGAAACTTCCACTATTTGAATTTGAATTTTTTATGCATTTAATCAAAAACAAGAAAAGAAATATAATAATACAAAAATTATACAAATTCTTAAATTTGTATAGTTTTCTGATTGATATTAAAAAGAAATACGCTTAATTATAAAGAAATACTTATAATAAATATCCTCCATAAATAATTGTTCAATTCTTGAAGATTTGAAAAACTCTTAAAGGTGTGTCCTAAGGTTAAAAATTATTGTTCTAAATCTACTTTAATCGATTTTCATGTTGTAGAAATTATTTAAATAAATTAATTAGTTTTAAAGAAATCAGAAAGAAATTAAATTGATGAAAAAATAAACATTTAATATTAAAAATAATATTAATAAAAATAATCACATTAAAACTTTGCTTGTAAAATAAACAGAACGAAAAATTTAAAATTAAAAAATTAATGAACAATTACAAAATATTAAAGAAGACTTTAATTTTATTAAAATGTAAACTTAAGTCACATAAATACAAATATTCATGTAAATTGGTTTTTAAAAATAAAAAAATAAACTTTTTAAAGTTCAAAATAAATTGTATTTTTTTTAAATTTTGTTATTCTAAAATTAATATTAAACTTGAATAATAATTTTCAATACAATTACTTAAAGTTAGTTTTCAAAAAATTCAATTATCATTAAAATGAATCTTTCCAAATAATAAAACTTAAACAGAAAGAATTAATGGTTTCTTTTAAATTAAAGAAATAATAGAGCATTAAACATAGTTAATTTAATATTTTGAATACTATTAAAAAAAATTTAACTTTAAAAAAATTAATGATATCAAAAATATTATTTTTCGATCCTAATTAAAAAATGTAACTTATTTCAATTTAGCTATTACAAAACGGCATTGAGTTTTAAAATTTAAATTTGTATAGAAAGGTTTAATTTAGTTCACATCTTATTTCCAGTTTAACTTAAAAGTTTAAAAAATTTTAAACAAAGTTTTTACTTTCTGAGCACATTTTTAATAATATTCGAAATGTTTACTTTAAAATTTTAAAATTTTTGATATTATTAATTTTTTTAAACTTAATTTTTTTTTAATTTTATTCCAAAATTTTAATTAACCATGTTTAATGCTCTATTATTTCTTTAATTTAAAAGAAACCTTTAATTTTTTCTGTTCAAGTTTTACTATTTGTAAAGATTCGTTTTAAAATAAATTTAAGTTTTTGGAAACTAACTTTAAGTAATTATATTTGAAAATATTATTTAAGATTAATATTAATTTTAATATAACGAATTTTAAAATATTTTTAATTCAACTTTAAACTTTAAAAAATTTATATTTTATTTTTAAAAACAAATTTTAATTTAATTTTAATAAAAGATATGGACATAAAAGAAAATAGGATGTAAACTAATTTAAAGCTTAATCTCTAGACACAAATTTTAAAATTTTAAATTTAAAAATCAATACTGTTTTATAAAGCTAAATTAATATGAATTTTTTTTTTAAATTAAGATCAAAAAATAATATTTCTGATGTCATTAATTTTTTTAAACTTAAATTTTTTTTAATAGTATTTAAAACCTTTAATTTTTTCTGTTCAAGTTTTACTATTTGTAAAGTTTCGTTTTAAAATTAATTCAAGTTTTTGGAAACTAACTTTAAGTAATTATATTTGAAATTATTATTTAAGATTAATCTTAATTTTAATATAACGAATTTTAAATAATTTTCAATTCAACTTTAAACTTTAAAAAGTTTATATTTTATTTTTAAAAACAAATTTTAATTTAATTTTAATAAAAGATATGGACAAAAAAGAAAATAAGATGTAAACTAATTTAAAGCTTAATACCTAGACTCAAATTTAAAAATTTTAAATTTAAAAATCAACACTGTTTTATAAAGTTAAATTAATATGAATTTTTTTTTAAAATTAAGATAAAAAATAATATTTTTGATGTCATTAAATTTTTTAAACTTAATTTTTTTTTAATAATATTCAAAACATTAAATTAACCATGTTTAATGCTTTATTATTTCTTTAATTTTAAAGAAACCTTTAATTTTTTCTGTTCAAGTTTTACTATTTGTAAAGTTTCGTTTTAAAATTAATTCAAGTTTTTGGAAATTAACTTTAAGTAATTATATTTGAAATTATTATTTAAGATTCATATTATAATTTTAATATAACGAATTTTAAAAAATTTTCAATTCAACTTTAAACTTTAAAATGTTTATATTTTATTTTTAAAAACAAATTTTAATTTAATTTTAATAAAAGATATGGACATGAAAAAAAATAAGATGTAATCTAATTTAAAGCTTAATACCTAGACACAAATTTTAAAATTTAAAAATCAACACTGTTCAATAAAGCTAAATTAAAATGAATTTTTTTTTTTAAATTACGATCGAAAAATAATATTTTTGATATCATTAATTTTTTTAAAGTTAAATTTTTTTTAATAGTATTCAAAATATTAAATTAACTATGTTTAATGCTCTATTATTTCTTTAATTTAAAAGAAACCATTAATTCTTTCTGTTTAAGTTTTATTATTTAGAAAGACTCATTTTAATGATAATTGAATTTTTTTAAAACTAACTTTAAGTAATTGTATTGAAAATTATTATTCAAGTTTAATACTAATTTTAGAATAACAAAATTTAAAAAAAAATTTAATTTATTTTGAACTTTAAAAAGTTTATTTTTTTATTTTTAAAAACCAATTTTGATTTTTTTTGCTCATATTTTTTATATATTCTGGATAGTTATATTTAGAAAGTCATTTTGTTAAAATAAATTATTTAATTAAATGATTCAAATTTAAAATTTTTTTACATATATTAAATTTCTTTCATTTTTAATTTGTATTCAAATTTAGAGAATTTGTTTCTTAGTTTTATAAAAAAAAATGATTATTTTTTGCATGTGAAAAACGAAAAGAATAACAAATAAAGTTAAATATTTATTAACTATCATTCTTTACAATTTGTTAAATTTTACTTTAAATTTAAACAGAAAAAATGGTGAATTTAAAATTTAAATACTTACATGAATATTTGTATTTATGTGACTTAAGTTTACATTTTAATAAAATTAAAGTCTTCTTTAATATTTTGTAATTGTTCATTAATTTTTTAATTTTAAATTTTTCGTTCTGTTTATTTTACAAGCAAAGTTTTAATGTGATTATTTTTATTAATATTATTTTTAATATTAAATGTTTATTTTTTCATCAATTTAATTTCTTTCTGATTTCTTTAAAACTAATTAATTTATTTAAATAATTTCTACAACATGAAAATCGATTAAAGTAGATTTAGAACAATAATTTTTAACCTTAGGACACACCTTTAAGAGTTTTTCAAATCTTCAAGAATTGAACAATTATTTATGGAGGATATTTATTATAAGTATTTCTTTATAATTAAGCGTATTTCTTTTTAATATCAATCAGAAAACTATACAAATTTAAGAATTTGTATAATTTTTGTATTATTATATTTCTTTTCTTGTTTTTGATTAAATGCATAAAAAATTCAAATTCAAATAGTGGAAGTTTCCCGCTGCATCTATGCCGCGTCTGCGCGCCGAGGATTCTCACGCGTTTGTGGTTTCGGAAACTGGCATAGGACGCGCATCGGTTAGTCTTTCTCACGATCGAGTTTCTTCAGCTCTTTTATATAAGGCCTGATCCCGTACCTCTAAAAATACATTTCTAATGTGACCAACACTCAAGTCTTCATTGTCAAATATTGGCTGAAGATTAATTTAACAACTCTGTTTCCATATAGAGTTGTAAAAATAAGATTGTTGGTTATTCATTGGCTCCCAAGGATGGACCAATATTGAAAGCCAATTATTGTACCAATACTTGACATGCATTAATAAATAAATTAAAATATTTATTAAAAAAAAAATTTTTTTAAACAATAAATAAATTAACAATATAAAAATATAGATTTTAATATTGTTAATTTAAAAAATTTTATTTATTGGCATTATCATTGGCAACCAATATTGAACCAATGATGGCTGCCAATGACTGGCAAACCCGTTATCATCCCAAGGATTGACCAACTGTGGTCCAATCTTGGTTTCCATTAATGCGCCAATATTGGCACCATTGGCTCCCAATACTGGTCCATTAATGCGCCAATCGTTAGTTTCCCATTGGGTATAGACCTTTTCATTTAATTTTTCTGTCTTCTTCTAATGCATGTGCTATTGCATGAGCTGGAAAAAGACAAAAGAACTAAAATGAAAAGGTCTATTACTTAAAGTTTAGGAATTAAAAAATGATTATTTATCTAAGCTTTTGATTAAAAACATAAATAAACACATGTATTATAAAAAAAAAACTTTATATTCTTTTGAAATTAAAGTATCTTACCGGTTTCTTTTCTGACGTTTGTAAACACAAGGGATTTTTAACCCCATAAAAACAATAGAAAGTGTTGTTAAGGAAACGTAACTCTACAATTGGAGTTCGGTCAAAATAAAGAACCATTTGCCGAGTAATCATTTTTTTTAAACTATTAAATACTTTTATCAAAGCAACGTTTTAATTTTCAAAAAGTTTGTTTTTTTTCTGTGTATAATGATATACTTATAAACTACTTTGAAAATATAAAATATACGACTTTTCGAATTTAAATTATGATAGTCGTATTGTGAATGAAAACAGCAAATGGCGACTGTCAGCTGATAATGTTGATACTGCATATTAAAACATTTAATTCTAGAAAAATGGTCTTTAATCGTGTAAAGAAATATTTTTGTATGTTTACACAAATTATTCATTGATAATATAATACAATTATATTTTATATTTGAAGTGTGATTTACTTTTTATAAGCAAAAGTAGTCAGTGAGACTCGACAATTGGTACCGACTCGGTAATTTGTTCCTTCACCCTATTACACTGATATTTAATAACATATTCATTTATTAAAAAAACTCACACATTAGTTACTTCAAGTAAAAAAACTTTGTCGAATATTAAATTTTTTAAAATGTTTTTTCCGGTGACTAAATACAAACAATTTTTCTTTTTTTTCTGTTAATGTTCGAGATGAAAAAATATACTTTAAGTGTAAGACCATTTACAGACTACTGTAGACAAGCCTCAATATTGTACTCTGCATTACAAAGTCCCCCAAGGCAAGTTTAATAAATTAGTGCCAAGGTGCCATCCTACATTTAGAACCCCATACAAACGATAGTTACAGACAATAATCAAAGTCACAACGAGACGATGAGAAATAGGCCTATATTAAATTACCAGCAGTGAAATTTTTGATATAATAGTCTTTAAAATACTATAAATCTGTTAAATGGCACAGTCTCAATAAAAAGTTAAGTCTAAACTTAAATATGCTCTATGCAATAAATACAATGCAAAATTTTTTTGCGTAACTTTTACCATATTTACAGTGGCGTCGGAAGGAAAATTTTGATGGGTGGGCTCACCAAAAATATGTTCAAACATATACACACACATATACTCATGTACACATACACGCATACGCACACACAAATTTGATGGGTGGACTCCGCCCACCCAGCCCACACGGTTCCGACGCCACTGCATATTTATGATAGACCTCGGATTAAAGTAAAAAATGCAGAATTGTACTCAAAATTTTATAAAACTATTCCATATCTCGCATATTTATAACCTATATATTTTCGTTCAAAATTGCCAGAAATATGGAAATAATTCTTCTAAAATCTTAAGTACAATTCTGTTATTTGTGTGCCACTGAGAAAATTATATCTGTAACGATCATAAAACTGCTACGGTACTCCTCGGACAAAAGACCATTTTTGGTAACGATTAAATAAAATTGTCTAATAATAAACACAAGTAGAGAAAAAAAGTCAAGAAAGATATAAACGCAATATGATACATTACAAAACTGTTTTGTTTGTAATTGAACCTACTATCCGTTCATTATCCCACGTAGGGTTTACTATATGGCTGAATGTTGTGCAGACGACGGCAAATTAACGGCAAAGATGTCGGCCCAATATCGGCAGAATTTATGGACCGATTTACGGCCTCCTTAAAATATCCACATATTTTTTTGGTTCGGGAGAGGGGGAAGAGGGTACCTACTCTAAATCCGAGTAATTAAAAAATCTTTCACTTATTTCAGTAACTAGTACACATACACTTACAATAAATGAATTTTTCACTTATTTGCAAGTATACTGCTCTTGAAGTTAGTGAATATTTTACTCACTTGATTTAGAGAGTACATAACTCAAAATACCTTGTTGTTGAACAAAACATCAAATATTTTGTTAACTATTTCTATTTATTATAACAAAGTGTTTAAATTTAATTAAATTAACTAAAATACAATTACACACAAAAAACAAAGTCTTAAAGTCATGATTGGCTACTTTCAAGATTTGCCAAATTAAGTCGAAAACTGAATTAAAGTGCAAAAATATCTAAATAACAGACATGTTGAGTCTTAATGATAGAACGTCCAACGTCCTTCCGGCAGGACAAAAAAGTTTTCCTCGAGTACGTACGAAATCGCGTTATAAAATTAACATGGATTCAGATAAACAAAAAGTAGTATATATGGTTGGAAAGGTAAAGAATCAAGCTTTCAGCGCATGTAAACATGGAACTTGTAAATTCAAACCCCGAAGCTTGGTAGCTAAAAGAAGTTAAATTTTCCAAAAATTCACATAATTTTTAGTCACAAAAAGACGACGCGCGGTACTGCGGGCAGGACGTTTTCGTTTTTTTTTAAAAGACTACCTAGCCCTTGTACATAAATTTAAAAAATCGATATTTACGTCATCTGAAAGCTTGTTTCATTACCTAAATAACCATATATTCATTTTTATACTTATCTGCTTCATATTGATTTTATAGAGCGATTTCCGAGGGACTCGCGCCTGAGCCATTTACCACCGGCCGCCATTACGTTAGTTATAACAATATTTACAAAACTACTAATAAACTCAATTCCTTTGATGATAAAGATGATGAATTATGATGATAATGATGATGGTGATGATAATGATGATTATATGAAATTAAAATATTTTTTCACAAAAATGAATTGTCCTTCCGGAAGGACGTTTACTGTGTGAAAGCGCGTCCTACCGGCAGTACGCAGCCTTGGACGTTCTATCATTAAAGTGAAAATTAAGTGTTAAATATCCTGGTTTCTAGTTGTCGATGCTTAAAACCAGACACAGTTGAGCTGTTCTATCACAATATGCTTACGAAGATACTTTTCAGCCTTTCCGGAGGCTTAAAAGTAGTCCTGACCGCCTGACGTCACCAGAAGGGTCTTGCGCATGAGCAAACATCATATGTAGAGATGGTAACTTTATGCGTTTTGAACCACTCTGATTATGCGCATAAATTCCGGGTAATTATGCGACAATTATATGATAATTATGCGGCAATTATGCAATTAAAAAATATAATTATTCATTATAAATTTAAAAGTAATAGAATATATTCTCATAAAATTTAGATATTTGTGTACTATGTTTCTGTTTCAATTCTAAAAATACCGAAAAAATAATAAACGACATAAAGTATAAAAAAAATATTAAATTGTTATGAAAAAACTGTAGATAGAAATTCAGTCTTTTTATTAAAACGTACAATTCATAATTGTTTATTACAATCATGGGTGATTTGAATGTGTATATAATTCTAATATAAAATTTATGAAATTATAGAAACGTAAAACTGAAACAGAACGACGCAACACATATAAATATTATTCTTTGTTTTAAACTTTTTTATGTAATAGTAATAGTATTATAATACATTGTGAAATAAATGTATTTAATCTATAACAATCTATAAAATATAACACGATCTACACACTTTCCACATACTTTTAACGGTCGATATCGAGTTTTTGTTTTCACGAGCGAGACAGAGTGCGGAAAATAGTCACTAACTCTGTGAACTCCTGCGCATGCGCAAGCAGACTGTACTTTGAGAGTTCCTTAAGGGCATTTGATGGAGTATGACGTCACTTGTATATGCAAAATTTGTCCGTAACTTTTCTCTTAAAATATTGAATATTTTTTTATGAATCTTGGTAGAATGAGTTAAAATGTCATTCCGAATGTCTTTCAGACCCGAGTTTGTTTTAATTTTGTCTCAAAATTGATTTTTAAAAAAGTTTGCAATTTTTCGAAAATTTCCAAAAATTAAGTTTGGGCCTAAATTTAAACAAATTTGTGTCTGAGAGACCTTCATAATGCCATTTTAAGTAATTCTACCAAGTTTCATGAAAAAATATTTAATATTTTAAGAGAAAAGTTACGGACAAATTTTGCCTATACCAGTGACGTCATAATCCATCACATGCCCTTAAGAGACCGTATTTGCTGGTAAAAATACATTTGAATTACGACAGAGATACGAGTAACTTCCCAACTTTGCTAACACGAACGTTAAATGCTGGAAATCGAAAAAAAAATAGTCGAAAACTAAATTCAGGACCGTTTTGGTCTAATTATGCGTTAATTATGCAATATGAGCATTATGTTGCGAATATACGTCAATTATGCAAAATTATGCGCTTGAAAAACAACTTTTTAAAGATGTGGGATATGTAGAAACACGATAGTTTCTCATTTTAGACAAATTTAAGAAATTATGCGATTATGCGGCTTGCATAAAGTTACCATCCTTAATCATATGTTAATGGCGATGCGTCCAGTATAGAAATTTCGCGACGCGATAATTTTGAACAATTTTGTAGTGAATTTTTGTGTTTGAGGTGCTTATTTGTTTGAGTGATGTAGAAAATTTTCTTCAGAACAATTAATTTGTGCGTGATTTGTGATTATATGTATAAACAAACTTCTAGTTTATTTCAGAATATCTTGTAAAATTGTCAACACATCCCTGCTAAATTAAACTGTTAAATATCATATAATTTCACAAGATATTTGGGATTTTATAAAAAACTATAGTTAATTTACAGTTTTTAAATATAATACCAAATCACACATAAGTTCTTAAGAATGATTTTTTTAAAATATGAGTATGCTTTTATTCCTAACCTATACAGCCATAATTAGATAATCCAGAAGATTTGATAACTATTTTTTAATTCAAACGTAGGTTTAATTTCAGCTTTCTTAATAACTGACAATAGAATAATACAGTATAAGGTTTGAAATTCAGCCCATTTATTGGCTTTAGGATAAATTTTAGTTTTTATAGTGTTGCTTTTTTTCAGCCCACTGTGTGTATTGCTATCATGTTATTTTCTTTTGCTGAATTTCAGTTGACAGCGGCTTCTTCCGTTTACACCTTAAAAGAAGTCCAAAATTTAGACTAGTTTTAATACTTTGTTTTTTGTGTGTTCACAGCATATGACATATCCTAAAAAAATTTTCAACTGACTATCGCTTAGAGACAATGTATTACATTCACACTCAAAAATCATGCTAGTATTTCATATATGTGTGTTCACTATTCTCACTTCAGACAACTGTTTATGCTACTGGGCATTCAGTTAAATCAAAAAGATAAATTTTGTTTATTATTTTTTTAAAAAACAGGCCCGCTAGTAATATTCATATTTACAAATATGACGTTTAGCCTCATTATAAATACTCAACATATTACCCAATGGGAAACTAACGATTGGCGCATTAATGGACCAGTATTGGGAGCCAATGGTGCCAATATTGGCGCATTAATGGAAACCAATATTGGACCACAGTTGGTCAATCCTTGGGATGATAACGGGTTTGCCAGTCATTGGCAGCCATCATTGGTTCAATATTGGTTGCCAATGATAATGCCAATAAATAAAATTTTTTAAATTAACAATATTAAAATCTATATTTTTATATTGTTAATTTATTTATTGTTTAAAAAAATTTTTTTTTTTAATAAATATTTTAATTTATTTATTAATGCATGTCAAGTATTGGTACAATAATTGGCTTTCAATATTGGTCCATCCTTGGGAGCCAATGAATAACCAACAATCTTATTTTTACAACTCTATATGGAAACAGAGTTGTTAATTTAATCTTCAGCCAATATTTGACAATGAAGATTTGAGTGTTGGACACATTAGAAATGTATTTTCAGAGGTACGGGATCAGGCCTTATATAAAAGAGCTGAAGAAACTCGATCGTAAGAGAGGCTGACCGATGCGCGCCCTATGCCAGTTTCCGAAACCACAAACGCGTGAGAATCCTCGGCGCGCAGACGCGGCATAGATGCGGCGGGAAACTTCCACTATTTGAATTTGAATTTTTTATGCATTTAATCAAAAACAAGAAAAGAAATATAATAATACAAAAATTATACAAATTCTTAAATTTGTATAGTTTTCTGATTGTTATTAAAAAGTAATACGCTAAATTATAAAGAAATACTTATAATAAATATCCTCCATAAATAATTGTTCAATTCTTGAAGATTTGAAAAACTCTTAAAGGTGTGTCCTAAGGTTAAAAATTATTGTTCTAAATCTACTTTAATCGATTTTCATGTTATAGAAATTATTTAAATAAATTAATTAGTTTTAAAGAAATCAGAAAGAAATTAAATTGATGAAAAAATAAACATTTAATATTAAAAATAATATTAATAAAAATAATCACATTAAAACTTTGCTTGTAAAATAAACAGAACGAAAAATTTAAAATTAAAAAATTAATGAACAATTACAAAATATTAAAGAAGACTTTAATTTTATTAAAATGTAAACTTAAGTCACATAAATACAAATATTCATGTAAGTATTTAAATTTTAAATTCACCATTTTTTCTGTTTAAATTTAAAGTAAAATTTAACAAATTGTAAAGAATGATAGTTAATAAATATTTAACTTTATTTGTTATTCTTTTCGTTTTTCACATGCAAAAAATAATCATTTTTTTTTATAAAACTAAGAAACAAATTCTCTAAATTTGAATACAAATTAAAAATGAAAAAAATTTAATATATGTAAAAAAATTTTAAATTTGAATCATTTAATTAAATAATTTATTTTAACAAAATGACTTTCTAAATATAACTATCCACAATATATAAAAAATATGAGCAAAAAAAATCAAAATTGGTTTTTAAAAATAAAAAAATAAACTTTTTAAAGTTCAAAATAAATTAAATTTTTTTTAAATTTTGTTATTCTAAAATTAATATTAAACTTGAATAATAATTTTCAATACAATTACTTAAAGTTAGTTTTCAAAAAATTCAATTATCATTAAAATGAATCTTTCCAAATAATAAAACTTAAACAGAAAGAATTAATGGTTTCTTTTAAATTAAAGAAATAATAGAGCATTAAACATAGTTAATTTAATATTTTGAATACTATTAAAAAAAATTTAACTTTAAAAAAATTAATGATATCAAAAATATTATTTTTCGATCGTAATTTAAAAAAAAATTCATTTTAATTTAGCTTTATTGAACAGTGTTGATTTTTAAATTTTAAAATTTGTGTCTAGGTATTAAGCTTTAAATTAGATTACATCTTATTTTTTTTCATGTCCATATCTTTTATTAAAATTAAATTAAAATTTGTTTTTAAAAATAAAATATAAACAATTTAAAGTTTAAAGTTGAATTGAAAATTTTTTAAAATTCGTTATATTAAAATTATAATATTAATCTTAAATAATAATTTCAAATATAATTACTTAAAGTTAGTTTCCAAAAACTTGAATTAATTTTAAAACTAATCTTTACAAATAGTAAAACTTGAACAGAAAAAATTAAAGGTTTCTTTAAAATTAAAGAAATAATAAAGCATTAAACATGGTTAATTTAATGTTTTGAATATTATTAAAAAAAAATTAAGTTGAAAAAATTTAATGACATCAAAAATATTATTTTTTATCCTAATTTTAAAAAAAAATTCATATTAATTTAACTTTATAAAACAGTGTTGATTTTTAAATTTTAAATTTTTAAATTTGAGTCTAGGTATTAAGCTTTAAATTAGTTTACATCTTATTTTCTTTTTTGTCCATATCTTTTATTAAAATTAAATTAAAATTTGTTTTTAAAAATAAAATATAAACTTTTTAAAGTTTAAAGTTGAATTGAAAATTATTTAAAATTCGTTATATTAAAATTAAGATTAATCTTAAATAATAATTTCAAATATAATTACTTAAAGTTAGTTTCCAAAAACTTGAATTAATTTTAAAATTACGAATCTTTACAAATAGTAAAACTTGAACAGAAAAAATTAAAGGTTTTAAATACTATTAAAAAAATTTAAGTTTAAAAAAATTAATGACATCAGAAATATTATTTTTCGATCTTAATTTAAAAAAAAAATTCATATTAATTTAGCTTTATAAAACAGTATTGATTTTTAAATTTAAAATTTTAAAATTTGTGTCTAGGTATTAAGCTTTAAATTAGTTTACATCCTATTTTCTTTTATGTCCATATCTTTTATTAAAATTAAATTAAAATTTGTTTTTAAAAATAAAATATAAACTTTTTAAAGTTTAAAGTTGAATTAAAAATATTTTAAAATTCGTTATATTAAAATTAATATTAATCTTAAATAATATTTTCAAATATAATTACTTAAAGTTAGTTTCCAAAAACTTAAATTAATTTTAAAACGAATCTTTACAAATAGTAAAATTTGAACAGAAAAAATTAAAGGTTTCGTTTAAATTAAAGAAATAATAGAGCATTAAACATGGTTAATTAAAATTTTGGAATAAAATTAAAAAAAAATTAAGTTTAAAAAAATTAATGATATCAAAAATTTTAAAATTTTAAAGTAAACATTTCGAATATTATTAAAAATGTGCTCAGAAAGTAAAAACTTTGTTTAAAATTTTTTAAACTTTTAAGTTAAACTGGAAATAAGATGTGAACTAAATTAAACATTTCTATACAAATTTAAATTTTAAAACTCAATGCCGTTTTGTAATAGCTAAATTGAAATAAGTTACATTTTTTAATTAGGATCGAAAAATAATATTTTTGATATCATTAATTTTTTTAAAGTTAAATTTTTTTTAATAGTATTCAAAATATTAAATTAACTATGTTTAATGCTCTATTATTTCTTTAATTTAAAAGAAACCATTAATTCTTTCTGTTTAAGTTTTATTATTTGGAAAGATTCATTTTAATGATAATTGAATTTTTTGAAAACTAACTTTAAGTAATTGTATTGAAAATTATTATTCAAGTTTAATATTAATTTTAGAATAACAAAATTTAAAAAAAATTTAATTTATTTTGAACTTTAAAAAGTTTATTTTTTTATTTTTAAAAACCAATTTTGATTTTTTTTGCTCATATTTTTTATATATTGTGGATAGTTATATTTAGAAAGTCATTTTGTTAAAATAAATTATTTAATTAAATGATTCAAATTTAAAATTTTTTTACATATATTAAATTTTTTTCATTTTTAATTTGTATTCAAATTTAGAGAATTTGTTTCTTAGTTTTATAAAAAAAAATGATTATTTTTTGCATGTGAAAAACGAAAAGAATAACAAATAAAGTTAAATATTTATTAACTATCATTCTTTACAATTTGTTAAATTTTACTTTAAATTTAAACAGAAAAAATGGTGAATTTAAAATTTAAATACTTACATGAATATTTGTATTTATGTGACTTAAGTTTACATTTTAATAAAATTAAAGTCTTCTTTAATATTTTGTAATTGTTCATTAATTTTTTAATTTTAAATTTTTCGTTCTGTTTATTTTACAAGCAAAGTTTTAATGTGATTATTTTTATTAATATTATTTTTAATATTAAATGTTTATTTTTTCATCAATTTAATTTCTTTCTGATTTCTTTAAAACTAATTAATTTATTTAAATAATTTCTATAACATGAAAATCGATTAAAGTAGATTTAGAACAATAATTTTTAACCTTAGGACACACCTTTAAGAGTTTTTCAAATCTTCAAGAATTGAACAATTATTTATGAAGGATATTTATTATAAGAATTTCTTTATAATTAAGCGTATTACTTTTTAATATCAATCAGAAAACTTTACAAATTTAAGAATTTGTATAATTTTTGTATTATTATATTTCTTTTCTTGTTTTTGATTAAATGCATAAAAAATTCAAATTCAAATAGTGGAAGTTTCCCGCCGCATCTATGCCGCGTCTGCGCGCCGAGGATTCTCACGCGTTTGTGGTTTCGGAAACTGGCATAGGGCGCGCATCGGTCAGCCTCTCTCACGATCGAGTTTCTTCAGCTCTTTTATATAAGGCCTGATCCCGTACCTCTGAAAATACATTTCTAATGTGTCCAACACTCAAATCTTCATTGTCAAATATTGGCTGAAGATTAAATTAACAACTCTGTTTCCATAAAGAGTTGTAAAAATAAGATTGTTGGTTATTCATTGGCTCCCAAGGATGGACCAATATTGAAAGCCAATTATTGTACCAATACTTGACATGCATTAATAAATAAATTAAAATATTTATTAAAAAAAAAAATTTTTTTAAACAATAAATAAATTAACAATATAAAAATATAGATTTTAATATTGTTAATTTAAAAAATTTTATTTATTGGCATTATCATTGGCAACCAATATTGAACCAATGATGGCTGCCAATGACTGGCAAACCCGTTATCATCCCAAGGATTGACCAACTGTGGTCCAATATTGGTTGCCAATAGTTTGCCAAGAAAAAACTGTTGGCCGCCAATCATGGGACCATTATTTAGCCAATGGTGATCATTGACAATTTCCCATTGGGTAGTTTTTCTTTAAATCCTAAAAAAGAATTTTCAAGTTGTACCTCAAAAGGTTAAATGCGCAAGGCTTTTTATAGATTTTACGTGTAAAATGTGAAATTTCAAATTTTAATATCTCCATTAACGGCCCGCTAGTCGACTTAGAATTTTACAGGTACATAACCCCCATAGCACCTAAACTTGCCTCAACCTGGCCAACCTTGCCTCAAGTTTTTAAACTTGCAGCAAAGTTTCTGAAAGTTGACTATATTTGAGGAAAGGTTGGCAAAGTTGAGGCCAGTTTAGATGCTGTAGGGGAAATCATATCTTTTTTAACTAATTTCCAAAGTTTAAAGGAAATCTAAAGAAAACGACTTTTCGGGAGATATACACGTAAAAAAAACTGGAGTTCAGCTTACTTCAACTGGAGTAATGGGAATCACAAAAAATAGTAATATATAGGATAGCTACAGCCTGGAGTAAAGGTTAACACAATTTCGATTAATTTCGATTGTCAGCTGAGTAGAGCATTACCGCGCATGCTCACGCAACTCATGTATCTCATAACTGTAGCTACATTCACTACAGTTGAGGCTGCTGTCACCACAGCCTGGAGTATTTTGACTACTAGTTTCCTGGAGTAGATGCAATTACAGCATTTTTTTACGTGTACCTTAAACGAGGAAAGTAGCAAAAAGCAAAAAATATTTATTTTATCCCACAGACACAAACATGGCGCTTTTAGATGCCTGTAGGCAGGGTCTAAACGCATTCATTTGTTTGACCGTGTGAAAATGGCATCCATTTTTTCCCTAGGGAAAAAATGAACAGCTGATCCATGCCCTTTTTCACCTCAGGGAAAAATAGACGCCATTTTCATACGGTCAAACAGATGAACGCATTTAGACCCTAACCTACAGGCATTTAAAAGCACCCCGTTTATGCCTTTGGAATAAAAAGTATCGTAAGCAACACGGGTTTAAAGTCAGTCCAATTTGTTTACAATGATGTTTGTGTACGCCCTCGACTGTCACTCGTACACAAACATCAGCGTAAACAAATGGCTGCCTTTAACCCCTTGTTGCTTAATATACTATTTTTTGGGTCGCTAGGACGTTAAGAAGCAACATGTTTTCGAATGCCAAACAATATTAGGTTCCATTTCTTCCACTGACATAGGATTAATTAAAGTGGAAAATTTCTAAAGAAATCAAACACTCATTTCAAGCATTAAAATGAAATATAAGTGTGTTCTAATTAAGTTTAAAAATTTTAAGTATGTTTCTTCTTTCTTACATGGTGTTTAAATTAAAAATTTAAATTTGTTTAATTTTAAAATGAAAAATAAATACAAAGCAGTAGCTTTTGTTAATTTAAGGATATAATTTTACTTTGTAATCGACATGATTTATAAATAATGTTGAGCACATTTAGTCCCTACTTTTCCTTTTTTCCCCTTTCTTTTGTAAATATTCTTAAATTCCTTAATGTTTATCTGCTTTTTTTCTATTTTAATAAACTTATATTCTTTTTTCACAATTATAATGAAATTAGAAAATATTAATTATTGTTTAACCAAGAACCTTTTTTCTTACTTTTAAATAATGATTTTTTTCCAGGAATTGATCTTCTCACATAAGTTGTTAAACAGTATCTAAGTAAGATTTTTTTGCCGAGTTCAACTGAACAATTTCATTCGAAATTTTAATTATGTAGAATTATTTCCATACATCTAACTTAAAAAACTTAAAAAAACGAACTTAAAATGGATTAAAATTTAAATATCTTCAAAATGTTTTTCACAGCTAGACTACTATGAAAACAAATTAATTGTGTATCGCTTTTAAAAAATTGTTGACTTTTTTTTAGTTTGTATGAATTAAAATTATCGACATTAATTGTGACTTCAATTCCTACAATTTTATAAAATTTAATCTTTCATAATTTTTTAAACAGTATCTTTGAAATACTTTCAATTCAAAAATTGTATTAAATATCTCAATTAGAATAATTTCCAAAAATCTATCCACAAAAATTTGAAAAAAAACCGTGAAATTTTTTAACAAAATTTTAATTCTTGAAAAAGTTTCTGCAAGCAGAACTTGTAAAGGTTATTGTAGAATATTAGAACGCTTCATTTAAAAAATGTATTTTAAACATTACTTTTTAACAGGGCTGTTATTGATTTAAATCATTGGGAAATTTGCATTAAAATCATAATTTAAATCGAAAAAGTTAACAATTCTCAAAATGTCTAATACTGCATGTAAAACATCGCAAACCATAAACAAAACCGACAAATTAACAGTAGAAACTATAAAATTTAAAGTAAATTTGTTTGAATCTATTATTGTTTTCTTCGATCTATAAAGATATATTCCATTAATCTAATAAGATATTTATTGTTTTAAAAGTATGATTTCTTTGAATCTAATCAAGATTTCTTGAATCAAGTTTATATACTTTTCTTTTGTATATTAACGGTATTGCAATTAAAAGTACTATATTTTTAAATCATTAGTTCCAGTTTTTTGATATAATGAAAAATTTGTTTGAATCTATAGAAAAACTGTTGTTTTGAAAGTACAGAAATCAACAGTATCGGTACTGTTGATTCAAAAGTATCTTTTTTTCAGTGTAGCAATAATAATTTATATATAAACAATATAATAAAATAATATAAATTTTTTTTATTCGAATAAATATATAAAGTTTCTAACTAAGGAGAAAAACTACAATTCTTTAAGGAAGAACTAAAAATTGTTAACATTCGACAAAAGATCACACATAATCTTAGATTTAATATAAATAAAATTCCACACATTTCTAAAGACGATAGGAATTTTGCAAAAAAAGTTAATCTGACAAATAATTTTTTAAAAATAATTCCCGACATTTCAGCGTTTTTTAAAATGTTTACGACATCATTATTTGATACCGTTTTTTCGAAACTAAAGTTTGAACCCAAAGCAACTACGTCGACAATATCCTGTGGTAGATTCACATTGGTTAATGACTCATATTACCAACAAGTTTATGGCACTCCAATGGGTTCCCCCATTTCACCATTGTTCGCCGACATTGTAATGGATGATTTGAAAAATGATTGTCTGCATATTTTAAAAAATCAACACAATTGTGTTCCACTGTTTTATCATAGATATGTTGATGATACCATCTGTTGTATACACAAAGATCATGTCAATTTAATTACCAGTGTTTTTAATTACTATAATAATAATTTACAGTTTACTTATGAAATACAAAATAATAACCAAATTAACTTTTTAGATGTCACCTTAATTATAAAAAATAATAAAATTAGCCATAATTGGTATCAAAAACCATAATTAGCCATAATTGGTATCATTAATTACTTTTCTAATCATCCTATTCAATAAAAAATAAACATTGTTTACAACCTCGTGGACAGAGCATTGTTACTTTCACATCATTCGTTTCACAATTACAATTTAAAAAAGGTAAAACAAATTTTAGCAGATAATGATTATCCTATTAATTTTATTAATAAACATTTAAAAACTCGATGTAAAAAATCGAATCTAAGATTAATAACATTCAGACAGTTCAAAATCCTTTATCTCACTTATATGTATATAAACATATTCCGAAAGTTTGTATCCCTTTTAATTATCCTGACTTTTTTAGAGTGTCAAATATTTTTAAATCCTACAATATTCAATCCATACCTATGGTTAAAAAAAATTTTAAATCGATTGTTAAGCTTGGCAAAGAATGGTTCTGAAAAATGGGATGAAACGAATATTGTTTATAAATTTAATTGTAAAGATTGTTCAGTATGTTATGTTGGTGAAACTAAACGTGCACTTAAAGAACGTATCAACGAACACATAACTCTAAAAAATAAGTCTTCAGTAGTGAGTTTACACCAACTTAAACAAAATCATAAGTTTGATTGGGAAAATGTTCTCATCCTTGATCGTGAATCTGATTTTTGAAAACGTCGTTGTTCTGAAATGTTATTCATTAAAAATAATAATTTTACCCTCAATAAAAAAATGATATTTCATATTTAAATAAAATTTATTTTCCTATAATCAGTAAATTAAACTCATAATTTCTGTTTTCGCTCTGTCCATATTATTGTTTACATTTATTAAGTTCATCAACTCTTTCACTATTTCGTTTCAATGTAATTTATTTATTAATTTTAATTAAGTCTTGACAAGATGCTTGTTACCATCTGACATGCCTTTTAAAACTGTTCGACGAGTTACCATGTAACGTTAAATTTGACGATGTTGTATTTTATAATTTTTAATTTGTTTAACAAAAAATTGTCTTTTTTAGTTTTCAATAGTGCTTTTTGTTTAATTGTGTATTTTTGTCTCTGTGTTCGCCTAATGAGGATGATAAACAGTGATCATCGGAAGGTCGCTTAAAAATAAAAAAGCAAATGACATAAAAAAATATTTGTGTTTTTTATGTGCTATTCACCTTCCTGAAATCAAATTTCAACTTCTCTATAATACTGTGTCATTTTTCAATATTTTTTAAATTGCTTAAATGATTTATTATTACTTATTAACAATTTTTAGTTCTTCCTTAAAGAATTGTAGTTTTTCTCCTTAGTTTGAAACTTTATATATTTATTGGAATAAAAAAAATTTATATTATTTTATTATATTGTTTATATACAAATTATTATTACTACACTGAGAAAAAGATACTGTTGAATCAACAGTACCGCACTGTAAAAATTGCTGGGACAATATGTCTCAAAATGAGACACTTTAAGACGTATATGTCTCAGAGTGAGACACAATATGTGTCTTGTGTCCCCATATTTGAGACATTTGTTTGCATTTGTTTTTGCAGTGCGATACTGTTGATTTCTGTACTTTCAAAACAACAGTTTTTCTATAGATTTAAACAAATTTCTCATTATATCAAAAAACTAGAACTAATGATTTAAAAATATAGTACTTTTAATTGCAATACCGTTAATATATAAAAGAAAAGTATATAAACTTGATTCAAGAAATCTTGATTAGATTCAAAGAAATTGTACTTTTAAAACAATAAATATCTTATTAGATTAATGGAATATCTTTATAGATCGAAGAAAAAAATAATAGATTCAAACAAATATACTTTAAATTTTATAGTATCTACTGTAATGCAACTAATAAAATCTTTGAATAGGGTAAAAACCGGATACCTTTAAATCCATAATATATAAAACAGAATCAAAGAAAGATGATTTCCTACCGGAATTTGTGTGTTTTCAAAAATTGAAGTTTTGGATTTTCCATTTCTAAAAAAATCTCCAACTGCGAATACCAAATGTTTAGTTAAAAAGTGTTTAAACGTGATTTCAAGTTATTTGAACTACAAACTTTTAAATAGAAAAAAAAATTTTCGATTCGAACTTTGAAATTTTTTCAGAAATGAAAAATCAAAAACATATCCAAAATGTTAATGTCAAAAGTGTTAAATAGTGATTATACACTGTTAAAAATTTGGGGAGTTAACGGTTGCTGGAGTTGGGAGTTGAGATTTTAGAGTTAAAAATCGACTCTCCAAGGTGAGTGAGTCTCATACGCTCTATGTTTAAAAAGAGTGGGGACTGAAGGATTAAGCGTTAACTCTCTTTACTTCAACTCTTCAAGGCGTGCGACTTTTATAGAGTCCCGTAGGGAGTTAAATTTCAACTCCTTTTTTTAACAGTGTAAGTTATTTAAACTACAAACATTCACAGCGGGTCTTAATTGACCAACCCAAAAGTGCTTGCCCAGCTCAGTTCTTTCTTGATTTTGTTTCTGGGATGTCTCCTGATGATTTTAAGCAAAAAATGAAAAAATCGGTTGGGCCGTTTTTGAAAAAACTGATTTTTTGAATTTTTTAAAGAGGTTAATTAACATATTTTTACCAAAATGAGTGCAAATATTGACTTGAGTCATCTAAAATGGTATCAGAAGATAGGTCCTAGGTGCTGAGTATCTTTGAGTAACTTTACACCAGAAAAGCTAATGAAAAACCGTGAAAAATGGGTTAAAAAATGAGTTTTTGCAATATTACTCTCTCCCAGTAGATACAAACCTTAAATGACCTATAGAAGAATTAAAGAGTATAAAATTTTAAAGAAAACAAAAAAAAATAGAGTGCTTTATCTTTAAAACTTTCGGATTTATGAGCTTCTAAAGTCAGATTTCAGCAAAAAATTTCGTGAAAAAAAAATTATATTATAGTTTTTGTAAAATAAAAAGTTTTCTGTGCATCTAACGTATATATATCTCCCAATATAAATTCAAGTAGATTAAATTTTGAGTAAATCTATCGTTAGGCCAATATTCTATCTCTAATAGTATCGGAGTTATGATTTTCTTAAAATGACCCTTTTTATGAACTTTTTTTGAAAATCAATTTTTTTGAAATTTCTTTGTTTTGCATGGTGTAATTTTAAAAATGCTCTCATCGAATAGTTTTATCTTATATTTTAAAGAAATAAAAGCCCAATTAAATATTTAGGAACAAAAAATTTTTAATAAACATTATACAAACAAATACTTTCAAAATGAATGGAGGCTGTTGTATTCACACATGGCACGTTTTAGCCTTGTTGCATACTCTGGATGATTTTTATTAACCTTGTATGAGGTTAATAACAAAACAAATAATTTTGAAAAAATTATCGAAAATTTCCAAAAATTTTATTTAGATGATCTAGGTATCTCAGTAACACTCAAAGTACACGCAGTTTTTTACCATGTACTAGAGTTCTGCGAAGAAACCTGTTATTAACCTCATACAAGGTTAATAAAAATCATTCAGTGTATGCAACAAGGCTAAAACGTGCCATGTGTGAATACAACAGCCTCTATTCATTTTGAAAGTATTTGTTTGTATAATGTTTATTAAAAATTTTTTGTTCCTAAATATTTAATTGGGCTTTTATTTCTTTAAAATATAAGATAAAACTATTCGATGAGAGCATTTTTAAAATTACACCATGCAAAACAAAGAAATTTCAAAAAAATTGATTTTCAAAAAAAGTTCATAAAAAGGGGTCATTTTAAGAAAATCATAACTCCGATACTATTAGAGATAGAATATTGGCCTAACGATAGATTTACTCAAAATTTAATCTACTTTAATTTATATTGGGAGGTATATATACGTTAGATGCACAGAAAACTTTTTATTTTACAAAAACTATAATATAATTTTTTTTTCACGAAATTTTTTGCTGAAATCTGACTTTAGAAGCTCATAAATCCGAAAGTTTTAAAGATAAAGCACTCTATTTTTTTTTGTTTTCTTTAAAATTTTATACTCTTTAATTCTTCTATAGGTCATTTAAGGTTTGTATCTACTGGGAGAGAGTAATATTGCAAAAACTCATTTTTTTACCCATTTTTCACGGTTTTTCATTAACTTTTCTGGTGTAAAGTTACTCAAAGATACTCAGCACCTAGGACCTATCTTCTGATACCATTTTAAATGACTCAAGTCAATATAGCTATTATTTGCACTCATTTTGGTAAAAATATGTTAATTAACCTCTTTAAAAAATTCAAAAAATCAGTTTTTTCAAAAACGGCCCAACCGATTTTTTTCATTTTTTGCTTAAAATCATCAGGAGTCATCCCAGAAACTAAATCAAGAAAGAACTGAGCTGGGCAAGCACTTTTGGGTTGAAGTCAATTAAGACCCGCTGTGCATTTCTTTCGAAAAAAAATTTTTTCGATTTGGACTTAGAAATTTTTTGAATGAATAAAAATTTCGAAAAAAGTGACCTAAAATGTTTTTTTCAAAAGTCCTTAAAAGTGATTTTAAGTCATTTTTCATTTTTGAAAAAATATTAGCGAGTGTATCTGAATAATTTACTTTTCCCAATTCTTGGTGTACCATATAAATGCTGTTCGTTAAATTTCTCACAGCGAGCGTATAGCATAGTGGTTAGAGCGTTGGGCTTCAGGCCCAGGGGTCACGCGTTCGAGACCTCTCAGAGTCGAATATTTTTAATTTGTAAGCGAAGCGTTATTATTAAGTCGTGTGCGTTGTATTCGTAAAAATTATTAAAAAATGTTATGAAACTGTATCAATAATAAATAATGGAAATAATAAAATGACATGATATAATAAAATCTTCTATTATATTAATACGATACCGAGAAAACTTCGTTCATCGTCGTACACACTTCAAAGTTCACCTACTTTTTCCAATAGGCAACTTACAAAAATGTTCATTTCACCATGTTATTACAGTTTGTAACAATGCGCACTGGCACTATTCGTGTCAAGCATGTTAAACTGAACATTTTTTCATGTACAACATACTGTTGCACATGCGCAGTAGTGCACCACAACTGTGTAAACATGTGCACTACAACACAAACATTTCACATGCGCAGTTGTTTTGTATTGCTTTTACACATGCGCAATGATGCACAGTGATAGTCACACATGTGCTCTGACCAAATTTAAAAATTACGCATGCGCAGTGCTGTACTTTACTAGATAAGTATATTTTCAGTACATATAGTATACTTTTTTTAATAAGTGCGCAGTAGAAATTCTTTTTATTATTGCGCATGCGTAACACTGTAGCATTGTAAGTGCACTTACGCAAAAATACTATTATGTAAAATATCGGTTAAAATTGTTTTTTTCCATTATTATTGTAAATTATGACCAATAATAGAAAAGAATATTCAAATTCAATCTAAATATTGAAATTTAAAAAATTTAATAGAAAAATTTATATTATTAAATATAAAAACTAATAAATACGTTAAAAATGCATTTAATAATATTAATTTTATTCTTTTTAGGGTTCCGTACCGTAAAACGGAACCCTATTGAAATCACTATGTGTGTCCGTTTTCGCACCCCCTCTAACTTCTAAACTATATGAGCTAAAGTCTTCTAATTTGGTCCACATATGTAATTTCACCTTGGTTTTACGAAAATGATATAGAAAACGCAATTCGAGCTCATGAACATGCTGAAATCCAGCAAAAACCACTTTTTTTGCCCTAAAATTTAAAAAAATGACCATGTCCCCCCCCTAATCTTCTAAACTATTTGACTCAGAATGCTGAAATTTGGTACACATATGTAGATTTACGTGTAGATTACAGGAAAATTATAGAGAACTTTCGTAAAGACTGTCTTCATAGTGTTTACTAGCCAAACAGTACGATTTTTTGAAAAAAATTGAAAAAATGACCCTGTCCCCCTCCTAATCTTCCAAACTATTTGACTTAGGATGCTAAAATTTGGTACATATATGAAGATTTACGTGTAGATTACAGGAAAATTATAGAGAACTTTCGTAAAGACTGTCTTCATAGTGTTTACAAGCCAAAAAGTACGATTTTTTGAAAAAAATTGAAAAAATGACCCTGTCCCCCCCCCCCCTAATCTTCCAAACCATTTGACTTAGAATGCTGAAATTTGGTACACATATGTAGATTTACGTGTAGATTACAGGAAAATTATAGAGAACTCTCGTGGAGACGGTCTTCATAGTGTTTACTAGCCAAAAAGTACGATTTTTTGAAAAAAATTCGAAAAAATAACCATGTCCCCCCCCCTAATCTTCCAAACTATTTGACTTAGGATGCTAAAATTTGGTACACATATGAAGATTTACGTGTAGATTACAGGAAAATTATAGAGAACTTTCGTAAAGACTGTCTTCATAGTGTTTACTAGCCAAAAAGTACGATTTTTTGAAAAAAATTCGAAAAAATGACCATGTCCCCCCCCCCCTAATCTTCCAAACTATTTGACCTAGGATGATGAAATTTGGTAGATGTATGTCGATTTATGTGTAAATTACTGGAAAATTAAATAGAAGTTTGGTAATGTTCTCCTTTATAGAATTTACTAGCCAAAATTCGTGTATTTAAAAAATAATATCGAATAATAATTGGTGAATTAAAAAATGACCCTGATCCCCAGCTCCAAAAGTTTTGACTTATAGTGCTAAAAATTTGTACCAATAAAATTTTATTTAGTGTATAATAAAAATTATTTTTAAAAATGGTTTCCTGCTGGATATTTTTAAATCTCTACCTCATATAATTAAAAAAAAATTAGAGAGGTACGGAACCCTTCGACTTGGTACGAGTGTAACTCGTACTTGCCCGATTTTATTTTTTTCTTTAAAATATTTATAAAATGTAAAAAATTTTGTTCTGAAAGTTTTCAATTTTTGATACTTTGAAATACCATGTTCTGGAGGTACTAAGGGGGGGGGGTTATAATTATTTAACATACTGTCAAAATATTTTCTAATTAATTAGTGTTTAAAAAAGTTTTGTAAAAATTTACTTATTTATTGGGAATAAAGAGTTTTAAAGTTCTCCCAGAATTCATAAAGTTGTTCATGGTAATCTTCTATCCCATATAAAAATCGAGTACTGAAAATAAGCGTTAAAAGTTTACAAAAAAGCGTTAACAGTTAACGAAAAAGGATACTTTTATACCTGGTAATCTTGGTTACCCTTATGAAAAATAAGTATTGGATAAAGTATTGGATTAAGTATTGGGAGTAAGTATTGGATTAAGTATTGGATTACGTATTGGAATAAGTATTGAAGTATTGGAATAAGTATTGGTTTAAGTATTGGAAACTATAATACTATTTTCGCGTAACATATTTTTAAACAAATTTTTTTTTAATTTTCTGTGGAACTGTGATTTTGCATTCCATGTATTTCTATGTATTACATTAACAAAAAAACTACTGCGCAGAGCTGGGAGGCATAGAAACTTAGTGCGCAACCAGTAAAATTTTTAAGAATGTTTGGCGAAAAAAGTATTGGAGTTTCCAATACTTAAACCAATACTTATTCCAATACTTCAATACTTATTCCAATACTTAATCCAATACTTGCTCCCAATACTTCCCACACAGCACCAGAAATTCCCTGAATTTCCCCTGAATATTGGTCCACATTTCCCGAATATTTGAACCTAATATTCAGGGAAGTTTCGTGGAAGCATCAAAATGTCCGCCATAAAGAATATTGGACGCTAAATTTCCCTGAAAATGTATTTCTAATTTTCAGGGAATTTCCGCATCTAATATCCCTTCAATATTCACAGTATTCGTAAATCTTCTGTACATGATGCGCAATGGTCGAACTTGGTTTCTGTGACACTTACGGCTGCGCAGTAGTTTTTAATGTTCTAGAATCCTACGGGTGCCAAATATGACATACAATTTTTATCAATTACCAGATCAAAAAAATTTTGGAAATTTTGTTTAACTTTCCCTGAATATTCTAGGAATATTAGATGCGGAAATTCCCTGAAAATTAGAAATACATTTTCAGGGAAATTTAGCATCCAATATTCTTTATGGCGGACATTTTGATGCTTCCACGAAACTTCCCTGAATATTAGGTTCGAATATTCGGGAAATGTGGACCAATATTCAGGGGAAATTCAGGGAATTTCTGGTGCTGTGTGGGTTAATCCAATACTTAATCCAATACTTATTTTTCATAAGGGTAGAGAGAAAAGGTATTTGTTAAAAGTTTACGAAAAAGGAAAATCTCAGCTCATTATACAAATTACCTTGAAATTTTAATTTTATTTCTTAATACAAACAATAGACTACCTGCAGGGTGTCATTATCCTTCGATCAAATCCTTGTATAATGAGGGTCAATGGCTTTAGGAAAAGAGAAAAATTTTCGAGTTTTAATGAAAAGAGAGAAATTAAATTAAATTCTAAAATTTTATCTCATTATTAAATATTCTTTTCATAACGCAGTCTTAAAAATGGCGTGATTCGGTTCTCTGTAGATAACCAGAAAGTTGCAGATTTAAGAACGATTCACTGTGTGACGTCAGAGTGCAAAAAAGTACAATCCAAATTGCATGTCTCCCACTTTTCTACTTTTCTTGCACGCACTGTTTGACCAACAGAACAGAGTCGATGTCTTTAGAGTGAGTAGTACAGCTTCAAAATCTAATCTGACCGTATCACTAGCGCGGCGTGTTGACAAGTAAAAAATTGTGAGACATTCAATTTGGATTTTATTTGTGTACACTCTGACGTGACATAGTAAATCGTTCTTAATTCTGCAACTTCCTGGTTATCTATACAGAGAACCGAATCATGCTTTTTATGACTTTGTTATGAAAAGTATCGTTCGTAACTGCGTGAACAAAGCAGTCGTTTTAAAACTCGCGCAATTTTTGCAACTCGTTTCACTCGTTGCAAAAACATTGCTCTCGTTTCAGAAACGACTGCTTGTCACGCATGTTATGAAATATACTATTAAATTTAACTTTTTCTTTCTAAATACAAACAATAGACTAAATAAGCCCATCGTTTTTCGAGCCAACCCTTGCATAATGAGTGTTATAATTGGTTTTGGAAAAGAGAACAAATTTTCGAGCATCAACGAAAAGAGAGATAAATACATTAGTGCGTGGTATAGAAGTACATGGTAGTGAAAGTTATTAATGAATAGAACTTGAGTGTGTATAATGTGTAAGTGAATAATGCTAATTATTGTATATTTTTTATTAATTGTTTATAATAGAAATGTGTTTAATGTGAAAGTGTATAGTATTAATATGCTTATTGTTTATTAAGAGTTTGTGTTGAATAGTTCTTAATACGATGAACAAAAAGTGCTTATTAAAGAAATTAACTGTAAGTGATAAATAATAAATAATAAAGTGACTCTAATAGTTAATATACAGTAAAAATTAAATGTAAAATATGTCAGTGATTAAAATGAAAGTGTGCAACATGTGTTGACTAAAGTACCAATATTTAAAAACTGTTTAAATTTTTTATTTCCTTTCTTATTGGCAATAAATTTAGTGTTATGAAATGCTAAAATAGTCCATAAAATGCGATTGTGGATTCATTAAACAAGTAATTGATAACTGTTTAATAAATAAATTAATTGTGAATGTTTAATAAATAATAAAGTGATTATAATGTTTCTAAACAGTCGTTACAGTGTAAAAGTAGTGTTAATAATGTAATTCTATAAAATATATGAGATAAATATATGAGACAAAAACATGCGAAAATAACATGAGACAATGATATAAAATAAATAGATGAGACAATAAGAGAAATGAGGTAAAAATATGAGATTATAGCATGAGACAAGGAGATGAGATAAACATGTGAAACAATGATTATTACTATGATGGAAATGAACTTTTTGTTTATTATAGTCTTAATAAAGGTTGTTTAAATGAACATCAAAGAGAATATTTATGCAAAGTATATCCATTTAAACCTAATGTAGTTTTTTAAGAGTACAACAACAACCAAATTTTGTTGATTGTGGTGTATACGCCATTGCATTTGCTGTTTCTTTATATTTTAATATTAAACCTGAAAATGTTGTATATAATCATACTTTAATGAGAACTCATTTGTATATGATGTTAGGAAAAAAAATGTTATCTCATTTTCGGATAATTTTACAAAATTGTATAAACTTGGAATTGGCAATATCGAACAAATAATCAACAATAATTTACATGTGAGAAATGTAAAAGATGCGACACAGAAGAGAAAATTAGATAATTAAACTATTGACGGGTTTACAGAAATGAAAGGAGATAGTAGTAGTCCTTCATTACATACAAAAATAGGACAGAAAAAAGATGTTAATATTCCTGACTAAGAAACTAAAAAAAGCAGTACCAAATATAAAAAAATGTATTTTAAAAGACCTAAGTTAAAAGAAGAGATGGGAAAGAGAGACAAATAACAAATATATATTCTGCCAAGAATATAAATATTTGTAAGGAAAAACGTGCGAAAAATGCGTCAAATTCTATGGAAGTAGTAAAAGAAGGTAATAATTATAAAATATAAGAAACAATAGTAGTAACAAGATATTTTTAAGCAATGCTAATTAGAAAAGTAGAAAAAGTAGAGCAGAATATTAGAAAGGATATAGTGAAATGATGAAATTAAAACGAAAAAGAATTGATAACAAAGAAACAGAAGTATCAGTTGTGGAAGATGTATGTTTAAGTAGTAAAACAGATTTAAAATTTTTTTAAAAAAATCACATAGATAGTGCTGTTAAAGAAGAAAAGAGAGATAATAATTCTGACAAATTAATAATTTCTAGCGATTCTAGACAAGTAAAAAAAGTCGTGCAGAATATCAAAAAATGTTGAAAGTCAGTTAAAGTATCTTAAAGAAGTAGAAAGAAATGATAAGAATGAGAAATTGCAAAGAATAGTGAGCCAGACAAAAATTGTTAACACCTCTAATCAGAAAATTAAAAAAAAGTAGAGCAGAATATAAAAAAAAATTATCGTCAAAGATTGAAATTGAAACAGAAGATGTGCAATGATAAGGATGAAAATAATGAAATACTGTATTCAAAAGATATGCAGGAGAGAGATGTAAGAATTTGTGATGAGAAAATAAAAAAAGTCACGCTAGATAACAAAAACAATAACGTAAAAGATAAAATTATAAAAAAACGTAATCGATGATGAAAAATAGATGTGTTCGGAACATACATGTAAAAAAATCGGGCAAGTTCGAGTTACACTCGCACTAAAATCGAGGGTTCCGTACACAAAACAAAATAATTTTTAATATATTTGATACTATTAACAGGGACGGCGGAGCCGGGGGGGCACAGGGGGCAATGCCCCCCCTAGAAATACCTCGAGGGGGCAATGTATGGGCTTGCCCCCCTCTGAAAATTGACTTATAATTTTAATTTTTAAATAAATATGTAAATAACTTTTTAAAAAAGTACAATCTTCTTAGTTTTAAGTTCAATAACATTTTATACAATAATTAATGTAATTATCAGGGTTGCTATGACTTTCTTAGAACAAAATTCCATGACTTTTCCAGGTTTTGCAGACCTTTAATGTGCATTTTTTGGTCCGAGTCTTTACTTTAATGTATTCCTACGTATATTTTTGTACACTAAATCCGCATTCAAAGTCAAAATGATTAGATTAACTAAAATTTTTTAGATAATCTTAAAAAAGCGATTTTTTCGTGTTTTCATCAATTTTTTTAAAGATTATTTCAAAAATTTTAACCAATCTGATTATTCAGTGAAAAAAAGTAAGTAGAAATACACTCCCGTGTAGAAAAGTTCCCAGTAATTCCCAGTTTGTACGTGGGCGCAAGTTGGGGTCAGCCTGGAGTTCCCAGTTTTTATCAAATACGTAAATTGTTACTAAATAATAGTTTCAATACTAAACTTATCGTCAATCTGGCTTTATATATTGCAATTTCCCTTCATTTCAGTTTAAAAATTCATGAAATTCGGTCAAAGCGCTCAAAGTTTCCCATGCAAAATGCATGGGGAAAAAACTTTTTCATAGAATTGATATAAAACCCATGAAAATTAACATTTTTCGATCGGATAAAGCTGTTTCTCCTCAGGAAAGTTTAAAGAATAAGATCCAATAATTTATTTAAGAAATTTTTTATTATTAACTATTTTTTAAAGAGCCATAAAAAATCTTCATAAACGAAAAAAAAGAATGTAAGATCGTTAAAAAATAATTATTACGACTTTTTACAACATTTTCCACCAAAACTTCCTTTAATTACATAAAAATTAGTTACGAACAATTAGTGGATGTATTTTTTAATTTGTTTGAACAAATTAATATTGTTTATCTGAAACTTTTTATCTAATAGAGTTAGAGAGTTGTAACTTTTTTCTAATATTGCATCTATTTAAGTTAAGTAAATCCTAATATTAGAAAAAAACTAAAATATAAAAATTGTTTAAACAAATTAATATTGTTTATTTGCAATTTTTCATCTAATTGAGTTACAGGGTTGTAACTTTTTATTAATTTTGCAGTTTTTCAATCTTAGTAAAGCCTAATATTAATTGTAAAGTAAAATCAACAATTATAAAAATTGTTTAAACAAATTAATATTGTTAATATCAATATTGTAATACAGTTCCCTAACTGTATTTAAGTTGCGAATAAACAATATTAATTTATTTAAAAGAGTTTCATAATTATGGATCTTCGTTTACTATAAGTTTTGGGTGTTTATAGGCTTAAAATTTGCAAAATTAAGAAAAAGTTAAACTCTCTAGCTTAATTCGATGAATGATTGCAAATAAACAACATTAGTTTGTTTAACCCATTTTTATAATTGTGGATTTTCGTTTATTATTAATATTCAGCTTTGGTATTCTTAAAAAGTTGCAAAATTAAAAGAAAATTTTAAATCTAAAGCTCAATAAGATAAAAAGTTGCAAATAAACAATATTGATTTGTTTAAACAATATTTGTGTTTGTGGATTTTCGTTTATTATTAGTATTGGGCTTTTATAGGTTTGAAAAGTTGCAAAGTTAATAAAAAGTTACAACACTCTAGCTCTATTAGATGAAAAGTTGCAAATAAACAGTATTAATTTGTTTAAACAATTTTAATAATTTTATATTTTAGTTTTTTTCTAATGTTAGGCTTTACTTAACTTATATAGTTGCAACATTTGAAAAAAGTTACAACTTTCTAGCTCTATTAGATGAAAAGTTTCATATAAACAATATTGATTTGTTTAAACAAATTAAAAAATATATGCAACAATTGTTATTAACTAATTTTTATATCATTAAAGAAAATTTTGGTGGAAAATATTGTTAAAAGTTGTAATGAATATTTTTTAACGATCTTACATTTTTACGATCTTTTTTAGTGAATTGGCACTAACCGGGTTGAGCATTACAAGCCCACTAATTTCCCAGTGGGAAGACCCAACTGGGGCCCACCTTAAATTTGGGAAACCCATATGGGGCCGACTGGCGCCCACCCAACTTTTCTACAGTAGCTACTGTAGTGTCTGAGACAAACTTTTGTTTGTGAGGCTGTGTTATCATCCTTCGAGACTGTTTTTAATCAAATTTTAATAAATCTGGATTTGTACTTAACAGAATTTTAAGTTTAGCGAATTTATATTTAATTTAATTTTTGTTTTACAAAATTTTGTTAACACAAACTTCTTATTTAAAGAATTTCTATTTAACCAAATTTTAATTCAGCAGAATTTTCTTTTAATTAAAGTTTGAGTAAGACGAAATATTAAATAGTTCAGGGTATCCGACAAAAATGGAAATTTAGCGTTTTATTAATTATATTAAATAACAATTAATGCAACTAAAATATGGGATAAATAATGAAGATTTGGTGAAATGGATATTCTAAAATTAAAAAATTCGTCTTATGAAAAATTCTACTCAATAACAATTCTGTTAAATAAAAATTTGGTTTAATTTCACCGCTAAAAAAAAAAGCTATCCAAATAGTAGCTAACTCATTTTTCTCAGTGTAAGACAGTGAAGAAACGCTAAGATATAGTAATTTACGAAAAAGTGGATAATTTAAAAAAAAATACAATTAACCAGGATTATTTTGTGCATAAAACATGCTTCATTCAATTTCAAAATTTTTAAAAGTAAGCATTTTTAATAGTAATTCCAGAAAGCGTAGCAACCCTGATTATGTGTATATATATATATATTTGTGTATATATGTATGTCTGTGTATATATATGTATATGCATTGCCCCCCCCCCCCCCCTAGAAAAAATACCTTCCGCCGGCCCTGACTATTAAATATATAATATATAAATATATTATACATATTACATATGATATAATAAATAAAATAGAATATATAATGAATTTTTTATAAAAAATGGACCACCCTCCCCCCTTATCTTCCAAAATATTTTACTTCGAGAGTTCAACTTTTGTACAGGAATGTATTGTCAGGTGTAAATAACATAAAAATTATAGAGAACGTGATCGTGATTGCATTTTTAACGAAAAATCCAGAGATTTTAGCAAATATCCATAAAAAATACTCAAAAACATTTTATTTCCTTAACAACGCTATGATCAACTTCTACAATCATGTTCTCTACCATTTTTCTGTAATCTACACGTGAAAATACATTTGTGTACCAAATTTGAACTCTCTAAGTCAAATTGTTTAGAAGTTATGGGAGGGGGCATACGGTCATTTTTTAGCATTTTTTTTAAATCGTTGGTTTTTGCTTAAAAACACTATGATAACGATCTGCAACAAAGTTCTCTACAGTTTTTCTGTAATCTATATGGCAAACTACATATGTATACCAAATTTCAGTACTCTAAGTACAATAATTTGGCAGATAAAGGGCAGGAATGGTACAAATTAAACTCATTTTTTAGAAAAAAATGACCGTATTCCCCTCTTATCTGCCAAAATATTTGACTTAGAGAGTTCAAATTTGGTACAAAAATGTAGTATCATATGTAGATTACAGAAAAATTATAGAGATTGTTGTGGTGATAGCGCTGTCAAAGAAATGGCAAAAGTTATCAGCCAAAAAATATGAAAATTTCTCAAAAATCTTGTTATTTTCTTGACAACGCTATGATCAACCCCTAGAATCACGTTCTCTATAATTTTCCTTTTATCTACACGTGAAAATACATATGTGGTCCAAATTTGAACTTTCTAAGTCAAATAGTTTGGCGGCTAGGGGGGGGGGGGATACGATTTTCGACAAAGTCTTGCCAATAGGGTTCCGTGCGTACACTTGCAGTGTACGGAACCCTAAAAATGGAGTCATTTATGCGGATGAAAACAACAATAATATTCGTGATTTTGCTTATGCATAAAAACATATTAATATCATACATGTTCCAAGTTCTAACCCTGACAGAGGCGCTGGATGCCGCCGGCGCGTAAAAACGTCCAAAAACATCCAAACTGGATGCGGGCAAATAAACGATTAAAAAAACAATAAATGTTATAAAAAATGATTGGGGATGATGAAGTGGGCCTCACTGAACATACAAAAAACAATTTCATAACAAAATTAATTGTTATTAATTATGGAAATATGTAAAAATGTGTGATAGTTTGGTTGTGCAAAAAACACTGACAATAAAGTTTGTCTGATTGAAAATAAATTAATAAACATTGGATTCATAGGCAAGTTAAAAAAATATATTACCTCTACTGTTTGTTTATAATTTCCAATTGTTTAAACAAATTGTTTAAACAAATTATTTAAAAAAAAAATTTTTTAAAACATATTGATAGGAATCAATTGTATGAGAAAATTTGAGAACAGTGTGTAGAAAATCTATTTTTTAAACGCTGTACTTTGTTTGTAAAATTGTTATAAACAAATAACAGTTATTTATTTATAACGATTTTATGAACAAAATACAACTTATACAAAACAATGGTACATACAAAATCTTTATAATTTTTCTCAAAAAATTGATTGGCAAACAAATTTTTAAAAAAAAAAGAATTTTTAATTTTATTAATAATTCCCTGGCAAAAATGTGGGCCATAGCGTGGACTCAATTGAGTCCGCCTTAGGTCCACGTTAGGTCCACTTTATCTAATTTGCTAGAAAACAAGTAGAAAATCAAAAAAATGATTTCCCAAATGAATTATTATGATAAAACTCATCTTTTTAAAGCGATTTAGTAAGATATGGGAAGGAAAATAATTAATTTGCGGCTAAAAACATTAGAAAAATCAAAAGTTTAAATAAAAATGATCAATTATTTATTTCTTATCATTATTGAAAGAACAATTATTTCATTTCTTAAGAACGAAATGTTACAATTAATTAAATTAAATTTAAAAGTAAACTAATTAAATCAAAAAAATAAAATAAAATAAAAATATTTAACTACCACAAAATTAACAATTAAAAAAATAAAACTTCAATTACACAAAAAATAAAATGAGATATTAGGATAACAAAAATTAAAATGTACGACAGGTAGTAGCAGACAGGGGAACAAAAATAAATTTGCACACAAAAATCTAATAAAAATCTAAAATAGTTGACCATTCATAGAAATATAGAATTTAATTATTTAAATTAATAACAAAAATTATCAAACGCTGAAAACCACCCTACATGATAACACTCGGAAAAAATTAAAAAGAAAAATATCAATTTGCGCAAAAAATTCTAAAAAATATCTAAAATAATAAAACATACTCTGAAATATTAATTTTGTCCGTTTATTATACATATGGGTACTTTTTTTGCATAATTATGCCTCGCCAGAAAAATTTAGCAAAATACACTAAAAAATTTTCAGCCAAAAATCACTTCTTTTTCATGTGTTTGAATTTTGGATTAATTATGCCTCCTAAAAATGAGAAAATCTGCTCATGGTGTGGAAATGTGATGGAAGAAAGGGCTGTACGATGTCCCGGCTGTAATTCTCCTTATCATAAGGTATGTTCAACATTGGTCGACAAACTTCCTAATGGTTTTTTCGCTAAGTGCTGCAGGCCTCGATCATTGTCTGCTTCAGACATCAATCACCAACCTACATCATCAAGCAATCAAATTCTGACTGCTGTGGAGGTAGCAGAAATTGTAAAAAAATCCAATGAAAGTTTCAGTACACAAATAACTGATTCCATTGCAAAAACTATTAAAGCATCAATCGATTCCGTTGTCAGTAACCTAACCTCTAAAATTGATGAGACATTATTGTTGATCAAAAGTACAGATTCCAGAGTCAATGACCTTACCACCAGAGTCGATTTGCTCGAGAATTCATCGATAAGTTATGCTAATCAACTGGCTGCCGTCCCGGATGTCTCGTCATTGATACGCTCCTGCTCAGCTGAGTTCGAAAATAGAGAATCACGTAAGATTAATCTAATGTTATTTGGGCTTACTGAACCAGATTCATCCTTGAGTCCTAATATATTCACTGAAACTGATAACAGTAATATCAAGGCTCTTGTTTCTGATTTTGTTTCTCCGTCGGTTTTCGATTCATTGAGTATTAAAAGAATTGGTTTATCTGTTCAGGATCGTATCAAGCCGAGGCCCCTGATGATACGGTGTTCCTCTCACGAATCAGCGAAAAAAATACATGCAAGTTTTATGAAATTAGAAAGGAATCCCGTGCCGTTGGAGAAATTCAAAAAAATCTCTATCAAACCAGATCGAACGAGGCTGCAAATATTGGAAATGTCGAACATAATAAAGGAAATCAAATCTCGTCAATTAAAGGGAGAAATGAACCTCAAGCTAGCTTATCGTCAGGGCAATCCTTTTATCCTCAAGATGCCCAATCCACAAGTGAGCTCCAACTCATCAATACAAGAGAGCGCCAGTCTTCAGTTTCCTCAAATCAATTAGTTTCTCAGAATTCTTTGTTCCTTCTACGTTCGTCATCGACTGCTATCTCTACTACCACCACTTCCACCACTACCACCACTGCTCAGTCGTACACTGACGTTCTACTGAATGAATGCTCGAGCTCTGTCTTTCAGTCTACCTCTCTTGCCTTATCAGATGTGAATCATCGTTTCAAGTCTCGTAATGTATCTCGTAAATCTAATGAATGTAACTTCTCTTTATTTTATCAAAATGTCAGAGGAATGCGAACAAAGTTAAATTTATTGAGAATCTCTTTTTTTATTTTATTTTATGATATCTTTGTTTTAACTGAGACTTGGCTTAATGATCATATTCCGTCCTCTGAATTATGCTTTGACGGTTACGATGTATTCAGATGCGACAGGAGTATTTTTTCCAGTTCCCGTTCCATGGGTGGTGGGGTTTTGATTGCGTCTAACGTAAAATTAAAATGTACTAGAATCTTTTCTTCGATTAATTCAGTTGAGCACGTTCTTATTATTTTTCAACACTCTCTATGGAAAATAATTATTGGAGCTTTTTATATTCCGCCTAATAGCTCTTTACAAATTTACAATGATTTATGTCAAATATTAGAATATGTTTATACTCTTTACCCTAATGCGAAATTTGTAATAACGGGTGACTTTAATTTGCCATTTGCGTCATGGAACAATAATTCAAACGTAATCGTTTCTTATAATTCGCGTGCTACTAACATTCAGCGTCAAATAGTACAAATCTTTCACGATACTCTGGATTATATTCATTTACGTCAAGTTAATTTTATCTATAACTCCAGTGGTTCTTTACTTGATTTATTATTTTTAAATTTTAATGAATATAAAGTTAACTTAGCTTCAGAAGAACTACTTCCAGTGGATAATTATCATCCGCCCTTAAGTTTGTGCTTCTCTTTTAAAAGTAATAATAGCATTAATTTAAATTTTTTATCAAATTACGTTCGTTACGATTTTTCGAAGGCTAATATTAGTTACATTAACTCTTATTTATCTTCAATTGACTGGACCTCTATTTTTTCTTCTTTAAATGTTGACGATGCTGTGGAAGTTTTTTATTATTATTTATATAATACTTTTAATTTATATGTTCCACTTAAATCTATGCGACATTATAAATTTCCTATATGGTTTAATAGCGAATTGAGGCGTTTAACACAGGACAAAAAGGTTGCTCATATAAATTACAAATCTTCTAGGACTGAATCAGACTATAATGTTTTTTCTTCTTTACGTCGAAAGTGCAAATCTCTATCTACTTTGTGTTATAATAACTACGTAAAAAAAACGGAAGACTCTCTAATCTCAAATCCAAATTATTTTTGGTCTTTTGTGAATAAGATTAAGAATGAATCTCGCATTCCTAGTAGTTTGTTTCTGGGTGAAATAGTCGCCAATACTAACGACGAAATTGCTGAATTATTTGCAACTTATTTTAAGTCTGTGTATAATGACTTGTTTTTTGATTTAAGTTTGATTAAAGTTGGATCTGTCTCTATTGAATTAAATTTTATTTTTATAACTAAAGGACAAATTAAAGATAAAATAAATAAATTGGATGTCAATACTGGTCCGGGTCCAGATGGTATTACAGCAGCCTTTATTAAGTCTTGCTGTCTTTCTCTAATTGACCCCTTGTATATATTGTATAATATGTCTCTTTCACAATGTATTTTTCCTACTATTGGAAGCGGACCACTATAACTCCAGTTTATAAAAAAAAAGATAATAAAAGTAATGTCAAGAATTATCGACCTATCTCAATTCTTAATGTGTTTTCTAAAATTTTTGAAAGCATCATTTTTGATGCTCTGTACAGTGCGGTTTCTAGTTTAATAATTGATGAGCAGCATGGTTTTGTAAGAGGTCAATCCATTAATACTAACCTGAGTATTTTTACCGAGATTTTAACTTCTGCTTTGGGTGGTGGTGCTCAGGTTGATGCAATTTACACTGACCTTTCCAAAGCTTTTGACAGTGTGAATCATAATATATTGTTGACTAAACTTAAGCTTATGGGTATCAACTCTAATTTACTTGATTGGTTTCACAGTTACTTATTAAATAGACCTCAGTCTGTAAGAGTTGGTAACTCCTATTCCAGTGAATTTTTTGCGACCTCAGGAGTCCCCCAGGGTTCTAATCTTGGCCCGCTCTTATTTTTGTTGTTCATCAATGATGTCAAAACAGTTTTTAAACATGCTCTTTTTCTGACTTATGCCGATGATATAAAGATTTTCCGTATTATACGTGATTTATATGACTGTTTGATTTTACAAAGTGACCTAAATAATTTTATTGAATGGTGTAACATTAATGGCCTAACTTTAAAAATCTCGAAATGTTCTTGTATAACATTTTCGAGAAAATCTCAAAGACATCATTACAACTATACAATAAATAACGTAACCCTTGATCGTGTCTCTGAGATTCGTGATCTCGGTATTTTACTCTGTCACGACTTATCTTTTAACGCGCACATAACAACAATTGTAAATAAGGCTATTAGAACCCTCGGATTTATAAAACGCAACTCAGTCCAATTTAGAAATCTTGCTACACTCAAAGTTCTCTACTGTTCTTTTGTCAGGTCTGTCTTAGAATTTGGCTCTGTTATATGGTGTCCTTATCACAGTCTACATATTCTGAGACTTGAGCGCGTTCAAAATCGATTTCTGCGCTATGCTGCTCATCAGTTGCATATTGAATTCGATTTTTATGCCCATGATTACACCGACTTGAGGAGTAGACTAAACATACCCACATTGGAAGCGAGGTTCACTTATGCGGATTTATTGTTTTTTTTTAAAGTGATCAATGGTTTTGTTGCTTGTCCTACAGCTCTAACATTCATTAATTTTTCTGCACCACAAAGGTCACTGCGCAGAGTTTTACCTTTTTTTGTTCCCTTGAGGAAAACTAATTTCGCAAAGAACTCTGTATTTATGCGACTTAATGCCAAGGGCAATTCTTATAGTTACACTTTAAACTTTTTTGGCGATAAACTTTCCCTTTTTGTAAATGCTTTAAGAAATGTTCTGTTTAATGAAACACGTTGAAGGGAATTAATATTATATGTCTGTGTGTAACTCTACTGTTAATATGTATAAACATCTATAATTATCGTCAGCACTATTGTATCTTGCGGCCTAGGACTTTATATATATTGTTAATTAATCTATGAAATTTATTGTATTTTACCTTAATGGGTTTCTCACCCGTACACTTACTTAAATAAAATAAAAAATAAAATAAAAAATGTTTCTAGATCTAATTTCAAACTTTTTCATCTATTAACGAACAAAATTAAACAAAAATTAAAGAACTTACTTACTTACTTACTTTCTACTTGTCAAAAAATGAAAATTCAATCCATTTTTGACTCGCCAGAAATATTTGGCAAAATACACTAAAAATTTTTTAGTCAAATATCAATAATTTTTCATATTTCTAGATCTAATTTTAAACTATTTCATATATTAACGAACAAAATTAAACAAAAATTAAAGGACTGCGCGTTACTTTCAACTTGTCAAAAAATAAAAATTTAATCAATTTTTGCCTCGCCAGAAAAATTTGGCAAAATGCACAAAAAAATTTTCAGACAAATATCAATTATTTTCTATATCTCTAGATCTAATTTCAAACTTTTTCATCTATTAACAAACCAAATTTAACAAAAATTGAAGGACTGCGCGTTACTTTCAACTTGTCAAAAAATGAAAATTTAATCAATTTTTCCTCGCCAGAAAAATTTGATAAAATACACAAAAAAATTTTCAAACAAATATCAATTATTCTCCATATTTCTAGATCTAATTTCAAACTTTTTCATCCATTAACGAACAAAATTGAACAAAAATTAAAGAACTTACTTACTTACTTACTTTCTACTTGTCAAAAAATGAAAATTTAATCCATTTTTGCCTTGCCAGAAATATTTGGCAAAATACACTAAAAATTTTTTAGTCAAATATCAATAATTTTTCATATTTCTAGATCTAATTTCAAACTATTTCATCTATTAACGAACAAAATAAAACAAAAATTAAAGGACTGCGCGTTACTTTCAAGTTATCAAAAAATGAAAATTTAATCAATTTTTCCTCGCCAGAAAAATTTGATAAAATACACAAAAAATTTTTCAAACAAATATCAATTATTCTCCATATTTCTAGATCTAATTTCAAACTTTTTCATCAATTAACGAACAAAATTGAACAAAAATTAAAGGATTGCGCGTTACTTTCAACTTGTCAAAAAATGAAAATTCAATCAATTTTTGCCTCGCCAGAAAAATTTGTCAAAATACAAAAAAAAATTTTCAGACAAATATTAATTATTTTTCATATTTCTAGCTCTAATTTCAAACTTTTTCATCTATTAACGAACAAAATTAAACAAAAATTAAAGAACTGCGCGTTACTTTCAACTTGTCAAAAAATGAAAATTCAATCAATTTTTGCCTCGCCAGAAAAATTAGGCAAAATACACAAAAAAATTTTCAGACAAATATAAATTATTTTTCATATTTCTAGCTCTAATTTCATACTTTTTCATCTATTAACGAACAAAATTGAACAAAAATTAAAGAACTGTGCGTTACTTTCATCTTGTCAAAAAATGAAAATTCAATCAATTTTTATCATTTTTTTAAAAGGTAAAAGTAACTTGCAGTTTGCCAATTTTTGTTCAATTTTGTTCGTTAGTAGATGAAAAAGTTTGAAATTAGATCTAGAAATATGGAAAATAGTTAATATTTTCGAGAAAATTTTTTTGTGTACTTTGCTAAATTTTTCTGTCGAGGCAAAAATTAATTGAATTTTCATTTTTTGTCAAGTTGAAAGTAACGCGCAGTCCTTTAATTTTTGTTTAATTTTGTTCGTTAATAGATGAAATAGTTTGAAATTAGATCTAGAAATATGGAAAATAATTGATATTTGTTTGAAAAATTTTTTGTGTATTTTGTCAAATTTTTCTGGCGAGGAAAAATTGATTAAATTTTCATTTTTTGACAAGATGAAAGTAACGCGCAGTTCTTTAATTTTTGTTCAATTTAGTTCGTTAATAGATGAAAAAGTTTGAAATTAGATCTAGAAATATGAAAAATTATTGATATTTGACTAAAAAATTTTTAGTGTATTTTGCCAAATATTTCTGGCAAGGCAAAATGGATTAAATTTTCATTTTTTGACAAGTAGAAAGTAAGTAAGTAAGTTCTTTAATTTTTGTTCAATTTTGTTCGTTAATGGATGAAAAAGTTTGAAATTACATCTAGAAATATGGAGAATAATTGATATTTGTTTGAAAAATTTTTTTTGTATTTTATCAAATTTTTCTGGCGAGGCATAATTATGCAAAAAAAGTACCCATATGTATAATAAACGGACAAAATTAATATTTTAGAGTATGTTTTATTATTTTAGATATTTTTTAGAATTTTTTGCGCAAATTGATACTTTTCTTTTTAATTTTTTCCGAGTGTTATCATGTAGGGTGGTTTTCAGCGTTTGATAATTTTCGTTATTAATTTAAATAATTAAATTCTATATTTCTATGAATGATCAACTATTTTAGATTTTTATTAGATTTTTGTGTGCAAATTTATTTTCGTTCCCCTGTCTGCTACTACCTGTCGTACATTTTAATTTTTGTTATCCTAATATCTCAATTTTATTTTTTGTGTAATCCTATCTGGAGAACCATACAGGTCTACGAATTTTTTTTTTTTATTTACTGTCGTTGCAGCTTGAGAACAGGGTGTCTAGCGATCCGGGAAATCCGGGATATCCGGGAATTTGCCGGGAATTTAATATTTCGTGAAAAAATCCGGGAATTTGTAAATAGATCCGGGAAATCCGGGAATTTTTTAAAAATGTCGGGAAAATATAATATAGTGTACTTTAAAAATTTTAGAAGGTGGTGCGATTGTATATATATTAATTGTATTCGATAATAATACTTATTTTAGTGTTTCATTTAAAATATTTATTATTTTTCTGACCCCAAATTTATAGATAAAGCTTAAAAGTTTCAATTTTAGTATTTTAATCTTTATGAAATTTAAAAAATTGGGTTAATACAGATAATCAAAATACCTACGAATTACAAATTTTTTGTATGAAGATAGCAAAAAATAGTATTAAATTTTTATATCTTAAAGTCATTATAATTTAAATAAATTCCAAATGTAAATTAATTCATATTCCAATTTGTTCAAACTTTTAAATTTCAATTAATTTAAATTTAAATGCATATTAATTAATTCAAAATAAGTAAATAATATTAATTATTTTTCATATTCACAATGATTCTTACAATATTTCTAAGAGACTTCAATTCTTTGAAACTGCTTAATTTTTATCTCATAATTTTTTATTTTTACAAAATTTAAAAAATTTTATTCCTTTCACTTTTGGTATTTTTTGTTTGTTTATATTTGTCGTTTTATTTTAGGATTTTCATTAATTATCTTCTTTTTATGCATATTGTTTAATATTATTTTACACAATTTTGTTATTGTAACATTCACTAAACTTTTTATTTCGATGATTTTCATAATTATTTCCATATTTTTAAAAATAAGTACGCTCATTGTTATTATAAAAATGTTTTTGGTTTAATTTGTCTAAACTTTTTTATTTTTAAAAGATTTTTAAATTTCTTTTTATTTTATTTTTATTAATTCTGATTTTTTAGTAGATTCTAACCAAAATTGATTATTTTTTGTACTTTTTACATTTTTTACAGTTTGTTAGATAATGGAAACAAACTTTACTCCATTTTCTTCCTATTAATTTTTTTGATTTTTCACTTTTTTTGTCCTTCATTGCTTTTAATTAATTCTTTAATTTTTCTCATCATTTTTCCATTTCTTAGAAACATTTTTTCTTCTTTTAAATTGTTTAGTTTTTATCTCATAATTACGAAAATTACGTAATTACGAAAATTACAATTTTGTTCTCTTTAGTCTTTAGTAATATATTTTAAAGTTTTTTTAATTATCTTCTTATTTTTTATTTTAGTTTAAAAAAAATGTCCTTAAATAGTTTAATTTTTTTAAAAGAGTTCCACTTTTTATATATTTTTATGCCTTTATTTTATTCCTGTGTTGTTTTCTTAATTTTTTCTAATTTCTTTAATAATGTCCGCTTGACATTTTTTAAATTGACTGTTTTCTTTTTATGTTCTTAATTTTGCGATCATATGAAATTTAAAATATTTTTTTGAAATTTTCTCATTTATTCGACATAATTTATTTGATTTTGCTTAAATGTTTAATTCTTTATTATTTCTTATTATATGTTCTATCAGTTTAAAAAATAAAAAAATACAAATAAACATTTTGAGCTTTCATATACTGATAATATTTAAAAAAATCAATTTTTGATTTATATAAAAAAAGTCCGATTTAAAAAAAATCGGATATTTTTTTTTTTAAATCATGATTTTTATCAGCCCAGTTATAAAAACATTAAAAAAGCTGCTAAACTACTTTATAATATATTATTTTAAAATTGGAATATTTAATTTTTATTTTTAAAAATCCGGGAAAATTGTGCTCTAAGATCCGGGAAATCCGGGAATTTGCCGGGAATTTAAAATTGCTAGTTTGCTAGACACCCTGGAGTATCTTTGACCGCTTCGAGAACAACAAACTTGGTCAAATTATGCGTAAGAGTCAGGACAAACTTGTTTTCACGCTTTGTTGTTACAAAAGGTCCCAAATGATCCAGGTGGATCGTTGCAAAGGGGCGGTCACCTGCCGGAATTGGATGGAGTTCACCCGGTTGTTTTCCTCGTGGTTGTTTATTTTAATGGCACGGCAGACAATTGTCTATATGCCTCTTTAGATATTGTCTCATGGATGGAAAATTATAATGACGTCGAACCCGTTCGTGCGTTTTTTCCAAGCCAAAGTGACTCGACAAGTCATGTACCTTTATTGCTATCGCTTTTCGCGTAGAAAAAGGGACGACGTATAATTCGATCTGTCGGTCGTTTCGATTTTCGATTTTATAGAGTAAACCGTTAATGAGTTTATAACCTTCTATTTCTGCACAATCTGACTTAGAACGATTTTTTTCGTCTTTTTCAAGAATCGTCACTTTTGACTGAACTCGCGGGTCGGAACGTTGATGCATTAATATCTTTTCTTCAAAACACATTGTATTCATTACAAACTCATTAGCGGCCTCGTCCGCTAAACACGGAGCAAATACAGGTGCCCGCGACAATGCATCCACGTGCTGCATCTTTTCCCCTTTTCGATATTCTACCTCGAAATCTAATTCACTTAACGCGTTTGCCCAACGTGCCACTTGGGGGTTCTTGGTTTTATTAGCATTAAGAAAAACAAGGGCCTGACAATCTGTCACGACTTTAAATTTTAAGGCAATAATCCAAGGTCTTAAACGTCCTACCGCCCAAATAACCGCGAGTAACTCTAATCTGCTAGAGTGATATCGAGTCTCGGCTTCGGTTGTTCGTTGACTTAAAGCGTACACAAGTTTTAATTTATCAGTTTCATCGGCCTGAAACAACATTGCGCTTAGTCCATCTTTACTGGCATCACAATGCAGTTCAGTTTCCGCGGACTGTGGCGAATACACTCCGAGTACCGGCTTCGAAGTGAGTTTATTTTTCAGAGTTGAAAATGCCTCCTCTTGTTCAGCGGTCCAATTAAACGGAATTCCTTTTTGAGTAAGATAAGTCAAAGGTGTAGCAATTCTCGTGTAGCCCGGGATAAATCGACGAAAAAATCCCGCCATACCAAGAAAACGTCTTACATTGTGTAAATCGGTAGGCGTTGGAAATTTCCCTATAGCCTCTACTTTATTTGCTCCCGGTTGGATTCTATACGCGCTGATTATTAAGCCGAGAAACTCTACTTCTTTAACGCCAAACTTACACTTCGATAATTTTAAAGTTAAACCGGCCTTCTCTAAGGCTTCGAGTGTTTGACGAATAGGCTCTAGTAATCCAGCCCAATTTTTAGCGACAATTTAAATATCGTCCAGATAAAAGACTAAAATTTTATTTCTTAATGGACCCAAACCGAGCTCCATCGCTTTAGAAAAATAAAAAGGAGCATTAGTCAAACCAAAAATAGTCCGAGTAAACTCCCCAGATTCATCAGGTGTCACGAACGCAATTTTGTATCTCGCGCTTTCCTTAAGAGGTACTTGCAAATACCCGTGGGCCAAATCAAGTGTAGCGAACATTTTAGACCCCGCTAGTACCTCTTGGAATTCATCTAAATTCGGTAACGGGTAATTTACTCTTTCCGTCTGAGCGTTTAACTTTCTGAAATCGACTACTAAGCGATGTTCACCGTTCTTTTTCTTTATCAACAAGACCGGACTCGCATACGGTGAAGCCGTATCTCTGACAATTCCATTCTCACGCCACTCACCTACAATTTCTTTGATGATGTCACGCTCCTCCCTCGAGGCTCGATAAGGTTTACTACACACGGGCACTGAGCCCAGCTTCGTTGTAATGTCCATTTCCACCTGAGTGGAACATCCCAGCTCGTTGATCGTCTTTGCAATTGCTCGTCGTTTATGGTTTAACAAGGACACCAACTGGCAACGCTGTTCCTTATCGATATCCTCTTCTACTTCAACCTTCTTTTCCGTGACTGGATCTCGTCGTGGGATTAACTCAGGAACTGGATGAATAGCACAAACCTGAGTTGACAGACAATCGTCTTTCTCAAGTCCAATGTTTGTCATCGATCCATTATAAACGCCGACCATCAACTCCGTATCATCATGTCGCACCTGAATAAAATTGACTGCCGAGGGTGGTAGCTGCGCAGCTTCTGCAACTGTCAGTGGAATAGAAGATTTTTCAACGTCCAATCCAGTAGCAGTTAGATCTACTTCACCTTTATTTTTGAAAATCAACTGATTGTCGATTTTAAAAAAAACTACGTGGGGTAAATCGGTGAAGGTGCGACCTAAAAACACTTCCACGGGCTGCACGTCGCGTCGTCAGGAACTACACTTAACACTACTTCGTGGCCTGTGACTCCGTCCACCGTGACTGCAGTCTTTATAAATCCGTATGATTTCACAGGATCATCACTACTCGGACCAAAACGGACCAGTTTCAGAACTTCCCGTTTCATTTCGAAACCTCTTGATAGTACGGAAGACGCTTGAATTGTACACACGGAGCATCCCGTATCAATCATCGCGACCATCTTTATCATCTTAATCATCGCGACAAGGTTAGTGTCCATTGACACTAACCTTCTTAAGATATTTATCTACGTTTCGTCCCTCAGATTGAGACAATACCCGCACTTCTTCACTTTGCACTTTTATCGACTTCGTACAATTATAGGCCGTGTGACCAACTTCTGAGCACTTCGAACAGACTTTCTTTGGACACTTTTTGGCAAAGTGCCCTTCTTCGCGGCAAGAAAAACAAATCGGTTTCTTTTCACTGTTCACTTGAGTTTTTCCTACTTGCGAGGTGGATTCCTTTTGCAGAGAATTTTTGACATCCTTTTTCAGATACTGATTGTCGGTCCTTTTCTCCACCTTAGGTGCATTTCTCTTTTGATCCCGTCCTCTCTTCTCATATAATTGCTTCAGGAATTGATCATGTGATTGTAAATCCGAGAAAAGATCGTCCTCGTCGGCGTAAAACTTTGCGCTGGCATGCTGGATCAAATCCTTATATCTCAATCCTAAAATCACCTGTTTCTTTATCGACTCAAAAGATAAATTTAAAGGTCGACATAGACGAACTTTGTCCTGAAAATATTCGGCTACATTTTCACCGAGTTGTTGTTCGCGTTGTGTCATCTTTACCCACGCTTCGGCTGGACTACTTCTCAAAGGACTATTTCGTGAACAAAAATTTTGTTGTCACTGGGAATTCAAAAATCTTGAGGATAATTGTTATTATTATTAAAACGAGCCCTACGATCTTCCTGCGGAAATCCTCTCCTTGATGTAGATTGGTCGAAATCTTCTTGAATTAAAGTTTTCTCACGCTGGGAATTTCCGTAATATGACATAGTGGGTGGATCTATTCTTTGATCATTATTTCCTCGAATCGTTGCGTTTTCCGATCGCGTATCGAAGAAGCCTGGAGCAGATGAACGAGATGCCTCACTTCTTGCTTCACTAACGGAACGAAAACTTTCATCATGGCGTGTCGTCCCAGAACCGATTTCACTTACGAGAGTTTCCATACCAAAAAGATCAAAGTTGCAAGTCAAGTTTTTGATTTTGATCAAAGTTGGTCAATTTGTAGTATTTAGGGGTTATAATAACTTAGTTAAGTATTTTTGAAAAATTTCCAAAATTTTAGGAATTACGTCACTTTGAATTTTTTACCCTTTATTTTTTCAAATTCTTGTAATTTAAAGAGTTTTTAACCGATTTCAATGAAATTTATAGGGTGTTTGTAAAAAACTTTAAGGTTTTAAATAAATTGGAAGTAGATTTAAAAACTTTAAAAACTCATGTAGAAAAACACAAAAAAAAATTTTAAACCTTTTTTTCTATGTGTGCTAATTCATATTTTTTATTTTCGTCACAATATAATGAAAGCTTTTTATTTTACCTTTATTTAAAAAAAAATTGATAGAGGGTCTCTTAGTTCTCGAGATATCGGCAAAAGAGTATTACGCTTCAATTCTTCTATCCTATGAGCATAACGATTTTTGAGTTAAATTTGTTTTTAAAAATATTGTAAATGAATAAACTACAATGATTTATTCCTGACAACTATTTATGAATATTATAAGAAATAAATAAATATTTATGAATTAATAACCAATGGTAGTTTCAAAAAGTTTAAAAGTAGTTTTCATTCAATTAATTTTACCGCAAATAAGATAGAAATTTAAATGCAATTGAGGGTGATAAATTTGCCGATCTGAATTAATAGTCTAACAATTGTGAAACAATGAAAAATGTATATTACAAATTTTTCTTTGTCGACAGTAACAGGTACGTAGCTAGGGAGGGCCCAGGGGGACCGGTCCCCCCGAAAATTTTTTTACTCGTTGAAATTTTTTTACTCGTTGAAATTTTTTTTTTCTGAGAAAATCTTTTTTGCTGCGGGAGCTACGGGCATGGAATTTTGGCCCTCCCCCCCGACAAAAATTTCTGGCTACGGGCCTGGACAGTAACTCAAAAAACTGTAAGGCATAAAAAAGCGTTGCAGATTAATTTAATCTTACTTTACTACTAAACTCCAACCATTGGTTTTTTGTGACTTACACTTTAAGCCTAGTAGTTATTCCTATTAATTTTATTTTTAAAAATTGAAAAAAGTGAAAAGAAAGAACTGAAACAATTTTCTGGTTTCGCTATTGTTGAAGCTCATTAATACTACGTAAATTATTGTAAAAAATAGACCAAAACGTATTTACAACTATACATATATATACATATTTACAAGATTATTCGACTCCATGTGGTTGCCGGGACTATTTCATCGTTTTGCTTTTCGAGTAAACTTCTTTTATAGAGCAGATTTCTGTATATCTACAATGTTTGTGTCAATGAAAGCAGAAAATCGTTTGCAGAGAATCTTCAAAATCGTTTGCAGAGTATCTTGGTAAATTTTTTGCAATTAATTTTCTGCTTCCATTGATTCAAAAACTGTAGATATCCAGAAATCTGCTCTAAAAAAGAAGGTTGCTTGAAAAGCAAATCGTTAAAATGGTCCTGGTAACCACATTAAGTCGAATGATTTTATAAATAAGCATATAGTTATAAATGTATAGTTGTAAAAATTTTCTGGTCTACTGCTAACAGTTATTTATGGGAAACTGACCTATGTTGGAAAGTCATTCCAACAGTAGATAACTATAAATATATTAAAAATTATTCATTTTACCGAAACCAATCTTAGAATTTAGAAGTAAATTTAGACTAAATTATTCTGCAACGCTTTTTCGTACCTCACTGACAGAAACAGATTTTCAAACTTACTATCCACGATATTAAAATATACTAATTTTAATATCTGGGTATTAAATTTAAATATCTAAATACTAAGTTTTAATATGTGGATGCTAAATTTAAATAGCCACGAATATCCATATTTTCATGCCTTACAGTTTATAGTGTTACTGTCGACAAAGAAAAATTTGTAATATACATTTTTTATTGTTTCACAATTGTTAGACTATTAATTCAGATCGGCAAATTTATCACCTTCAATTGCTTTTAAATTTCTGTCATACTTGCTGCAAAATTAAATCAATAAAATCTACTTTTAAACTTTTTGAAACTACCATTGGTTATTAATTCATAAATATTTATTTATTTCTTATAATATTCATAAATAGTAGTCAGGAATAAATCATTGTAGTTTATTCATTTACAATATTTTTAAAAACAAATTTAACTCAAAAATCGTAATGCCAGGCTTCGCACTGTTTTGAGGGTTCAAAAATAGTAGGAAAAAGTAGCTTGCATGATTAAAAAAAGTAGTAAAAAGTAGCCAAATAGAAAATAAGATAAGTTTGATTTATTTTTACTATTAATTATTATTTTCATTTTACATGAATGTGTTACATGTTCGTTTAGTCACAGCACGTTTCAGATTTATTTAGTATTTGAAATAACAAATTATTGTTATAATACAGTCAAACTTCCATACAGCGAAAACTCATAAGGCAAGTGTTGAAGGGATTATATCGTTGAGAGTTATGACTGTGTTTGTGCCATCAAATTCAGGGCCGAAAAATTCTAGTGGAATTAGAATTAGTAAAATCAGCTCTCATAGAAAAAAAAAAAGATTTTTCTTTTTATCGAAATATTAAAAAAATTATTATGTTAGATTCTAAAAATGTTTCTACCAAACGAAAATTTTTTAAAACTTTGATTATAAAAATTATTGCAAAATGAAAATTTTAAATAGTTTTTAAATAAAAGCTTATATTTCTTAAATGATTTTTCCGATTTAAGTATACCTTGGATAGAATTAAAAGAAAAAAAGACTTCGACTTACTCGAAAATTTAAAAAAAAAATTGTTTATAAACAATTAATTTTTTGTTGTCGGCAAATATACGTTTTTAAGAATTATTTTTAAAAAAATTCTACAATTGCTTTGTAATTTGACTTAGTAACTTGACCTACAAGAAAAAGGGAAAATTTCCTTATTGGTAATTGTTAAAAACAGTCTTATTTACATATATTAATTAACATTATTGAATTAATAATAACAAAATATTAGGTGAAAATTACTTTTAAAACTTACTTGCAAAATGTCAAAATTTTCAAAGTAACAAAATTTTAATTTAAATTTCACAATCTGGCAGCAGCTAAATTCAGTTTTACAAAACTACTTGCATTTTAACCTTCAAATTCGTATTTCAAAGCACCTCGGAAAGCACATTTTTCAAATTGTAAAAAGTAAAAAAGTAGCTGATTCTCCAACACCAAATTTTGATACTGTGAAAAGGAGGGTCAAACTTGAATTTTAAAACCAAAATTGGATTTTTCACGCCTCTGGCGATGAGTTATTAGAGTTCAAAAACACTGCTTCTTCTCAAAATTTTAATAATTAAGGTAAAAGTTTTCATATTTCTCCATTATAAAATTAAAAAGTTAGTACGTCTTATGAAAGACTCAAGATGAAATAATATTTAATACTAAAATATTTAAATTCTTAAAAGAAAACTTTAATTAGAACTTTGAAAATTGTGATATTTTGCAAGTAAGTTTTATAAGTACTCTTCACCCAACATTTTATTTTCATTAATTCAATAATTAATTATTATAAGCAAATAAGACTGTTTTTAACAATTACCAATAAGGGAATTTATGTTATCTAAATCATTAATGCACTTTTTTATTTCATCTGACTAGTTGTCAAAATAACCTCTTTTTCTTGTAGCTCAAGTTACTATATAAGTCAAATTACAAAGCAATTATTGTAGAAATTTTTTAAAAATAATTGTCAAAAACGTATATTTGCTAAATTTTTGATTGTCAATTGTCAGCAAGGTATAGTTTGTCCCGAATTACCCCAACTAAGCCTATTATAAATTTGTAAAATAATTATAATCTTTCACTATTGAAAAATTCGAAAAGTTTATTAATAAAAATAATGTGATTTCAAGCATGTGATTTTAACGACAGAAGACTGACTTGTGCAAACTGTTATATAAATTTTTATTTCTCACTGCAGCCTAAATTAATAGATAAATTATTCCTTAATAATTATTATAATTTCCATTTTATATTTAAAGATCCTATGATTAAAAATGGTTGTTACATTCCTGAACGTTCACTCACTAACAGCATTTTAACGAACCTTTCTACCGCGGAAACATCAAATTTTTTTCCGACATATGGAAGTTTGACTGTAAATTAATAAATTTTTGCACTTATAAAATTAATAATCTAATACACTAGAACCTCGATTTAGCGGTCGGCTCGGGGGTAGACCGCTAAATCGAGTATGACGTCACAACATCAAAGCGAAGTTTTCATTGGTGCAGGGCTGAATATGAAAGGGCGCAGTGCCCTTCATATTTATGTAAAATTATCATCGTTCTAATATAAATCATTTAAATCATAAAACGTTATGACTTTTAGCATTTTTTAATAAAAATATGGTTTTTATTTTTTAGGCATAAATAATTACTTTTGATTTTGTTTAGATAATGTTTATACTTTGCTTAAAGGAATATTTTTTATAATAGTAAATAATTGATTGTTTATCTTGAGTAATTTTATTTATTGCACGTTTTATGTTCTCTTTACTTACGCCTTTTTTTTAACTGTTGAAGAATCTTTCCTTTTTCTTCTAATATCAATCTAATTTTTACTTTTTTATTTTCCATGACTTCCAAAATGAAGGTTACATTTATAAAAAAAATATAAACACAGTTTGCAAACTGTCATCACTCGTTTTTGTTTTTTTTTTCGCGGAGATATAAAAGTAATAACGGGGCACTGTTTTCGAGAGTACGTTACTTAGTGTAGTCGTAATTTCTGGTAGAAAGGATCAAACGACCGCTAAATCGAGAACCGCTAAATCGAGGTCCTAGTGTAACTAAATACTTTTTTTCCATAATTTTTAAAAAAGTAGCTTTTAGTAGCTTTAGGACGAAAAAAGTATTAAAAAAGTAGCCTTTCATGAAAAAAGTAGCAAAAAGTAGTAAATAGTTGAGGAGTGCGAAGCCTGTTATGCTCATAGGATAGAAGACGTGAAGCGTAATACTCTTTTGCCGATATCTCGAGAACTAAGAGACCCTCCATCAATTTTTTTTTTTAAATAAAGGTAAAATAAAAAGCTTTCATTATATTGTGACGAAAATAAAAAATATGAATTAGCACACATAGAATATCCACGATATTAAAATATACTAATTTTAATATCTGGGTATTAAATTTAAATATCTAAATACTAAGTTTTAATATGTGGATGCTAAATTTAAATAGCCACGAATATCCATATTTTCATGCCTTACAGTTTATAGTGTTACTGTCGACAAAGAAAAATTTGTAATATACATTTTTTATTGTTTCACAATTGTTAGACTATTAATTCAGATCGGCAAATTTATCACCTTCAATTGCTTTTAAATTTCTGTCATACTTGCTGCAAAATTAAATCAATAAAATCTACTTTTAAACTTTTTGAAACTACCATTGGTTATTAATTCATAAATATTTATTTATTTCTTATAATATTCATAAATAGTTGTCAGGAATAAATCATTGTAGTTTATTCATTTACAATATTTTTAAAAACAAATTTAACTCAAAAATCGTTATGCTCATAGGATAGAAGAATTGAAGCGTAATACTCTTTTGCCGATATCTCGAGAACTAAGAGACCCTCCATCAATTTTTTTTTTTAAATAAAGGTAAAATAAAAAGCTTTCATTATATTGTGACGAAAATAAAAAATATGAATTAGCACACATAGAAAAAAAGGTTTAAAATTTTTTTTTGTGTTTTTCTACATGAGTTTTTGAAGTTTTTAAATCTACTTCCAATTTATTTAAAACCTTAGAGTTTTTTACAAACACCCTATAAATTTCATTGAAATCGGTTAAAAACTCTTTAAATTATAAGAATTTGAAAAAATAAAGGGTAAAAAATTCAAAGTGACGTAATTCCTAAAATTTTGGAAATTTTTCAAAAATACTTGACTAAGTTATTACTACCCCTAAATACTACAAATTGACCAACTTTGATCAAAATCAAAAACTTGACTTGCAACTTTGATCTTTTTGGTATGGAAACTCTCTTACCGATCGGAATAATTCATTATCGTGTAACAATGGAACTTCCCGGGGCTCGAAATATAAATTTGGAACACTCATAAAAGATCTTAAAGGTCTCTCGAACATGGGAGTGGAGTGCGAACCTCTTCTCGTGCGAAAGTTTCCTTTATTCCGATTATCCAAATTTCTGTTCTCGCTGACATCTTCAAAGGTCTCATCGATTACGTGATAATCGCTGAAATCTCTAGAACGTCTCCAATCGTTTCTCCTCATGATTAAGAATACGTAATTAATGTTTAATCAAAGGCACAAAACTCCAAAAGAAAGATCTTTATTAATCAAGATGGCGTCTCTTCGCGCCTCGCGGTACGAGTTTGTTCTCGTCTAGAATTTTCTCGACGCCAAGATGGTGTCTGGATACAAGCGCTCGGACGCGCGAATTTCACTTACTATACTTCACTCAGGGTTTTTGAGGAATCAATCCCACTTCTGAAATGTTATAAATTTTCTCTCAGGGTGAAAAGGAAAGAGACACAATTAAACACATGGGATTAAAATAAACAAAATGAGTACTATTTATTGATAGATTCTTTCACACTGCCCCTAACCTCTCACTTCTCCCTCTTAGTCTCACGTCAGTACACTTTTATTATTATTTCAAGCGACAACTTGGGTAAATTCGGATTATCTGGCAACGACCGAATTATCCGCCCAGCAGATTCTTACTTCCGGCATCTACCGAAGATAATCATCAAGATACAAATCTGGGCTCGGTTCACAACCGACTGACTGACCCACGCTCCGGGCCCATCCATCGACCATTTCCCCTCTCTATCGTCGCGCGCAGGCGCAGTGCAATTTCGAACCTTTTCAAATATCGCGGGAACACACATAATATTTAAATTAAAGCAAACTAGAATACCGACATATGTACTTATAGATACTAAATAAAATGTTTTTATTACACAATTTTGTTATTATAACATTCTCTCAACTTTTTATTTCGTTGATTTTCATAATTATTTCCATATTTTTAAAAATAAACACGCTCATTTTTTTGTAAGTTTATTAAATTTTGTTCACATCCTGTCTCTTTTTAGCGAGATTTTTTGCAAACTTACTTATTCTTCTACAACATTTTTAGATTTTCTTTATTTTTCTAAATTTATTGTTTGACTTATTTTAAGTGTAATATTATAGGTGAGTGGGCCCCAAGTTGGACACTTTTTCGATTTATTGCTGTATAATCCAAACCAAATATACTCTCTAAATTTGAAACAGCGCAATGTATAGGGGAGAGTGGCTATCAATGTACCGGGTTTTTTTCAAGGTCATAGTACTTATTGAATTTCACCAATTTCAAGCACTTCTTTGCATCAATATAAAACTACAACACTTATCTAGGTAATGCACACATATTTTACACGATTTATTTTGATTAAATAATAAAATTTAGGATTTTTCTAAAGTAACAAGCTATTTTCATTTTCAATAAACTGGGTACACAATGAACCACCTCTATAAAAATACTAAAAATGTTCAACAATAATAATATTGCAATTTTCACTTTGTAAAAAAACTTGTTTTCTATCAAATACTATAAAAAATTGTTACTTAACACTTTTTAATTGATAATGTATAACATAAATATACCTCAAATTTAAGTTAACTAGCTAAAATGCTATTTTAGTTTTGCTATGTTGAGAAAAGTACTGAAAACAATCGCTGTAACATGCTGTATGCATGCCTAGTTTTATAATCAAGCATACCACTCTGGAAATCGAAAATACACTGAAATTCCAGGTGGTTCATTGTCATATTTCAAAATCTTTATCTCATTAGAATATTGTAGTTAAGGCCCAAAACAAAATAAATCGTAAGTACATTTATTTTTAAATAGCCTTATTTCAATTAAAAAACGTGTTCGTATTTTAGGTAAATTTTTTCTTCAGTACATCAAAAACAGTTTTTTCCAGTTTTCTGTATAAAGAATAAATCCACACGTCTCAAATTTATGGACGTAGTGTGTTTACGCAAACTTCATTTATATTTAAAATTAGGAGAATTTTTATTTAACTGTTTCTGAGAAAATTGAAATGGTTCATTGAAAAAACTGGTACATTGATGGCCACTCTCCCCTACAGCTGTTTCAAAAACAGCGTATATACGCTGGTGAATTAGTGAATTTTGCTGTTAATCAGTGAACGTGACGTTACGAAATTTTATTTTTATGTTTCATATGAAGTATTTAATACTTAAAGTTCGAGGTATATAATTTGAAACAGTTCTTAATGTATTTGTTGTGCGAAAAATAAGAAATTTTTTTAATCACAGTGTAATAATTACTGTTGAATTTTTTGTTATTAACGTTGAAAATAACATCCATCATAAAAATAGGGGGGGGGGGGCAAGAAACGTGACGTACTTTTAGGGGTACGTGTTTACTCTCACGCGACAGAGCGTGACAGGAGGGGGAGGGGTCAAAAATTAAAAAAAGATGAGTGACGTCATTTGTGAACGCTGTTTTGAAACAGCTGTATACTTTGGGCTGGTTAAACAGCGAATTTTCGCTGTTTCAAATTTAGAGAGTAATATATTAAAATGTTTTATATCGGATGAAAGTACAATTTATAAGACATCTTATGGCCACAGGGATAAAATTTTATTTTGAACATAAACATTTTTTAAAGCATTTTTTCTAATTGTTAAAATTTTCGGTCTAAAAAGAAGTGGCTCCAAGATGGACACCTTCTTAAAAGTTTCTGGAAAATTGTAAAAAATAAAAAATGAACATCGTGTAACAATTCTTAAACTAATTTTTAATCATTATACGGAATTTATCAAGAAATAACATTTTTAAAAACTTCAATCTAATAGCTTAACAGTAAAAATTAATAAAATATCGAAAAATATAGATATATCAAATTCTCTAACGATAACATCACATTTTATAGTAGAAAATAAAAAATTTTAATTAATTGTCTCAAAAAATTATTAAAAAAAGTGTAAAATCGAAAATATGCAAATAAATACATTGAGATTTGAGGCCTGTCCATCTTAGGCTACATGACACCATTTTTTAATCCCCAGTAAAAATATATATATACGAACACTAAATTAGTAAAATTATTTTAGGACATTATTATACGATAAATAAAGAATATTATAACGTTATAAGTACTCATTCTAAATCGTAAATTTAAATAACTTTACCAACTTGAGAAAAAACTGTTACAAAACTTTTTTTAGACACAAAATTACGTGGTATGTGTAGAAGAAAGACTAATTGGTTTTTTTCTTGAAATGTACCTCAAAATTTTCGTCTATACAAACAACAAAAATGACAGAAAGCATAAGGCGCTATCACCTTAAACAAAAATTTTATACGAAATGTTTATCTTGGGGCCCTGTTCGTCTTGGGACCCACTCCCCTTAAAATGTTTTTGGTTTAATTTGCTTAAGCTTTTTTTATTTTAAAAGCATTTTTAAGTTTCTTGTGTAGACTTTTTATTTATCTTGATATATACACTTTTTATGTTATTTTTTGTACTTTTTACATTTTTTTAGTTTGACAGATTGAGGAAAAAACATTTCTCTATTTTCTTCCTATTTATTTAATTTTCTTGATGTATTTTTTTAGTTCTTCCTTGCGTTTTAATTAATTCTTTAATTTTTGTCATTATTTTTCCATTTCTAATAAACATTTTCCCTTCTTTTCAATTGTTTAGTTTTTATTTTATAATTTCAAATTATAAAAATAAATAGTTTAATTTTTTGAAAAGAGTCTCTGCTTTTTTATATATGGGGCAAATTTTCTCAAGTGTCCAACGTCAAAATTAAAAGTTGTTGAATCGGTCTAATATTTGCACAAACTTTAGTGCTATGGGTAAGTACTTTAACTACCAAATATTATGCAATTTAATTTAAAATTGTAGAGGGGTGAGGGGGTTGAAGATTTGGGTAAAGTAAGAACATTGAGTTTTTTAAAAAATCGTAGCCGCTAAGTAACAAAATGAAAAAAAATTTCACCTGTAAGTTTTCAAAAGGTTTTTTCCTGCTCTTTCACACGGTGAAAAAAATTTTTTTTAAAATCAAAATTTAACACTTTTTTTTGAAAATTAAAATTTTTTTGGACTTTTTTTCAAAATGGACCCTTTTTTTATTTTTTTTTTTTGTCTTAAAAGAAGGCTCAAGTTGTGTACTTTAAACATACTAAAAGAACAAAATGACGTTTTTTGTTGTTTTCGAATTATTAATTAATTAATTAATAAAAATTTATAAAAATTAAAATAATTTACAAAAAACTTAAGTTCCGGCAATTCTGAATACACCACTTAGAAGCTTATCAAAATGCGCATCCAACGAGCCCTACATGAAGTATTTTGGATAATTTTATGATTTATAAATAAATATTTATAAAAAATTAATTAACAAATAAATATCATCTATAAAAATAAAGGAAGAGTGTTGAATTTTTTTTTATTAGGAAGTTTTTACAATCCTACATTAAAATATATCTAGCTAAAGTATTTCCAACCAATGAAAATTAAAATAAGACATTTTTACATCCACATCTTTATACATGCGCCGCGTCGCGCTGCACAACTTCGTTAAAGCTACTTGTGTAACCACCGAGCCTAATATTCTTATTTTTTTTTCTACAGAACAGTTATTATTCATTTTTTAATAACTAAATATTATATTTTTTCATAATAATTTGTATAATTTAATTTTATATATAGGTATCGTTTTCAAAATTACAAAACTTAAAATTTTTTTATAAAAATAATTAAAATTTTTTGATCCTAATATTTAATATTATGTCCATTATTTTTAAAACTCGATTTAATTACCTTCTGCTTCCTCTTGGAGGAAATATTTAACATTTTTTCATCCAAACTCAATTTATAGATGTTTGAATTTTAGTGCGCGTTTAATCTAGTGTTATGAATTTTAATATAAAAATGTCTTATTTAAATTTGCAATGGTTGGAAATACTTTAGCTAGATATTATTTAATGTAGGGTTGTAAAAACTTCCTGATAAAAAAAAATTCAACACTCTACCTTTATTTTTATGGATGATATTTATTTGTTAAATTATTTTTTATAAATATTTATTTATAAATCATAAAATTATCCAAAATGCTTTGTAACGAAGTGAAATTTTGATATGCTCCGAATTTGCTCGCCGGAGCCAAGGTTCTCGGATTATATTCACTTATGCTGATAAACTAAATTTTGACCATAAATATTCTTACTTAATTTTCTACTGTCGCTTTGAGGTTAGGTATAGTCAGTAAAACTCTCAGAATTTCTATTAGTAAGAAATAACAAATAATATATTGTAAACAAAATTAAGAAAAGTACAAAAAAATAATAATATGATATAAAATAGATTTAAATAAGAAAAATAACAAATGATAAATTTAACAATAAAATATACTAAATAAAAATACAATAAAATGCTTGAAGAGCCGATGATAAACAATAAAAGAAATCATTTTCTTTTTCTCCTTAATCCAGGACTACGTCCTGCCAGAACTCTGGTGAATTCGGTAATTTCGGAATCTATAAACAAATAAAAAAAAATAAAGAAATAATGTAGATTACAAAAAAAATAAAATAATATATATTTTATTCAACTAGAATTATCCGGAATATTCGGTCGCGGATCAAGTCGGTAAACTCCGTCTCCTTTCAATATAAATTACGGACGAACCGCAAAAAAATATTGCCGCCGTCATTCACCGTGATGTTAAATAAAATTGACCATCTAGACACGTATGATCAATTCGCGGTTACGTAAAATGACATTAATTATCAGGTAAGACAATAAATTAATTAATTCATTTTTACGTTAATTACGCGCTTCAGTCCGGTAAAAAACAATTTAATCTGAAAGCGTAATTTCAGGTGCGCGGTGAATTTATTTGGAGAACAGTTAAACAACGCGGGTGTTCACGTAGCAAAGTCTATTCTCCAATGACATAGCACTGGGAAAAGCCCATGTGACAATCTGCGTCAATGATCCGGCACGGGAGATTTTAAAATTGTTTCGAACACTTTCCTACGTATAAGTGTTCTAACAATTTTCTCGAATTCTCTGATCATTCGTGAAGGACCACGTCAATGAGCAGAAATTCGTCACGGAGTATTCTTTACTCAAACCAGGATTCCTTAGTCTACGAAGTAGATGTCCAGAATTTTATCGTGTCTGAGACTCCACGGTGAACCGTGACAAATCGGGACGCATAAATTTATACCGATTGACATTTGATCGACTGGACATTTCGACGAAGGGCATTTGGACGAATTGACATTTGGACGAAATGACATTTGGACGAATCGACATTTGGACGAAATGACATTTGGACGAATCGACATTTGGACGAATCGACATTTTGACGAAAGGACATTTGGACGAATCGACATTTTGACGAAAGGACATTTAGACGAATCGACATTTTGACGAAAGGACATTTGGACGAATCGACATATGGACGAAATGACATTTGGACGAATCGACATTTTGACGAAAGGACATTTGGACGAATCGACATTTTGACGAAAGGACATTTGGACGAATCGACATTTGGACGAATCGACATTTGGACGAAAAGACATTTGGACCAATCGACATTTTGACGAAAGGACATTTGGACGAATCGACATTTTGACGAAAGGACATTTGGACGAATCGACATTTTAACGAAAGGACATTTGGACGAATCGACATTTGGACGAATGGACATTTGGACGAATCGACATTTTGACGAATGGACATTTGGACGAATCGACATTTTGACGAAAGGACATTTGGACGAATCGACATTTTGACGAATGGACATTTGGACGAATCGACATTTTGACGAAAAGACATTTGGACGAATCGACATTTTGACGAAAGGACATTTGGACGAATCGACATTTTGACGATTGGACATTTGGACGAATGGACATTTGGACGAATCGACATTTTGATGAAACGACACTTGGACGAATCTTTTTTGACATATAAGTTTACTCTCTATGTTGTACTTGTTCATGGTTTCCAATTATCAAATATTCCAAGTGTTGATAGGGTTCAGTGTTTATCCGAGAGATGGAGCTAGGAGAATTACAATTGTGTATAAAATGAAATTTTTATATTTTTTGATAATTTTTAGGTAATTTACCTACAGATTACCTAAATTTTAATACCCCTAGCTCCATCTCACGGAGAAACAACACTTGGAATATTTGATAATTTGAAACCATGAACAAGTACAACATAGAGAGTAAACTTATATGCCAAAAAAGATTCGTCCAAGTGTCGATTCGTCCAAATGTCTTTTCGTTAAAATGTCGATTCGTCCAAATGTCCTTTCGTCAAAATGTCGATTCGTCCAAATGTCCATTCGTCAAAATGTCGATTCGTCCAAATGTCCATTCGTCAAAATGTCGATTCGTCCAAATGTCCTTTCGTCAAAATGTCGATTCGTCCAAAAGTCCTTTCGTCAAAATGTCCATTCGTCAAAATGTCGATTCGTCCAAATGTCCATTCGTCAAAATGTCGATTCGTCCAAATGTCCTTTCGTTAAAATGTCGATTCGTCCAAATGTCCTTTCGTCCAAATGTCCTTTCGTCAAAATGTCGATTCGTCCAAATGTCCTTTCGTCAAAATGTCGATTCGTCCAAATGTCCTTTCGTCAAAATGTCGATTCGTCCAAATGTCCTTCCGTCAAAATGTCGATTCGTCCAAATGTCTTTTCGTTAAAATGTCGATTCGTTCAAATGTCCATTCGTCAAAATGTCGATTCGTCCAAATGTCCATTCGTCAAAATGTCGATTCGTCCAAATGTCCTTTCGTCAAAATGTCGATTCGTCCAAATGTCCTTTCGTCAAAATGTCGATTCGTCCAAATGTCCTTTCGTCAAAATGTCGATTCGTTCAAATATCCTTTCGTCAAAATGTCGATTCGTCCAAATGTCGATTCGTCCAAATGTCCTTTCGTCCAAATGTCGATTCGTCCAAATGTCCTTTCGTCCAAATGTCGATTCGTCCAAATGTCCTTTCGTCAAAATGTCGATTCGTCCAAATGTCCTTTCGTCAAAATGTCGATTCGTCCAAATGTCATTTCGTCCAAATGTCGATTCGTCCAAATGTCGATTTGTCCAAATGTCATTTCGTCCAAATGTCAATTCGTCCAAATGCCCTTCGTCGAAATGTCCAGTCGATCAAATGTCAATCGGTATAAATTTATGCGTCCCGACAAATCTCAGGATGATCCTGGCCAGAGGAAAGCAAAAGTTTTCTTTTGATTTTTCATTGGAGGACCAATGCTAAAATCTCCGGAACGGTTTCCAGATATCATTTCAGAGTAACTTATCCGAGATGTTCCTCGATCTGCCCCTTGGGGCTGCTCAATCATTTTACTTTGCGCCATCTGCGCTGTGTCTGGCGTTCCGCGCCATCTTCCGGCGATGCGCGTGTCAGGATGCGCGGCTGTCTAGCAAATACTTCTGCTAGACCACGTTTTGACAGTTTAAAAATAAGTCGAAAGTGTAACTTAACCTCAAAGTTAAGTTTTAATTTATTTTACTCAAAAATAAATTATCAGTGAAAAAGTCATGTGCAATTGTGAGGTTCGTCACAACTTCATATAGGGCTCGTTGGATGCGCATTTTGATAAGCTTCAAAGTGGTGTATTCAGAATTGCCAGAACTTAATTTTTTTGTAAAGTATTTCAATTTTTATAAATTTTTATTAATTAATTAATTAATAATTCGAAAACAACAAAAAACTTCATTTTGTTCTTTTAGTATGTTTAAAGTACACAACTTGAGCTTTCTTTTAAGACAAAAAAAATAAAAAAAAGGGTCCATTTTGAAAAAAAGTCCAAAAAAATTTTAATTTTCAAAAAAAAGTGTTAAATTTTGATTTTAAAAAAAAATCTTTTTCACCGTGTGAAAGAGCAGGAAAAAACCTTTTGGAAATTTACAGGTGAAATTTTTTTTCATTTTGTTATTTAGCGGCTACGATTTTTTAAAAAACTCAATGTTCTTACTTTACCCAAATCTTCAACCCCCTCACCCCTCTACAATTTTAAATTAAATTGCATAATATTTGGTGGTTAAAGTACTTACCCTTAGCACTAAAGTTTGTGCAAATATTAGACCGATTCAACAACTTTTAATTTTGACGTTGGACACTTGAGAAAATTTGCCCCATATAATTATGTCACTCTTTGATTCTTGTGCTGTTTTTTTTTAAATTTTTCATTATTTCTTTAATAAACTACTTACAAGTAAACATGTGGAGATTTTATATACTGATCATATTTTAAAAAAATCATGATTTTTATCAGCCCTGCTTTTTAGAATTTTTGAGATAAAATCTGTAGGTAAACTAAATCTAGCAATTTGCTAATCAGCCCATTAATAGCCTTGAAATCAGCCCAGAAATCGGCTCAAAGTCGGCCGTGGTTGGCCAGCCGAAGTTCTGCAATCCGATAACTGGCCAAGCAGTGGCCAAAGTTTGGCGTGCCGATGTAGGCCCGAATAATGGCCGATGCTTGGCGCGCCGAAATCCGGCTAGCCAATGTAGGCCCGATTAATGACCGTGAATGGTTCGTCGGCAAACCCTACGTGGAATGTAAAATCTACATTGTTTTTCCTCAAAAACTACTAGCGTTTCCAAAATGAAACTTCAAGATATGTTAAGTACATCTACCCAAACATTTAGTGAAATTTTGAAAAAAATAAAAAGCAATGTTTGGGTGCAGTTACGATTAAGGCCCCTCTCTGATTTTAATGAAACTTGGTATACTTACGTATATTGATGTGCTGATTACGAAAATTATAGTGAAAACTGGCACAAATTTGAATTTCATGGTAAAAAATATGTGTAAAAAATCATATAAATTTAAGTTTTTTGTATTTATCTTTTTAAATATTGCAAATATAAAAAAAGTTTTATTAAAATCGGAGGGGAATCTTATTCGGAACTTTATCCGATCCTACATCGTTTTTTCTCAAAAACTACCAGCGTTCCCAAAATTAAATTTCAAGATATGTTAAGTACATCTACCCAAACATTTAGTGAAATTTTGAGAAAAGTAAAAAGCAATGTTTTTTCAAAAATGGTTTCTAAATTTTTAAATTTTCGAAAAAAATTATTTTTCACTTTTTGTTTTTTGTGTTAATTTTAATCATAAATTTACTTAAAACCAAACAATTATTTCTATAAAATCTGAAATCGGTTAATTAGAACCAAAGTTACATAACTTTAAAAAAAAAAGGAAAAATTTTCAAAATGACATATTTCTGTTAATTTTGAAAATTTTGAATGACTAAGGTAAATGACCCAGTCGCGGCACAACTAAGGATATTCGATAGTATTTCATATTTTTAAAAATAGAAAATGAATAGTATTATTGCAATTACTACGTTACTTTGGAAGACTAAACATTGAAATTTCATGTAAAATGATTAAAAACCTTTTTTATCTATTAAATAATTCAGAAATTTGTTTTAAAAAAGAAAATTCATTTGTACCAATGGTTGCACACAAAAACTTTCATTGTCCTAGTCGTGCAGTCCCAATCGCTGCACAAGACTTAGGTTATAAATCACTTATTTGTAAATGAAATAAATAGCAATTTTGGTTAAAATTTTTTATTTTCTAATAATAAATAATAATTATATTAGTATTTCATTAGGTTTTTATTTTTATATTTAGTGAAAATAGTATAATTTTTGAGATATTGTTTATAGTTTTTAAACTGAAAATTGATTTATTTTTATGCCATAAGATCAGGGACTGACACGAAAACCGAAACAAAATGTATTTTATTTTTGTTTTGTTTCGGTTTTGAAAAACTGAAACAAAATATCAATTTAATTTTGTTTTGTGTTGAACCTGAAACGAAAAGGCTCTGAATTACGTTTTCGTCTCATGCCCGAAACGAAAAGGCTTCGAATTTTGTTTTCGTTTCATGCCCGAAACGAAAATCCGCTCCGAATTCCGTTTTCGTTTCTCATAAAAAAGGCTCTAAATTTCACAAAAACAATTTTAAACACAATTCTTTTCTTGCAGGAGACGAAAACGTAATTCAGAGCATTTTCGTTTCAGGCTCAATACAAAACAATATTGATTGTACATTTTTGTTTCGTCACAACAATTCAAAACAGAAACAGAATTCGGTTTTCGTGTCAGTCCCTGCATAAGATCTAATTCTGTGAATAGATCTTCATTTACAATATTCTACATGTTTTTTCTAAAGTCAAAATTCTTGTTTTGCTTTAGAAACCAAAAATTTTATTTTATAAAACAATAATAAAAAATCGATACTTTCTTTGGGTTACATTATGTTTAATACAAATCTTAAATCGAAAATAACCATATATATTATTATTATTAATCATTTTACAAAATTTTCAAGAGTAAAGAATAAATTGAAACTTGAAATAAAATAAATACTCACGTTTTTTATTATCAGACAGATTATTTTTATTTTCAAAATATCATGAAACGTCAGTTAGATTCACTACTTTAGCCATGTTCAGGCACTCGTACACTTACTGTTTTCATGCACCAGTCGATTAACTTTAAATTTTATAATAAACCACAAAATAAAATTCACTTACCTTTTATAATATGCATTTTATATATAATCCTCGTAAATATAAAGTTAAAAGAAACACGAATTTCAGTAAGGTAGTTAATATTTCATTACTTAAAACTTCATCAATGTCTTACGAAAAACATAAATTTGTCACTTGAAGAGTATGATTTCAGAAAAATGTGTAAGTAAATAATTTTTTGTACCAAAACTAAATCTCATTATTAAAAATATTCATATTCATTACGGTCTTTAAACTTCCATGTTTTCAGAAAAAATAATTCTTTAATAGAAAATTCATTAGGTTACTTATTTTTGTTTAATTTATTATTAACTAACGTGCAACCATTAGTATGCACTGAAAAAAAGGTTTGTTTGGCTGAACAAAAATTTTGTTGGCTCAACCAAATTCTTTTGTTGATATACACTCAACAAAATTATTTTGTTGTGCCAACAAAATTCTTTTGTTAATTATTTAGGGTAATTTCAACAAAAAAATTTGGTAGTCCCAACAAAACTTTTTAGAGCTTAACAAATATTTTGATGGCTATTATAATAAAGAAAAAAAAGTTAAACACAGATTGTGCAAATGGAAATTCCAATATTGTTTTGATTTGTTAAATAAATGAATGTTTTTAATTAAAAAATATTTAATATTTTTTGTATCTTACTGTGAAATAATGTGTAGTTATAATAATACACGTTAATATTTCTAGGCATGAAATTTATTTAAAAAAATGTGTTTATTTTTAATTTTTAAAACAATAATTGAAAGTAGTTTCATACTATTAAAAATGGAATTATTCCTTAATTATTTATTATGTTAAATAAAGTATTTTCCACAAAAAAAAAACAGAATATAAAGTAGATAGTTTTATAGGTTAGGTTTAGATTCTTGAAAACAACATATTGTGCTTAAACGTTTATTAACCTGCCACGTAAGAATCGAAATATAAATTTACTCTTTTAAAAAACCATAATATTTATTCACTTATATGACTAATTATCGACTTATGTATCATTCAGCAATACATTCTGTCAATTTTTTCACTAAACATAAAATCATAAATAAGTCCCTTTTTATTATCTTTATAAAGTATATTTTATAGTTATATTTTTTTAATTTCAAAAGTTAACTTTGTAGACATTTGATTTAGTTATCACCCATTATATAATATTCTTTTTTTTTTTAAAAAAACAAAAAATTCCAATTTATATCGATGTCTTTATGAAAACCAGACGAGAACATGCGTCAAACAGGATCGTATAGAATGCGCATGCGCCATCACATATTTGGTAATGCCAACAAAAGATTTTAATAAACTCAAACAAAATTTTTATTAAATACTACAAAATTATTTTATAATTTAAACTGTTTTTTGGTAATTCTAACTCTGAAATTTGACAAAGCCAACAAAAAATCATTAACAAAACTATTTTGTTATGATTACATTGCTATTTTTTCAGTGTGTGTGCAGCGACTGGGTCTTTTACCTTATTTGGTGGAGTTGTTTATCACCATTAAAGTAACGAATTCGCAGGAGAACACTCAAATCCCATTCAGTCACGAAAATTAGTGTGATGAACTGAGATAGAATCCACCAAATATAAAAAAGACGTTCGTAAAAACGAAAAATAGCTATTAAAAAAAGTATATACTTACTCTTCGATTTCAATCCTTATTGAAAAATAGCCCTTAAATAACTCACGTAATCGTTTCCAAAAAGAAAATCTGATGGGCAGGAAATGTTTAAATTCTGACATTTTGCGTATAACAGATGTAAACAACCCACAATCAGAGATATAAAAAAGTGCTAAGGTCATTAATGATCAATCAGGTTTTCGACAACAATATGCTCGCACAAGTGGGGAAACTATAACTGTTTTGCTATGAAAAAGGCTAAATTTTATTTTTTAAAAATGGTTTTCGAAATAACTACCTATAATTATAATTTTTCTGCAATAAAATAATTTATAGAAATAGTAGTTAGCTTTTTTATACCAAAAAAAATTATAGCTACCCCACTTGTGCGACTCTATTATTTCTAATAGATCGACAGTTGCTAATTTATATTGTCTTTTACGATCTAAAAACGTTAAATTGAAATCAGGTAAGAGCATTTCTGTTTACATCAGATTCGATTGCAGCCTTAAATACAAAAAAACACTATTAAAATACATTAAAATTTTGTATCGAGCTTTCAAAATTCAATCCTATTTAAGCTAATTTTTTTAATTATCAATATTTGAAATAAATTGTACTTAAATATCCATATTCATACAGTTATTCAAAGACATTAAAATGGGCTACATTTGTTCCCTTTCAAAAATATATTGTGCAGAAATGCAAAATGCAAATAATAAAAAAATTTAGCATAATATTTGTTTGTAGCATTTTGATCCATTTTTTTTTACACACCGTCCTTCTTTTGTTCACATTTTTTCAGTTACTGTCATATTTCGAAAAAAAGCACATTTGGTAACCCTACATTACATATTGAAAAATGAATAAAATATTTTTGTTAGCTTTTTACATGAATATATTTACAAAATATATTTTCTACAATTAAAGAATATTTACATTCCTCTAAATTATGTAATATTTATGTTTTGTATTTATTTCCATTTTTCACATTTCTGTGGAAGTTTATAAATATACATTTAATTTATAGATGTTGCTTAAGCAGTTTAAAAAAAAATTTGAAAAAGAGAATAATGTGTTTAATCGAAATGAACTGCGACTGATTACTTCAATAATAGCAACTTATTAAATACTAACTTTTTACTATTTAAATTTTCGTTTTGAAACTCATATATCATTAATATTTCGTTGTTACTATTCAAGTAGATAGCACACAAACACACAAGACAGTGTTTGGATTTGCTAATCAGAAAATTTTCTGTGCGCTCAATACGAATCTAAACAAATTTTGTTTCATCACAACAAGATTTTTCCTAACCTCAAAGACCTGTGATTTTTATATGCTAAACAACTATTTTTGAAAATTTAACTCCAAATTCTTCATCAGCTAAACTAGAAACCCTTATATATTAAGTTTCATCTAAGAAAATTTAACAATTTTTAAACCATTCTTATTCTATATTGAATCAGTAATACTAATATTCAAAGTTTGACATCAGATTAGTAATCAGAAATCTTATAGAAACGATTAAATCCAAAGTGTCATAAAAATTTAATTTTTATGTATAATCGTTAAGCATATAAAAATCGTCTTGATTTTTAAGTCAGAGAAAAAATCCTGATGTAATAGAGCAAAAACCATGGAGTAGGGGAGAGCGGAGCAATCCGAACCGGCGGGTAATTCGGCTCATAAGCGATTTCACGCTTTAATTAGAATCATGGAGTAGTATAAGGAGACCGAACGTCAATGCGAATTACACGTCACAAGTGGGCCAATATCGCGTGCCCGCAACTACTGAAGCCGTACCTCAAGTAGTTGTGGCGCCCCTGTCGGAAAAATTAAGTACTACCGTTGTAAATACGGATGCATAATATAACCTAGATAATTGTTAATTGCATTGTACAGAGCGTACAGAATTATGAAGTCCGTGTGTTTCTCGAAGTGCTTTTTAAGATTTTTTAATGAAGTGTTGTATTATAAGTTTTTAAAGAGTGAAATGCCTTCTTCTTGCATAGTGGACAAGTGTGACTCACTTGCGTCAAAATCAATATTTTGTCTTTCTTTCTTACTTAATACATATTTCACTCATACATTAGAGTTTGTATTATTGTTACTCTTCATATTACTATTATATTTATGTAAATATACACTCTAATAACTTTAATTTGATCAAATGCATCACGATCACAAGTATGTATACGTGGTATGCACATGACAGCAGCAGACGACACTTAGTGCTTTCTTTCCCCCCTAGGAGGGCCACTTCTGCTTGAGGTACGGCTTCAGTAGTTGCAGGCACGCGAAATCGGTCCATTTCGTATGAACGTCGTTCGGTCTCCTTATACTACTCCATGATTAGAATCTAGGAGGGAAAGTTCGCTATAGAATATAGGTCTCAACATTCTATTGATTCAACCTCGTGTCAGGTAGAATAGAATATTTCAGTATTGGGAAAGGATGTTTCGCCACCGTGTCACATTTTGCACACGCACAAGTCGAACAGCACCAGTTTATAAAAGAGCTTAAAAGTTCATTTTCCTTCGTTAGAGTCCACAGAATTTAGGAAACACGTGTCATGAGTAGGAGACGGCAGTTAGTTACTCCTTTACCCGAAAGGGACCGTTATGTTACTGTAATTAGAAGTAAAGTCTATAGTGAAATTAATACATTTTCTATATGTATGTGGTTCGGTCTCCTTATAATACTCCATGGCCAAAACAAAATTTAGATTTGTATTTAGTAGATAAAAATACACAGGAAAAATAAATTTTAATCAACCAACACCAACACTTTATTTTTTATGTGATGGTGTCACGATTATATTCAAATTAAAATTTCAATATTAGAAAAAAGTTATGAATTATCATACAAATGTTTACTTTGCATTGTTTTAATCCTAACCATAAGTTGTTCCTTCCATTGTTCTTCAGTGATGGTGTTTGCCCATTCTGGAATAGATGTGTTAGGTAAAGAGAAAGAAGCCATTACGTCTTTAACCTGATTGATTTTGTCTGCATCCATATCTATGTTTGAACAATTACAAGAAGACCAAACCTGCACTGTTTCTGACTGCATCTGCAACTGAGAACTTAAAATTATTGTTTGCTACGGATTAGTTAATCAAATATTTTTTAAATGTTTAGGAATTTTAAGGGCATGTCCCAGATCTTGGAACCACTTGAGACTAAAATGTAGAATTCTATCTTATCTCCCATATTTAATTTGTTAATAATTTAATTGTTTTTAAAAATTGTTAATAAGTTGAACATTCATGACACACTTTATGACACTTTTCAAACGATTCCCAAAATTTTAAATCGATATCTTCTCTAGTTTAGGCTTAAGTACGTGTAAAAAAATTAATCAATATTACCGACTCTTTTTTTAATTTTTTTACGTGTAAAAAAATTAATCAATATTACCGACTCTTTTTTTAATGTCGGTAATATTGATTAATTTTTTTACACGTACTTAAGCCTAAACTAGAAAAGATATCGATTTAAAAATTTGGGAATCGTTTTCGAAAGTCATAAAGTGTGTCATGAATGTTCGACTTATTAAAAATTTTAAAAAACAATTAAATTATTAACAAATTAAATATGGGAGATAAGATAGAATTCTACATTTTAGTCTCAAGTGGTCCCAAGATCTGGGACATGCCCTTAAATTATTTCTGAACTTTTAATTACTAATTGTTCTATAAGTATTTTCAAATTAAAATTGTTTTTAAATATTTAAGATTATTCAATTTTCAATTCACAATAATAATTTGGGATGTTATAGAATAGGGGACGGACATGGCCCCAAGATGGACATTTCGTATAAAATTTTTGTTTAAGGTTACAGCGCCTTATGCTTTCTGTAATTTTTGTTGTTTGTATAGACGAAGATTTTGATGCACATTTGAAGAAAAACATGGTATTTCTAAACATACCATGTGATTTTGTGTTTAAAAAAGTTTTGTTACAGTTTTTTCTTAAGTTGGTAAAGTTATTTGAATTTGTCGTTTAGAATAACTACTTAACGTTATTATATTATTTATTTATTCTTTAATAATATTCTCAACTGAATTAACTAATAGTGTGTTTGTATACAAATTTTTACTGGGGTTCAAAAATGGTGTCACGTACCCCAAAATGGACAGACGTCAATTCTCAATGTATTTATTTTCATATTTTCGATTTTACACTTTCTTCAATAATTTTTTGAGCCACCTAATTGAAATTTTTTATTTTTCGCCATGAAATGTGATGTTATTGTTAGAGAATTTGATATACATCTATATTTTTCGATATATTATTACTTTGTTACTGTTAAGCTATTAAATTCAAGTTTTTAAAAATGTTATTTCTTGATAAATACAGTAAAATGATTAAAAATTAGTTTAAGAAGTGGTAAACGTTGTTTATTTTTTATTTACCATAACTTTCAGGTACTTTTAAGAAGGTGTTCATCTTCATGCCACTTTTTTTAGATCAAAAATTTTAACCATTAGAAAAAATGCTTTAAAAAATGTTCATGATCAAAATAAAATTTTATCCCTGTGTCCATAAGCTACCTAATCTATTGTACTTTCATCTATAATAAAACATTTTAATATATTTTATTTATTTCGGATACTAGAACATGAAATCAAAACTATGTCCACCTTGAAGCCCTCTCCCCTGCTTATTTTTATAAAATCTTTTCAAATCATTTCAAATCATCGCACACTTTTCAACCAATGACAGTCAAAACGAAAGGCAAGCAAACTTGCGTGTCCGGCAGCAATTTATTCTGAGCTGATTGCCAAAATAGACATTATGAAAGTTAATTTATAGAAAAAATTTGTGAACAAAATAATTTTATTCGTATGCCTTAAATCATTTTTTACTCAAAACAACACAGATGTTCTTGATCGAAGAATATCTTGGTACCTATAGTTCAAATAGGAGATTTCGCGATTTGGTTATCAATCTTAGCGTATCAGAGTGGACATAGTGTGTAAAATAGGGTGGTCCAAAAAAAGTAAAGTAGGAATTTTAATGCTCTCATTCCCTTAAAAACGAATATTTTTCAATGGGCGAACTCTATTTCTCTTCAAGAGACTTCAAAGAATATTGCAAAATTGTTTATTTAATCATTTTCTAGGGTTCCGTACCGTAAAACGCGATTCGAGCTCATGAACATGCCGAAATCCAGCAAAAACCACTTTTTTGCCTTAAAATGCAAAAAAATGACCATGCCCCCCCCCCCCCCCTAAACTACCAAACTACTTGACTAAGGATGCTGAAAGTTGGTACACGTATGTAAATTTACGTGTAGATTACAGGAAAATTATAGAGAACTTTCGTAAAGGCGGTCTTCATAGTGTTTACTAGCCAAAAAGTACATTTTTTAAAAAAAAAATCGAAAAAATGACCATGCCCCACCCCCCTAATATTCCAAACTATTTGACTTAGGATACTGAATAGGGTGGTTCAAAACAAAATTTTTTTTAATGCTCTCACCCCCAAGGATTGTTCTATATCGAAAAAAAAATACCCCTATTTTTTTTTTTTTTTTTTATTTAGATGGGGCTCAAAGCGCTCAAAGTTTCCCACGCAAAATGCATGGGAATAAAAGGCTTCTTCGTAGAAATAGTATAGAATCGTTGAAAGTCAATATTTTTGAATCATCCAACTCTATTTCTCTTCAGAAGACTTCAAACAATAATCCCAAATTGTTTATTTAACGATTTTTCAATATTAACTATTTTTTAAAGGTCCCCAAAAAACCCCATAAATTACAAAATTTCAAAAAACTCGTTGAAAAATATTTTTTACTATTTTTATGCAAGTTTTTTCCTAGATTCAGAATAAATAACATAAATATTAATTTTTAATCATTATTCCATGTAATTACTAATTTGTTTAAACAAATTATTATTGTTTATTTACAACTTTTTATCAAATTGAGGTAGAGAGTTGCAACTTTTTTCTAATTTTGCAACTTATCAATTGTTTAAACAAATTGAATTGTTCATTATCAACTTTTTGTTAAAAAGAGGTACAGAGATGCAACTTTTTCTCAATTTTGCAACTTTTCGAGGTCAGTCAAGTCATGTACTAACAACAACCTAAAATAATATTTTTTACAATTGTTTAAATAAATTAATAATATTCTGACGTTTTTGAATTTTTGAAACCCGAAAAAGAGAATGAATTCTCCATTTCAAATCTCTTACCTCCAAAAACGGCTCAAACTGTAAACATATTTTACTGTTTTTTGTAGGGTCTGACTTTCGGCCCATTTATTTAGATCGTTTCAATTTTATACTTAGTTCTGGGAATGAGATGGATTTTGGACGTTGAAAATTTTTTTGGAAATAAAATTTCTTTAATTTATCCACGCACTTTTGTTATCAAAATTATTGGTTTATTTTAACAATAGTTTAATGTAATTTACAATCCCAAGTTCGAACATAATTTGGTATAATAATCGTACGCGAGCAGACTTTAAATCAGTGTATTGACTGTGTATGTGTGTGTGTGTGTTTGTTTCGATACATAGTTACCTGAGTCGAAGATGATTGAAGATCTGGTTTAATTTCTACCTCTATTAAAGAGGGCACGGAAAATGATATTTAATAATAATTTTTAAATTCGAATAAAATTTTTGGATGAAATAACAAAAATTTTATTCTACCACGCTTTTAATGAAATTATTCGATTCTAAATCAATTATTAATATTTGGTTTATTTTCTCGAATAGTTTCTCTTTACGTCGCCCGAAACGCAATGAGACGCGAGCAGCGACGGGTCGACGACCAAAAATTTAATTGCTTTTGCGAAAGTATTTTTCAAAGAAATATTCCGGCTTAAAATGCAACCAACGAGTAGTTTGTTTTTTGTTTAAAAAAAACTAAAAAAATAAAAGAGTAAAAAAAAATTTTTCCGTTATTAAAAAAATTTCATTTTTATCGATCCTTTCATTAAAAAAAAACTTTAACCGAGTTCAGATTCAAGTTCACAGACTTGAGTTATTTCTCGATTTTAAAATTTTTACAAATAAATAACCCGAATTCGAATCAAGTACAAAGACTTGATTTTCTTCCGCGATTTCTATTTTCCGAATTTAATTGATTTCTTTTATAATTAAACTGACTTTAGAAAAAAAAATCTAATGGAAATTTTTTTGTTTCGTACGTAACCGAAGGAAATTACTTCACGATCAGCGACGATTCAATCCGCTAAGACTCTTTTCATGGGCCCGATTAGCGCGAGAATGCCAAAGGTGCTTCCTCTTGATTAGCGGAGTTACCTCGGTCAAGGTGCTCTAATTAGGTGGGAGGAAGTACTACTTTCGATACACGAACCACTGCAGGCGGTCTCGCGGCCGCGATACGCTGAATTTCGTTTCGCACGCTCGCGAGGTGTTAGGGCGCGAAAGTAGTTTGTGAAATCTGATGGTCTCTTCCGTAGCTCGTGAACTTGGACACACTCGGTGACCAAGTTCGTTTTGATTTCATTTTGTTTTTTCAAAATTAATAAACTTGTTTATTAGATGTTTACTTAGGGTGATGAGCCCTCAATACATCTATAATGTATCGTACACTACTGTACTACCCGCTATGTGTATCAAAAATAGTTTTCTTTTCACACCCTTTTTTTCTTTTAACAAATATGGTTACAAGTAAATAAAATAATAAAAAAATAGTAAAATAAAACAATGTAATAAAATGATATAATAATGAAAGTCGATTTAGTTTTCTTATGACGATTATTTTAGTTCGAGGGTTGCAAATTAGCCTAATGGAAACTTATTTCTTCTAATTTCTATTAATAAAAGATAAAATGTAAAAGAAATGCAATTTATAAAATCTCCTCAATCATGTTTCGCGTTTACAGTTTTTTATAGTTTTATATTTTATTTTATTTCTTTATTCTAAAAGTTTGGCAATTTGGCGTAACAAATATTTATTTTCAACTTTTCATTGAATATACCTAGAGAATTGCAACTTTTTATAAATTTATCCATTTTTACCTTCAGAAGCTCAATTTATATTCAGTTTTAGTGGTATTTGGACGTTGCTTCTTTTTTTTTATTTTTTTTTTAGTTTATAATAACCAACCCATGTATTTATCATATTAAAAAAATAAATATTTTAGAATTTTGTACTTAATAATTATGTCTTACAGTCATTCCTACCTCTTCACAATAGAAAACTTGAAAAATTGAGAGAAAGTTGCGACTCTTTAGCTCTACTTAATAAAAAGTTGAAAATAAATAGGGGAGAGGGCCCCAAGTTGGACACCCTTTCGTCTTATTGCTGTAAAATCCAAACTAAATAAAATATATTAAAATATATTATACCGGATGAAAGTACAATTTATAAGGTAACTTATGGCCACAGAGATAAAATTTTATTTTGAACATAAACATTTTTTAAAGCGTTTTTTCTAATTGTTAAAATTTTCGGTCTAAAAAAAAGTGGCCCCAAGATGGACACCTTCTTAAAAGTAGTAATGCATGTCGAGCAAACGATCTGATCGATTTTGGAACAGATCGTCAGTTGTTTGCTTGGATCGTCTCGATTCTAATTTATAACTAATAAATATTATAATTAATTATAAGTATATATAATCAAATTATACTTATAACTTTACTTTTTAGTTAACTTTGAATAATTATCGTAATTTTTAAAAATATCTTTAAATAAGGTTTCTTTCTTTTTGTTGACATTTTTTATTCAGTACGCATTTATACTGAACTGTCACATGAGTAATTTTTTAATTAATAAATATAGGCTTAAATAAACCTTTTCTTTGAAAAAGAATGTTAATAAATATATTCTAAACATTTGTTTGTAGTAATTTATTTTGTATATAAAGCATAATTATAGTAAGTAAAATGAATTTAAGATTGACTTAAAAAAAGGAAATTTTTGGCATATTTGAATTTGACTGCATATTTTTTTTAAACTATTTAATAACAAAGTTGGATACTTACGAGGATTTAATTTAATTTAAAATTACTACATTTACTTTGTTTATCCAGAAATAATGATTATCATAAATAACATTAATTTGCAAGTAATTATAAGAAAATAAATGTTACACCTTCAAATAAAATATATTACATCTTTTAAATAAATATTAATTATGATATTTAATTTAAATAAAATCGATTCAAGTAATTTTTTGACAAACCAACCAATTTTGGAGGACACCTAAATTTGTAATATATTTCATACTTGAATATTTAAGAAATTAAGCAAAATATCTTAGTGAAATTTTAATATAAACATTTTGTACAAATTTAAATGTGCGTAAAGTTTGAACTTATTAAAAGCTTTCAGAAAAAAGATATGATGTGTTTAAATATGTCATTTTTTTAAATATAGAATTGTGAAATTCAGTTTTGTAATAATTAAATTACTGTTTTTAAGCAATCCTGTCTGGATAAGCAAAAGAAATATACTAATTTTAAGTCCTCATAATAAAAAAATATACTGTTCAATATGACAAAAAATTGTCAATTTTTAGATCAATCTTAAATCCATTTTACTTATTATAATTATGCTTTATATACAAAAAAATTTACTACAAACAAATCTTTAAATTACACATATATTAACATTCTTTTTTAAAGAAAAGTTTTATTTAAGCCTGTGTTTATTAATTAAAAAAATTACCCATGTGACAGTGCATACTGTATAAAAAATGTCAACAAAAAGAAAGAAACCTTATTTAAAGATATTTTCAAAATTATGATAATTATTTAAAGGTTATTAAAACGTAAAGTTATAAGTATAATTTGATTATACTTATAATTAATCATAAAATTAATTAATTATATAAAATAAAATCGAGACGATCCAAGCAAACAACTGACGATCGATTTCAAAATCGATCAGATCGTTTGCTCAACATGCAAATAGTCTCTGAAAATTGTAGTAAATAAGAAATTACCATCCTGTAACAATTTATTCTGAAACTAATTTTTAATCATTTTACGGAATTTATCAGGAAATAACATTTCTTAAAACTTCAATCTAATAGCTTAACAGTAAAAATTAATAAAATATCGAAAAATATAGATATATCAAATTCTCTAACGATAACATCACATTTTATAGTAGAAAATACAAAATTTTAATTAATTGTCTCAAAAAATTATTAAAAAAAGTGTAAAATCGAAAATATGCAAATAAATACATTGAGATTTGAGGCCTGTCCATCTTAGGGTACATGACACCATTTTTTAATCCCCAGTAAAAATATATATACGAACACTAAATTAGTAAAATTATTTTAGGATATTATTATACGATAAATAAAGAATATTATAACGTTAAGTACTCATTCTAAATCATAAATTTAAGTAACTTTACCAACTTAAGAAAAAACTGTTACAAAACTTTTTTAGACCGAAAATTACGTGTCATGTATAGAAGAAAAACCAACTGGTTTTTTTTCTTCAAATGTGCATCAAAATCTTCGACTAGACAAACAACGAAAATGACAAAAAGCATAAGGCACTGCCACCTTAAACAAAAATTTTATACGAAATGTCCATCTTGGGGCTCTGTCCATCTTGGGGCCCACTCCTCTATTATTAATTTATTTAAACAATTGTAAAAAATATGATTTTTGGTTGTTGTTAGTACATGGCTTGACTGACCTCGAAAAGTTGCAAAATTGAAAAAAAATTGCATCTCTGTAGCTCTTTTTAACAAAAAGTTGATAATAAATAATATAAATTGTTAAAACAATTGTAAAAAATATTATTTTTAGTTTGTTGTTGGTACATGGCTTGACTAACCTCGAAAAGTTGCAAAATTGAGAAAAAGTTGCATCTCCGTACCTCTTTTTAACGAAAAGTTGATAATAAACAGTTTAATTTGTTTAAACAATTGTTTAAATTATTATTTTAACTTTTTTGTTCGTGTTTGGCTCTAATGGCCTCGATAAGTTGCAAAATTAGGAAAAAGTTGAAACTCTCTACCTCAATTTGATAAAAAGTTGTAAATAAACAATAATAATTTGTTTAAACAAATTAGCAATTACATGGAATCATGATTAAAAATTAATATTTATGTTATTTATTCAGAATCTAGGAAAAAACTTGCATAAAAATAGTAAAAAATATTTTTCAACGAGTTTTTTGAAATTTTGTAATTTATGGGGTTTTTTGGGGACCTTTAAAAAATAGTTAATATTGAAAAATCGTTAAATAAACAATTTGGGATTATTGTTTGAAGTCTTCTGAAGAGAAATAGAGTTGGATGATTCAAAAATATTGACTTTCAACGATTCTATACTATTTCTACGAAGAAGCCTTTTATTCCCATGCATTTTGCGTGGGAAACTTTGAGCGCTTTGAGCCCCATCTAAACGATATAGAACAATCCTTGGGGGTGAGAGCATTAAAAAAATTTTTTTTTGTTTTCTAATGCATTTTTGGACCAGCCTAACGCTGTTTGGTACACGTATGTAGATTAACGTGTAGATGACAGAAAAATTATAGAAACCTTTTGTAAAGGCGGTCTTCATAATGTTTACTAGCCAGAAAGTACGATTTTTTAAAAAAAAATTCGAAAAAATGACCATGTTCGCCCCCCCCCCCCCTATCTTCCAAACTATTTGACTTAGGATGCTAAAATTTAGTATACATATGTAGTTTGACGTGTAGATTATAGAGAAAATATAAACCACGGAGTTAGCTCAGTTGAAAACCACATAAATGACAAAATTGAGAAAAAAATCGTTAAAAAATATTTTTTACTATTTTTATTAAAGTTTTTTCATAGATTCTGAATAAATAACATAAATAATGACTTTTAATAACTATTCCATGTAATTGCTAATTTGTTTAAACACATTATTATTATTTATTTACAACTTTTTATCAAATTGTGCTACAGAGTTACGATTTTTTCTTAATTTTCAAACTTTTCAGGCCGAATGTAACCAGTTACTAACAACAAACGAAGAATAACAATTTTAAAATTGTTCAAACCAATTACTATTGTTTAACTTCAACTTTTTATCAAATTGTGCTACAGAGATTTTCTCAATTTTGCAACTTTTTAGGCCAAATGTTACCAGTTACTAACAACAAACTAAGAATAACCATTTTAAAATTGTTCAAATAAATTACTATTGTTTAACTTCAACCTTTTATCAAATTGTGCTACAGAGTTGCGATTTTTTTTCAATTTTCAAACTTTTTAGGCCGAATGTAACCACTTACTAAAAACAAACTAAGAATAATAATTTTAAAATTGTTTAAACAAATTACTATTGTTTAACTTCAGCTTTTCATGAAATTGAGCTACAGAGTTTCGATTGTTTCTTAATTTTGCAACTTTTCAAGGCGAATGTAACCAGTTACTAACAATAATCTAAGATGTCGCAGAGAAAGGTGTCAAATTAATTTTCGATTTTAATAAACCAATTACCAGAGTCGAGTAACAGAAGCATTATTTACTGCTAGTTATTAAAGAATACCATGAGCAGTTCTTAACTTGTAATAAACAGACATTATTAAAAGCAATGATGAAAATACAAATTTTTGTATTTATTATTTTCATAATAATAATTTGTTGACAATGTTTACACGATAATTACGTATTGCATTAAATCTTGCGGCTAAAAAAAAAGTTTAATTGAAAAAAAACTTGTAACTCTGTAGCTTACTTTAATAAAGAGTAGAAGTTAAACAATAGCAATTTGTTCAAACAATTTTAAAATTGTTATTCTTAGTTTGTTGTTAGTAACTGGTAACATTCGGCCTGAAAAGTTGCAAAATTGAGAAAAAATCTCAACTCTGTAGCTCAACTTGATGGAAAGTTGAAATTAAACAATAGTAATTTGTTTAAACAATTTTAAAATTGTTATTTTTAGATTGTTGATAGTAACTGGTTATATTCGGCTTAAAAAGTTTCAAAATTTAGAAAAAATTGCAACTCTGCAGCTCAATTTCATGAAAGGTTGAAGTTAAACAATAGTAATTTGTTTAAACAATTTAAAACGATTGATTGACTAAGACATGTTATTTTTCATCTTACTAAGTCTCGAAGGAGCTCGTCGCGGATTCGCGCAACCAGGGAGCAAAAGCTTCTTATTTAAGATATATTTTATTCAAAATCATTAAAACTCAAGGCTTTAATATCTAGTAATTTATTTAATATTAGAGAAAACTTTTGGTTTTCTAACCACTAATATGAACAAATCTGAATTTGACATTTGAAATTGAAAACAATTACAAATTGCTCACAAACAGGAATATTTGGTAGTGTAGGGTGATTGTGGGTATTACTACGCGTGCTACTATTACTACGAATTTTACTTGAAATATTAAAATAAAACTTAATTTACTTAGCTTATAGACTTTAGAATAACTAGAATATAATTTAATTTAATCTTTAATATAATTTTAAGTCATAATTTATGAAAATTAACATTAAAAATATGTTATGTCATTTTGAAAATAGAAACTCAGTGTCGAAGCATAAAAAGTTGTATTTTCGGGTTGAAAGTGCTTTCAGAAATGTAGTAATTTTAATGTGATTTATAAAGATTTATATAATTGAAAGTTACTATCAGTCAAAGTAAATACAGCAGTATTCATAAATATTAATAAAATTCATCTTTTTAAATGTTTTCATTATTTAATTTTAAATGTAGTTATACGTATAGTCAGTAATTTTCGCTCGTGCTTCAATTATTACGCCATCAAATGACAGGTGACATAACCCAAAATTAGTATTCCAAAGACTGTTTACTTATCTAGTGACTAGCGCTTTAAAATGTGAAAAGTGTTTAAAATACCTAAAATAAACATGCCAAAGAAAGTTCGGATGCAATATTCGAGAGACAGCTTACTCGAGGCTGTGGAGGAGGTTAAGAAAGGACACTTAACAGCAACGGCTGCATCAAAAAAATATAATATTCCGGAACCGACTATTCGAGCTAAAGTAAAAAATAAATTCGCGGATAAGAAACCAGGCCCTAAAACTGTTTTTTCGGAAGAAGAAGAAAGTCAGCTTGCACAATGGATTTTCGACAGTGGAAAAACAGGTTTTCCTGTTACAAAAGAACACCTTTTTAACACTGTTAAAACAATTTGCGAAAAGCTAAAAAAAGAAACTCCTTTCAATGAAAACAAACCAGGGAGAGCTTGGTTTGAGGGATTCTTAAAACGGCAGTCACGAGTTAAAGTAAGAATTTCTGAAAATGTAAATTTTAGTCGGGCGAATTTGACAGAAGAGAGTCTTAGAAACTGGTTTAAAACCATTTCAGAATATCTTACCACAAATAATCTTCTTGATATCGAAGCCAACAGAGTTTTCAACTGTGACGAAACAGGTAAAAACAAAATTTTATACTAAATAAGTTTTTAAATTTTATTCTCCAAATCTATATACTTGTCGGAAACTGTCAATAGAACTCTTTTTCTTTATCTCATTAAAAAGTCGTTTATTTTCTGAAATATATTAATTAAAATTTTTATCTTTATGGTATTAATATTTGTTTTAAAATTCTCCAAATTTAATCCTAAACAAAAAAAAATAGGTGGTAATTTTAAAATAAACAAAAGTAATTTTAAAAAATAATTAAATTTTCCATTTTTTCTTAAAATTCTTGTTATTTCTGATGTAATACATATTTTTTAAGTCGTTTTAGTTATTTTAAAGGTAATATTACAAATAAAAATTGTTGCACTGACAATTTTCGACAGTCGTTATAAATTTTTGAAGAGTTTACATTTATTTCTTTACAATTCAATTGTAATAATATTGTTGTAGGAATACCTTTAAACCCGTCACCTTCATCAGTGCTTGCAGAAAAGGGTACGAAAAACGTCTATTATGCTGTTGGGAATAATGAGAAAGAAAATATTACTGCTTTAGTTAAACCCCCTGTAATATTATACACTGTTAAAAAAATGGTATATGCGCTTACAACTTTACACCGGTGTTAAGAAATCGGTGCGATTTTGGCCGTGCACTACACCGGCCGAGTGTAAACTTAAAACAAATTGGCATTTACAACCAAGCGGTGTAAACGGACTATCAAATCGCACCAAAAAGTGCGATTGTCAGTTTCTTTGTCTAACTGTCCCTCTCTTCGCCCCCTTTGTCAACATCTGAGAATAGCCATTTTTACGTTTTCTTCTAATTTTCGTTTTCACTGAATCCACTAGCAGACAACTATATATATGGCATGACTAGAAGTTTCCGATGCGCGAACGCGCGACATGTTTTTCCCACGTTCAAAATTGAAACAGCCCATTACTAGTAAACTAAATGAGTACTAAATATTTAAATATGATAAATCCAGTTTATCAAAAACATAATATACCTAATGTAACTTAATATATAAAGTGAAAAACAATAAAACACAGAAGTAAATAAAAACAAAAAAAGATTACTCGACGACATAACCTAAACAAAGTATTGAAAATAATGTCATATCAATTTATTCAATTCTCTAGTCTATTCTATGTGGCATATATATTTCCCGAATATTATTTCAGCTTCTTTAATATATTTTAAATTCAGAATTGTATTTAAAAACAATTGGAATTTATTTTTATAATTTAGAAAAACAGGAACAGGTTTTATAATAGAGAAAAATATCAATTGTTGTAGAATCGAATGTTTTTTACAAAATGTATTCTATGTGGCAAATAAATATCCAAAATATTGTTTTAGTTTTTTTAAGATATTCCAAACTCAAAACTGTATTTAAAAAAAATTGGATGATATTTCTATAATTTATTAAAACAAAAACAGGTTTTAGAATAGAAACAAAATATCAATTTTTGTAAAACAGAATATTTTTTCCAAATTTTGATCTATGTGTCATAAATTTCCCAATTATTTTTTTAGATTCTTATAGATATTTTAAATTTAAAATTGTATTTAAAAAAATTAAATGATATTTTTATAATTTATATAATACATTTCTGAATTTAAAATATCTTAAAGAATCTAAAATAATATTTAGGAAATTTATGTGCTACATAGAATAGAATTCAAAAAAAATTTTCGGTTTAACCAAAATTAATATTTTGTCTCTATTCTAAAACCTATTTTTTATTCCATAAAATAATAGAAATATCATATAATTTTTTTTAAATACAGTATTAAAAATTAAATATCTTAAAAAATAACAATTAAAATTTGGGAAATTTATATGACAGATAAAATAGAAATTAGAAAAGATATTCAGTCATACAAAAATTGATATTTGGCCTCTAGTATACAACCTGATTTTGTTCCCATAAATTATAAAAATATCATATATATTTTTTTTAAATACAATTCTGAATTCCGATTTTCTTAAAGATTCTAAAATAATATTTGGTAAATTTATTAGCCATAGAATCGGTAAAAAATATTCGATTCTACAAAAATTGACATTTGCTCTCCAGTCTAAAACCTGATTTTCTTCTCATAAATAATAAAAATATCAACTATTTTTTTTTCTAAATTCCGATTTTCTTAAAGATTCTAAAATTATATTTAGGAAATTTATTTGCCATAGAATGTGTAAAAAATATTCGATTCTACAAAAATTGACATTTGGTCTCTAGTCTAAAACCTGATTTTCTTCTCATAAATCATAAAAATATCAGCTATTTTTTTTTAAATTCAATTTAGAATTTGGATTTTCTCAAAGATTATAAAATAATATTTGGGAAATTTATTTGCCATCGAATGTGTACAAAATATTCGATTCTACAAAAATTGACATTTGGTCTCTAGTCTAAAACCTGTTTTTCTTCTCATAAATAATAAAAATATCAGCTATTTTTTTTTAAATTCAATTTTGAATTTGGATTTTTTTAAAGATTATAAAATAATATTTGGGAAATTTATTTCCCATCGAATGTGTAAAAAATATTCGATTCTACAAAAATTGACATTTGGTCTCTGGTCTAAAACCTGATTTTCTTCTCATAAATCATAAAAATATCAGCTATTTTTTTTTTAATTCTATTTAGAATTTGGATTTTCTCAAAGATTATAAAATAATATTTGGGAAATTTATTTCCCATCGAATGTGTAAAAAATATTCGATTCTACAAAAATTGACATTTGGTCTCTGGTCTAAAACCTGATTTTCTTCTCATAAATCATAAAAATATCAGCTATTTTTTTTTAAATTCAGTGCTGAATTTGGATTTTTTTAAAGATTCTAAAATAATATTTGGGAAATTTATTTGCCATCGAATGTGTAAAAAATATTCGATTCTACAAAAATTGACATTTGGTCTCTAGTCTAAAACCTGATTTTCTTCTCATAAATCATAAAAATATCAGCTATTTTTTTTTAAATTCAATTTAGAATTTGGATTTTCTCAAAGATTATAAAATAATATTTGGGAAATTTATTTGCCATCGAATGTGTAAAAACTATTCGATTCTACAAAAATTGACATTTGGTCTCTAGTCTAAAACCTGATTTTCTTCTCATAAATCATAAAAATATCAGCTATTTTTTTTTAAATTCAATTTAGAATTTGGATTTTCTCAAAGATTATAAAATAATATTTGGGAAATTTATTTGCCATCGAATGTGTAAAAACTATTCGATTCTACAAAAATTGACATTTGGTCTCTGGTCTAAAACCTGATTTTCTTCTCATAAATCATAAAAATATCAGCTATTTTTTTTTAAATTCAATTTTGAATTTGGATTTTCTCAAAGATTATAAAATAATATTTGGGAAATTTATTTGCCATCGAATGTGTAAAAAATATTCGATTCCACAAAAATTGACATTTGGTCTCTGGTCTAAAACCTGTTTTTCTTTTCATAAATAATAAAAATATCAGCTATTTTTTTTTAAATTCAATGCTGAATTTGGATTTTCTTAAAGATTCTAAAATAATATTTGGGAAATTTATTTGCCATCGAATGTGTAAAAAATATTCGATTCTACAAAAATTGACATTTGGTCTCTGCTTTAAAACCTGATTTTCTTCTAATAAATAATAAAAATATCAGCTATTTTTTTTAATTCAATTCTGAATTTGGATTTTCTTAAAGATTACAAAATAATATTTGGGAAATTTATTTGCCATCGAATGTGTAAAAAATATTCGATTCAACAAAAATTGACATTTGGTCTCTGCTCTAAAACCTGATTTTCTTCTCATAAATCATAAAAATATCAGCTATTTTTTTTTAAATTCAATTTAGAATTTGGATTTTCTCAAAGATTATAAAATAATATTTGGGAAATTTATTTGCCATCGAATGTGTAAAAAATATTCGATTCTACAAAAATTGACATTTGGTCTCTGGTCTAAAACCTGATTTTCTTCTCATAAATCATAAAAATATCAGCTATTTTTTTTTAAATTCAATGCTGAATTTAGATTTTTTTAAAGATTCTAAAATAATATTTGGGAAATTTATTTGCCATCGAATGTGTAAAAAATATTCGATTCTACAAAAATTGACATTTGGTCTCTGCTCTAAAACCTGATTTTCTTCTCATAAATAATAAAAATATCAGCTATTTTTTTTTTTAATTCAATTCTGAATTTGGATTTTCTTAAAGATTACAAAATTATATTTGGGAAATTTATTTGCCATCGAATGTGTAAAAACTATTCGATTCTACAAAAATTGACATTTGGTCTCTGGTCTAAAACCTGATTTTCTTCTCATAAATAATAAAAATATCAGCTATTTTTTTTTTAAATTCAATTCTGAATTGGATTTTCTTAAAGATTCTAAAATAATATTTGGGAAATTTATTTGCCATAGAATGTGTACAAAATATTCGATTCTACAAAAATTGACATTTGTTCTCTGGTCTAAAACCTGATTTTCTTCTCATAAATAATAAAAATATCAGCTATTTTTTTAAAATTCAATTCTGAATTGGATTTTCTTAAAGATTCTAAAATAATATTTGGGAACTTTATTGGCCATAGAATGTGTTAAAAATATTCGATTCTACAAAAATTGACATTTGGTCTCTAGTCTAAAACCTGATTTTCTTCTCATAAATCATAAAAATATCAGCTATTTTTTTTTAAATTCAATTCTGAATTTAGATTTTCTTAAAGATTAAAAAATAATATTTGGGAAATTTATTTGCCATTGAATGTGTAAAAACTATTCGATTCTACAAAAATTGACATTTGGTCTCTGGTCTAAAACCTGATTTTCTTCTCATAAATCATAAAAATATCAGCTATTTTTTTTTTAAATTCAATTTGGAATTTGGATTTTCTCAAAGATTATAAAATAATATTTGGGAAATTTATTTGCCATCGAATGTGTAAAAAATATTCGATTCCACAAAAATTGACATTTGGTCTCTGGTCTAAAACCTGTTTTTCTTTTCATAAATAATAAAAATATCAGCTTTTTTTTTTTAAATTCAATGCTGAATTTGGATTTTCTTAAAGATTCTAAAATAATATTTGGGAAATTTATTTGCCATCGAATGTGTAAAAAATATTCGATTTTACAAAAATTGACATTTGGTCTCTGCTCTAAAACCTGATTTTCTTCTCATAAATAATAAAAATATCAGCTATTTTTTTTTAATTCAATTCTGAATTGGATTTTCTTAAAGATTCTAAAATAATATTTGGGAACTTTATTGGCCATAGAATGTGTTAAAAATATTCGATTCTACAAAAATTGACATTTGGTCTCTGGTCTAAAACCTGATTTTCTTCTCATAAATAATAAAAATATCAGCTATTTTTTTTTAAATTCAATGCTGAATTTGGATTTTCTTAAAGATTCTAAAATAATATTTGGGAAATTTATTTGCCATCGAATGTGTAAAAAATATTCGATTCTACAAAAATTGACATTTGCTCTCTGGTCTAAAACCTGATTTTCTTCTCATAAATAATAAAAATATGAGCTTTTTTTTTAAATTCAATTCTGAATTTAGATTTTCTTAAAGATTAAAAAATAATATTTGGGAAATTTATTTGCCATTGAATGTGTAAAAAATATTCGATTCTACAAAAATTGACATTTGGTTTCTGGTCTAAAACCTGATTTTCTTCTCATAAATAATAAAAATATCAGCTATTTTTTTTTTAAATTCAATTCTGAATTGGATTTTCTTAAAGATTCTAAAATAATATTTGGGAAATTTATTTGCCATAGAATGTGTACAAAATATTCGATTCTACAAAAATTGACATTTGGTCTCTGCTTTAAAACCTGATTTTCTTCTAATAAATAATAAAAATATCAGCTATTTTTTTTAATTCAATTCTGAATTTGGATTTTCTTAAAGATTACAAAATAATATTTGGGAAATTTATTTGCCATCGAATGTGTAAAAAATATTCGATTCAACAAAAATTGACATTTGGTCTCTGCTCTAAAACCTGATTTTCTTCTCATAAATCATAAAAATATCAGCTATTTTTTTTTAAATTCAATTTAGAATTTGGATTTTCTCAAAGATTATAAAATAATATTTGGGAAATTTATTTGCCATCGAATGTGTAAAAAATATTCGATTCTACAAAAATTGACATTTGGTCTCTGGTCTAAAACCTGATTTTCTTCTCATAAATCATAAAAATATCAGCTATTTTTTTTTAAATTCAATGCTGAATTTAGATTTTTTTAAAGATTCTAAAATAATATTTGGGAAATTTATTTGCCATCGAATGTGTAAAAAATATTCGATTCTACAAAAATTGACATTTGGTCTCTGCTCTAAAACCTGATTTTCTTCTCATAAATAATAAAAATATCAGCTATTTTTTTTTTTAATTCAATTCTGAATTTGGATTTTCTTAAAGATTACAAAATTATATTTGGGAAATTTATTTGCCATCGAATGTGTAAAAACTATTCGATTCTACAAAAATTGACATTTGGTCTCTGGTCTAAAACCTGATTTTCTTCTCATAAATAATAAAAATATCAGCTATTTTTTTTTTAAATTCAATTCTGAATTGGATTTTCTTAAAGATTCTAAAATAATATTTGGGAAATTTATTTGCCATAGAATGTGTACAAAATATTCGATTCTACAAAAATTGACATTTGTTCTCTGGTCTAAAACCTGATTTTCTTCTCATAAATAATAAAAATATCAGCTATTTTTTTAAAATTCAATTCTGAATTGGATTTTCTTAAAGATTCTAAAATAATATTTGGGAACTTTATTGGCCATAGAATGTGTTAAAAATATTCGATTCTACAAAAATTGACATTTGGTCTCTAGTCTAAAACCTGATTTTCTTCTCATAAATCATAAAAATATCAGCTATTTTTTTTTAAATTCAATTCTGAATTTAGATTTTCTTAAAGATTAAAAAATAATATTTGGGAAATTTATTTGCCATTGAATGTGTAAAAACTATTCGATTCTACAAAAATTGACATTTGGTCTCTGGTCTAAAACCTGATTTTCTTCTCATAAATCATAAAAATATCAGCTATTTTTTTTTAAATTCAATTTGGAATTTGGATTTTCTCAAAGATTATAAAATAATATTTGGGAAATTTATTTGCCATCGAATGTGTAAAAAATATTCGATTCCACAAAAATTGACATTTGGTCTCTGGTCTAAAACCTGTTTTTCTTTTCATAAATAATAAAAATATCAGCTTTTTTTTTTTAAATTCAATGCTGAATTTGGATTTTCTTAAAGATTCTAAAATAATATTTGGGAAATTTATTTGCCATCGAATGTGTAAAAAATATTCGATTTTACAAAAATTGACATTTGGTCTCTGCTCTAAAACCTGATTTTCTTCTCATAAATAATAAAAATATCAGCTATTTTTTTTTAATTCAATTCTGAATTGGATTTTCTTAAAGATTCTAAAATAATATTTGGGAACTTTATTGGCCATAGAATGTGTTAAAAATATTCGATTCTACAAAAATTGACATTTGGTCTCTGGTCTAAAACCTGATTTTCTTCTCATAAATAATAAAAATATCAGCTATTTTTTTTTAAATTCAATGCTGAATTTGGATTTTCTTAAAGATTCTAAAATAATATTTGGGAAATTTATTTGCCATCGAATGTGTAAAAAATATTCGATTCTACAAAAATTGACATTTGCTCTCTGGTCTAAAACCTGATTTTCTTCTCATAAATAATAAAAATATGAGCTTTTTTTTTTAAATTCAATTCTGAATTTAGATTTTCTTAAAGATTAAAAAATAATATTTGGGAAATTTATTTGCCATTGAATGTGTAAAAAATATTCGATTCTACAAAAATTGACATTTGGTTTCTGGTCTAAAACCTGATTTTCTTCTCATAAATAATAAAAATATCAGCTATTTTTTTTTTAAATTCAATTCTGAATTGGATTTTCTTAAAGATTCTAAAATAATATTTGGGAAATTTATTTGCCATAGAATGTGTACAAAATATTCGATTCTACAAAAATTGACATTTGTTCTCTGGTCTAAAACCTGATTTTCTTCTCATAAATAATAAAAATATGAGTTTTTTTTTTTTAAATTCAATTCTGAATTTGGATTTTCTTAAAGATTCTAAAATTATATTTGGGAAATTTATTTGCCATAGAATGTGTAAAAAATATTCGATTCAACAAAAATTGACATTTGGTCTCTGGTCTAAAACCTGATTTTGTTCTGATAAATTATAAATATATCATCTATTTTTTTTAAATACAATTCTAAATTTGGATTTTTTTAAAGATTCTAAAATAATATTTGGAAAACTTATTTGCCATAGAATGTTTAAAAAATATTCAATTCAACAAAAATTTTTATTTGTTCTGTATTCTAAAACCTGATTGTGTTCCCATAAATGATAAAAATATCTTCTTATTTTTTTTAAATACAGGTTCGAATACAAATATCTTAAAGAATTTAAAACAATATTTTAGAAATTTATTTGCCACATAGAATAGATTTTGGAAAGAGTATTCGGATTTACAAAAATTTATATTTTGTCTTTATTCTAAAACCTGATTTTGTTTCCATAATTTATAAGAATATCATTAAATAGAGTTTTGAATTTAGAAAATTAGAATATCTTAAAGAATGTTTAAAAAATTTTTAGCAACTTTATGTGCCATGTTAAATAGAATTTCAAGTAAATATTGTGCTTTACAAAAATTGATATGTTGCCTCTAGTCTTAAAACCGTTTTTGTTTCCATAAATTATGAATATATTTTTGTTAATTTCTTCTTAAATTTTGTTTTTATTTGAACATATGTTCAAGAATTTAAAAAATATTTAGGATCTTTAAGTGTCACATAGAATAGAACTTGCAAAATATGTTCTCTTTTACAAAAAATTGGTATGTCACATGGTCATATGTTATGTTTGCGTTGTCAATTCTGTTGAGCATAACCATTAAAACGTTTGTGGCTTTGTTGTTTAGCTGTGTGTAATATCATTTGTGCTCTTGACAATTTTAAATATTAACTTGAGTGTATGACTTTTGAGTAAAAATGTGTATTGATAGTTTAGAATTTGTGTTTTTATGGATGTGATTGTAGGTTATGTGTAATCGCGAGTGGCACTCGCACCAATCAGTGTTGATGTCTCATGTGTCATAACAACTTCGCACCGTAACACTGGCGTTGCAATTTAAAAGTGTAACTTACAAAAAATCAACACTTTTAAGGATGCATTGCATTTTCTTCGCACTTTTTGGTGTAAAGTGCGTTTCTTTTTTTTAACAGTGTATGTGGATGGCCATGCATCGCATTTAACTTTGCCATTAAGTACATTTTGTGCAGAACACCAAATTATATTGATTGCCCTTCACCCTAATGCTACTCATGTCATACAGCCTTTGGATGTTTCATTTTTTAAAACCTTAAAGCAAGAATGGTACTAAGTCAACAGTACTTTTTGTCGAGAGAATTTATCTTTCGGGATAAAAAAGCATCAGCTAGCTCCACTTCTTGAGAGAACCATAAAGGCTATTGATAGTAAAAAATTACTAATAAATGGATTCAAGCGATGTGGACTTTATCCATTTAATGTCGAAGCAGTTGATTTTTCAAAAATTTTGAATCGCAACGAATGTACAGCTCAAGAGGACGTACACGATAATGACTCGGGGGATTTAAATGGAGATCACTTAAAACTTTTTGAAAGTTGTTTACCTGCAGAAAAATTACAAATATTTACTCTAAACAAAACTGACGAATGGAAAGGAGCAATAGAAGATAAAAGTTTATTTCAGCTTTGGTATAAATTATCACACACGCAATTTTCTAGATCTGAGGTAAGTTAAAAAAAATTTTAATTTCATAATTATACAGTTCTAAACATTCATATGAATGAATTTTTTCCTATGGAAATATTTTTAAACATAATTTTTACAATATAGAAAATAAAAAGGAAATTTAATTAAAATATTCAAATTATTTTTTTTTATGTGGAACAATATTTGCAAGTCAAATTGAATTTTTGAATTAAAAAAAAAGGTTTGATTTATTTAAATGTCAAACAAACTGTATTATTCCAAAGAATGATTAAAAATTAATTTCATTTAAAAATTCATATAATTTTATAAAATTTTGATTTTCAGATTGATCATATAGATGTTGATAAGAACCAGGAATTCGTTTTAGCTGAATACACCGTAGATGATAATGGGCAGCTTATTAATGAAAATATTAACTCTTCAACCGAACCACTTCCGATAAGGGCGTGTATGAGTCCTGCTGATGTTGATATAAATCCACAATATATCGAAAAATATAATAATGATAACAACGAAATAGAAAGCCTGATTGTCAATGCTATTGTTTTACCTGTGGATAAGGAAAAACTTACAAACACATCGATTCAAAATATAGAAATGCAATCAGAGATGGAATCAAATAATTTGAACTATGAGTCGGATCGAGTTTTCAATATCAAAAGTGATGAGATAATTATCTTAAGAACCTTGGAACGAGAAACTAGTCATGTCAGTTTTACTGAAGAGTCAAATCAATCTATTCAAAATGACTGTGATATTAATAACTTACAAGAGTCAAATCAATCTACTCAAAATGACTGTGATATTAATAACTTACAAGAGTCAAATCAATCTATTCAAAATGACTGTGATATTAATAACTTACAATTAAGTAGATTAACTGATAATACTGTGAACACAGGAAAAATAAATAGTCGAGTTTTAGATGATATTTCTAATTTTACTATTGAAAAATCAAGTTCTAGTTCTTCAAATTGCTCTTTGAAACAATATCTACGTTACCCTGGTTTGGAAAAAATTAATAAGAACAAACAAAAAAGAAAAAATCAGTTTGATCCTTTACCAACTGTTAGTGGAGATGAATGGCAAACTCGAGAGACAACAAAAGAAAATATGAAAAAAGAATTGTCTGAAAAAAGGATTTTAAATAAAAAAATAAAATTAGAAAAAAGTGAAGAAAAAAAAATTCAGAAAGAGAATAACAAAAAATTCAAGAAGAAAAACATTTGCAGAGAGAGCAAAATAAATTAAAAAAAGAAGAAGAAAAACTTGAGAGGCAGCAAAATAAAATGAAAGAGATTCAAGAAAAAAAGAAGAAAGCTGAAGAAGCAGTATTAAAGAGAAGGGAAAAGGAAGAAATTTTGGAAAAAATTGAAACCCTAACAAAAAGACAAAAAGAATTAAATTAATGAAGAATTTTAGAGATACCTACGTACATGTGATCTCTATCGTTTTAAAATTTTATGTTTAGTTTTAATTTTCTAAATTTCTTAGTTTTTAGTTGATTTAAAAACTAAAAAATACGTAATACATTTATATTCCTCAAATTATAATTAAATGAAAGAAACATATAAGACTGTTATAATTAACAAACAGAATATATAAAATAAAAATGTTTATGTTTTAGGATATTCATGTTATTATAAAAAGTATATTTAAAATAATATATTGTAATCGGTTCAATAAAGAGGAGTGTTCATTTATGTTTTCAAATTTAACTGAAAGTTAAAATCATTCATTAGCAATAATATGTTCGTTTGTAATGAAACCGTAATAATAGACATATGCGTAGTAATGCAGGCGTAGTAATACCTGCGTAGTAATAGAAGCATAGTCGTAGTAATAGAAGCTAGTACATTTTTTTTTAAATATGTTTTTTTTTAATGAAAATTAACCTTTTTCAGTATATTTCAGGTATTTCTCGATTTACGAAAGATGAAATATTCATCTACAAAAAAGTTAGGGACCAATATGCACTTTGAAGCCTTAAACTGCTTCCTTGAAAATGAGTGAAATAAAAACACGTAGTAATACCCACAATCACCCTATGTGATTTACCATCAGCGCCTCAGTGGCGAGACGACGCAAAATAGTGTTTCTGTCAAATGCATTGTGGCTTGGCCCCCCTGGTCCAATATGTCGAAAAGATAACTACGTTGCGCTGATGTATTTAAATACGAATATCTGTCGAACCCGATCAGCTAGGATTTTGTTCTAAATGGATTTCAACACTGTGAACGAACACAATTCAAACCCCACTCACAGATTTTGTATTCATTTTTGTCAAACCTAAAATCGTCAGGAGAGTTGTAATCAATGAAATTTCACTGATTTAAAGTTATTTCTTTCTCGCGATTTCAATGAGAGTCAAACGGTGAATTTTATTTTCACGACAATTTAGCTGCTTTAGGCGTCAACTGTATTTATCAATACAAGTTTACTTTAGTTGATTAATGTTGGAATTAATTCTACACGCTAGTAATTAAAAGGTCAAAAACTCACTTGTATTTGGTCAGTTGTAGATTCAGTTAACGTTTCTGGAATATTTAAAGTAGATGATACCCACTCTTCATCCTTAAACAGAAAAATTGTCTAATTAATCTTTTTATAAATTTAATAAAGAAATTGAACCCCCGAATCTTAAAACTACCTCTATAATCAGGCAAACGTTTTTATGTTTATCAGTTAAGAGGCCATCCATAAATTACGTAACACGATTTTTGATAATTTTGAACTCCCCCCCCCCCATATTACTGTTACGTTACTTTGAAAAATATTTTATCACCTTTGTTTTACAAAAAATTTGCTTGTTTTTCACTAAATGTTAAATAAATTCAAGGGATATAATTATAATAAGAAAAGTTCTTTGTATTTTTTTTACTGAACTGACTCGAAAATTCATGAATTTAAACAAAACTTGTAAATTTTTAAAGAAGTACAATTTAAAAAGTATTTTTAACAATGGATAAAAACATAACGTAACAAGGTCAATTAGCCCCATCCCCTCCCCCTCACCATACACCTGTTACATAATTTATGGATGGCCCGTAAGTAGAATTGAATGATGCTCAATTGCTCACTGATACTCTGAACAGCACTGAAAGTAACATCAGTTGCCGATCCAGGGGGTCATGACCACCCCCTTGAGCCTTATATTTGTATGAGAGAGAAAGAGATAACACTATAATGCTATCTCTTTCTATCTTACATATAACCCCTTTCAAAAACCTTGTCTGCATCCGCCCCTGAGTAACATGAAGTTAACGGCAATATACAGTAATGCCACAAGAGCCGAGAAAACCGAGACGAGGTAATTGTGACTCGATACCAGGTCGATACGGAACGATAAAATACATGTTTCTTAAATATCAAACAAGAAGGCCTATCGCGGTGGTGGGCGCAATCTAGGAATCTAGCAAAGTGGACCCACCAGTAGGCAACGGCTTGCAAGTTCGGTCAGTGCGCACACGGTGGTCTTGAGGGACTAAAAAATGGGATTATCGTCCAAATCCAAAAGTTTGTTTTCTATTTTTAAGCTATACGTTATTATAAACATAAAAAATAAATCTTTACCGGAGGTACATTTTCTTTAGGTTTTGAGTGACCTCTTTTCGAATTTGAAATAAAAAATTATTTGTTTTAAAACCGGCATTAAATATGGCGGTTTTAATGTCAAAAGACATACAAAAATTGAAATTTTAATTTTAGTTTGATTCAGTTCAAATTAGAACTGAAAGAGCACCTAAAACATTTGTAAAGCAGCTAGGATTTCAAATTTTCCAGATTCTGAACCTACAAGTGACCTAGAAACACCCCCTACAACCCGATTTTGGATCCATTTTCATCCCATTTTTTAATCCTCCAAGACCACCGTCCGCAGTGAGGCCCTCCAAGCCATAATGTATTTTGTCTACACTGAGAAAATAAGCCTCTTGCCAAGCAGCTTTGGAACAAAACAAACAAAATACCGGCAATCACAATTGAATTTCTAGGTTAACAGTAGCGTATATTCTGCTGTAGTAAACAAAGTGCTTTGCAGGTGCTATATCAACAACCTCTATCAGTTACAGCAGTCAATAATTGGTTATATTTAGTCAACTAGAACTTCTAAAGCGCGCTACGCGCGCAAAATTGTGCTCTTACTTTTTTTTTTCTAATTGTCCAAATTTATACTTACCAATTTCTTTAATGTGTCAATTCCCTAATAAAAAAATCTCCAATTTCTCTATTTACCAGTTGGCGAATTTTTTTATTTTGTTAATTTTTCAATTTACCAATTTAAAATTTTTTAATTCTCCAATTTCTCAATTTACAAATTTCTTTACTTTGACAATTTCCCGTGTAGAAACAGCCCTATTTAGTCAAAATAGAAATTGCTTTCTGGTCAGGGGCTGGAAGGGCTAATTCTTTTCAAAATGAGAACATCAAAAATAGTAAGGAACTGGCTGGGCTTAGTGTATCTAAAGCATAGCTGGACTTCTCTGAAGAACCTAAGTACCCACCCCATGTTCAGGTCATTTCCGGACAACTTCCTCAGAGAAGATAACGTCAAAATGAAAAAATTTCCTTCTCAGAAGTACTCCAGTACCCAGCCAATGTCCAGGTCTCTTCCGGTAAACTTCTTTAGGGAAGTTAACTTCAAATTGCGACAATCGACTTCTCTAAAGTAGTTAAGTTCCCAACCACGAAGTAATAATAAGGAGACTTTACGCTATAGGGATTCTCTTGAAAGTATGTCCCCACTTTAGGGAACAAACGACTGTGAAAGTAGAATCTCTCGGAAGTGGCAGCCCTAGCGGGAAAAATGAGAAACTGCGTATTTTCCAGTGTCTGTGTTGAACGTTTCTTTGTGTATGTGCGTAAGCTCGAAACGTTTGTTTTGTTGTGGTTTGTAAGGTATGTTTTGTTATAATTAAATAGAAAAGAAATTGTTTTTTACAACATATAACGTATTAATTAACTAATTAATAATAATAAATTTCATAAACAGGAGCAAGAATAAACGAATTCATTCAGACAAAGTTTTTTAATGTTTAAAATTTGTTCTCCAACGTTTTAAAATCTAAATGATTTCATATGTTTTTTTATTAAAAAAGAGGGAAACAATAGTTTAAATAAAATCAGGGATTTAAATAATTTTTATAAATGTTATGAAATATTGTTGAATTTTAGTAATTCAAATTTTCCCAGAATTTTTTATGTAGAACTAAATTTGCCAATCATAAGTAAGCTCTTGCACAATTCGCGCCTTCAAGAAACCTACTATATCGACTCATAGTTCGAAAATTCATGAAGATTTTTTCGATATTTAAATCACATTGAAAGCGAAAATTCAAATGAATTTTTCACTATTTTCAAGAATTAATTATTTAAACTAAGAAATTCTGTGAAAAAATATCGGACATTTAGCTCCACCGGGATACGAACCGGGTCGTGGAGCTAAATGTCCGATATTTTTTCACAGAATTTCTTAGTTTAAATAATTAATTCTTGAAAATAGTGAAAAATTAATTTGAATTTTCGCTTTCAATGTGATTTAAATATCGAAAAAATCTTCCTGAATTTTCGAACTAAGAGTCGATATAGTAGGTTTCTTGAAGGCACGAATTGTGCAAGAGCTTACTTATGATTGGCGAATTTAGTTCTACATAAAAAATTCTGGGAAAATTTGAATTACTAAAATTAAAATTCTCTAAAATATATATGTGTCTATATATATCATGGCCGTATGAGGCGATAAATCTGTGAAATTGTATCTGACATGGACCTCTGTAGCTTAGTGGTTAGAGCATTCAAGCGTCAATTGAAAGACCCGATCCCGGTGGAGCTAAATGTCCGATATTTTTTCACAGAATTTCTTAGTTTAAATTGTTGAATTTTATTTTTGTTAATTTAAAATAGACAATATTCATATTGCTCATTTTTCTGTTTTCTCTTTTAACTGTTATTGTTAATGCCCTCTAGTCTGTTTCGTTTATGTTATTGTTAATGAGGTAAAGGTATTTGTAGATCAGTTTAAATAGTCAAGTCATTGAACACTGTTATATAATTTGTAATTCTGGTGACTTATTATTTTATTTATTAATTTTTAATTAACGTAGCGCAAAGATAAAAATTGCTTAATTTTTATTTCACTGACCTTCCCAAGATCAACCAAATCTTACATTAAATATAACTGGAAGGAAGAAAAATCTTTTATCTAATTTTTAATTCCATTAACTTTTATTATTTTATGTGTTTTCATGTTTTATTAAACACATTTTTTGTATGTGTATTTTTATAATTACTATTTTTAATTAATTTTACAAATATATAAATTTCTGTTTTCTTATCTAATTTTTAAAATTATTATATTATTTATTTTTAATTTCTTTTTAGTTTCTCTGACTCCATACACTGGTTAACTCTAGAATATTTGTATTTTTGTTATTATTATTATTTTTTGTCTCTCTTAGATGAAATAATTATAATTTTTATTATTTTATTTTATTGTTAGACTCCCAAAAAATGAAATCAAATAGATTTTAAAACGTCTGAGAACCAATTTTAAACATTAAACAACTTTGTCGGAATGACTTTCTTTTTCTTGCTGCTTTTTAATAAAATTTTAAAAATTGTTACAAATAATAGCACTTGCCCTGAGATAAACTAACACAAGTTTAAATGTTTTAAATATAGGGACTAAAAGTCTCAAAACAAGACATTTGGTTTTGCAGTGTCAGTATGTTAGTTTATTCAGCGTTGTATATTTTCACACTATAAGGTAAACTTCCTTGAGAAAGATAACCGGAAATAAATGAACATCGGTTGGGTGCTGGGGTAATTCTAAGAAGTCAATTTATAAATTTTGAGGTTATCTTCCATGTCCAAGTCAACTGGAAATGATCTAGATATCAGACTGGTACTTGCGTACTTCAGAAAAGTAGATTTTCACATTTTGTGGTTAACTTCCCTGAAGAAGTTGACCGGAAATGACTTGGACATCGGTTAGGTATTTGGGTACTTCTGAAAATGAACTTTTTTCATTTTAAGGTTAATTTCCCTGAGGAAGTTGTCCGGAAATGACCTGGACATTTCTTGAGTACTTAGGTACTTCAGAGAAGTCGATTTTCATATTTTGAGGTTAACTTTCCTGAGAAAGTTTTCCGGAAATGACCTGGACATCGGTTGAGTACTTCGGTACTTCAGAGAAGTCGATTATCATATTTTGAGGTTAGCTTCCCTGAAGAAGTTGACCGTAAATTACGTGAACCTCGGTTGGGTACTTTGGTACTTCAGAGAAGTTTATTTTCATATTTTGAGGTTAATTTCCCCGATGAAGTTGGCCGGAAATCACGTGGACATCGTTTGGGTACTTGGGTACTTTAGAGATGTCAATTTTCACATTTCTAGGTTAACTTTTCTGAAGAAGTTGACCGGAGGTGACCTGGACAGTAGTTGGGAACCGGTGTACTTCTAATAAGTAAAATTTTTTTTTTATGTTAAGTTCCCTGGGGAAGTTGTCTGGAGATGACCTAGACATCGGTTGGGTACTTGGGTACTTTAGAGATGTCGATTTTCACATTTTGAGATTAACTTCCCTGAGGAAGTTGTCCGGAAATGACCTGTACATCGGTCATTTGACATCGGACAAGTTGAGAACTTCGGATCTTCAGAGAAGTCGATATTCATATTTTGAGGTTAATTTCCCTAAAAAAGTTGACCGGAAATGACGTAGTTATCAATTGCGTACGTGGGTACTTTAGAGAAGTCGATTTTCACATTTTGAGTTTAAATTTCCTGAAGAAGTTGATTGGAGGTGCCCTGGACAAAAAAATAAGTGTTTAATTTCGAAAACATAAGAAACTTAAATTGTTTAAACAAATTAAAATTTTTTAAACATTTGAATATACACTGCGAATTTTAAATAAATAACTTTTTCATGATTCTTTTATACAAATTACATAAAACCACATAATTTTAGCTCAATTTCATAGAAAGTTAATTTTACCCCATTTTAATTGTTTAAACAATCGATTCAATTAAATCAATTAAATTACATTAATTACATTATTTTTCCTTTTGCTAATGAAAAGTTGTAAGCTTTTAAAATATTTCACATAGAAAATATATAAAAAAATTGTTTAAACTTTTCAAAATTAATTACAAAATGATCATACAAGCTCCTTACAAAGATGCCTTAGAATTTCCACACCGTTTAAAATCTCTTTTCTTATTTTCTCTTTCTCTACTCTGCCTTTATCTATCTCAGACACCTGTTATACCTTTTCCTCTATCACATTTTGCACACGCTATTGTTGTCTTTAACTATGCCAGGTAACCTTATTCTCTCTTGCTTCTAGAACCACAACTGTGAACTCATCTTGCGTTGCGCACGCTATTGTTGTCTTCATCTTTCCCAGGTAAACTTATTCTCTCTTGCTTTCAGAACCACAACTGTGAACTCTGCTTGCGTTTCTCACTCTGTCTTGTCTTTATCAATCCCAGGTAAACTTATTCTCTCTTGCTTTCAGAACCACAACTGTGAACTCTGCTTGTGTTTCTCACTCTATCTTGTCTTTATCTATCCCATGTAAATTCTATAACTTGTTCTCTCTTACTTTCTGAAAAGCATAGCAGTATACCTATATCTATAACTAACTGATTTCTTATATAGGACTTATTTTCTCAGTGTACACGCTCTGTTTCGATAACCTGACTATCGCAGCATTATAACTAGTACTTCTTCTTAGCTAGTTCAGATCATTAATTAATTAATTAATTAATTCATTCAGATTTAATCAGTGTGATTATATTGTTATTCGCAGTGATTGGAAGTTGTATTTTGAAAATTTTTATTTTGGTAAGTTATATTTGTTTGTAAAAGTGTACTAAAAATATATAAAAAATAATAATTATATCTTCCGAATTTATATTTAAAAATACCAAAAAAATGTTTATATGTAGAAAACAGGTGAAAAATGACAAAAATAACTAAAATTTAAAAAAAAATTAATAGAAAATGAGAAATATATTCAAAACTGAAGTAAAAAATAGAAAATTTAATACATTAATATTGAAAAATTGTATAAAATAATTGGAAAATTAACGATATAATTAAAATATGAAGAAACTAATTGAATAAAGACATAAATAATTGAAAACTGATCTTTAAAAGTTAATCAATTCATGACAATAATAAAAAGATTGAAAAAAATAATTCCAAAATGTCAAAAATATTTGAATATTAACAAAAATAGGTAGTTAAAATTTGAAAAAATAATTGAGAAATGACAAAAATAATTGACAACTTTAAAAAAATGAAACATTTGAAGAAAATACCTGAAAACTTGACTAAACAATTGAAATATTGAAATAAATAATTCAAAAATGGTGTAAAAATAAAAAAAATTTAGACAATAACTAGCCAAAAATACGCGCGCTCAAGCGCGCGAGAATTACATTCTTCATTGACTAGTATAGTTTTAATACAAAAAATAAACTGAACTTATTTAGATTAAATTAATTATACTATCAAATTAAATTTTGTGAACTAATTTTTATTTATTAAAATGTGTTATAAACTAATAAATACAAAGAAATTTTAGAGAATAACTCCGATTCGTTTCTAAGTTAAAATAAAAAGTTTTTAAGTATAGTACGTTACAAAAAGTAAGAATATTTTTTTAAATAGCTTTCGAACAAAATATTTTTTATTAATACAATTATTACAATTTTCTATATAAATTTCATTTATTTTAAACTTCTATTGATATGAAATATTTATTTTAAAATTTTCTTTAAACAATACGAAATTCGATTAGTAACGAACCATTCTCAAAAATTTCCGTTAATATAAATTTTAATTTTCCCATACTAAAAAATTCCCAATTTCTAATAATTCAAATTTAAATTATTTCAAACTTCAATTATAATCAAAATTGCAATATAACCAAAGTAATTTGTAAAATTCAAAGATTGAAATAATTTTTGTTCCCACCATTAGGAATTAAAATAAAAATAAGTTCATTTTATTTTATTTCAATCTTTTACTTTTACAAATTAAATTAAATTAAAATTTTCAAACTTGATTTAACTAATACATATTTAAATTGTTTCAAATTTTAATTAGTACACTCTAAAAACAAGTGTCTTGGAAGTATTTTAAACTATGATAATATGGTATCTTTATTGTATCTGATGCGCAAAAAGTGTCTTAAAATGAGATATGCAGGAATGATTATCAATTATTCAAATTTGAATAATAATAAACTTCAATTATTATTTAAAACATTTAATAGTTCAAGTTTTAATTAATTCATGTTGAAATTATTATAAACTTATAAATATTTTTAATTTAACAATGCATATTTAAATTACGAATTTTAAACTGCAACCAATATTAAAATCTTCAAATTATAAAAAATGTGTATTACAGTATCAAAACTTAAATCAATCCAAACTTTGTGATTACAATTTCCACTATTGAAGTCTAAAAATATTTTAAAAAATTGGAAACAAGGGAACCTGAAATCATTTGTAAATTTAAAAACTATTAATTTCAACTTATAGAAATTTAAAAATTTCAAATCGATTCAAACTTATATTTAATTCAAACTTTAATCAACTATTACTTGAATTTATCGATTCTAAATGTTTTTATTGAAGCAGACTTCTTTTTCTAAGAATTATTAGAAACAATTTAAAATCTTAATTTCCAAAAATCTAAATATCATTCAATATAAACTTCTACGCTTATAATTTTAAGAAATTTATATATCAACCGAATTAAATATATTTAAGTTAACAAATATAGTCTGCCAAAAAATAGGAATAAATTATAAAGACGATATTTAAAAGCCTTAAAAAATATTAGAAAATTGTTCTCGCTTTCTTCAATTTAATTTCATGATATCTCATTCTTATTCTTATTTATGTTGTATTCCATAAAATTATAATTAAATTGTCGAATATATTGGAAACAATAAATTATTTCAAATTATTTATACATATTTTTTTTTATTAATTTACATATGTGACGCTCCGCGAGAGAAGGGACCTATCGCAGAAAAAATCAATTTTCAAGTTTTTATGCTAAAAGATAATTTTTGAGTTGTTCTTTTATTTCCATGTTTAAAAAAAATGGTTATTGATTACACTTTTTGTTATAATGCTTCAAACTTTGACGTGCTAAGTGTATCGCATTTTTTGGATTTTCTTTGAACGACTGTCCCATGAAATTAACAATTAATTATTTTGATTTTTTATGGTAATTGATAGTTTTTGAGTTGCTTTTTGAGTTCCAAAAATCAAAACTTAATTTCGGCAATTAGTTTCCTTGTTATGAAGCTTTAAACATAGGCATGTTAAGCATCTTAATTTTTCTTCCTTCTCTTTGCCCGTCCGTCCTTAAAAATTTCCTTTCTCAGCGATAGGTCCCTTCTCTCGCGGGGCGTCACATATTATGTTTAAAGTGTTGTCAATCTTTATTAAAAACTGTAAAGTAGATTTAATTAAAACACGCATTTATATTTTAATACACATTTGTTAAAAATAAAATATAAATTTATTACTTAATTTTTAAATTTTAAATTCCGGAGATGTAATAAATAAATAAGTAAAATTGGAAATCGTGTATAAAAAGACATTTTTTCAAAAACTATTGATTTAAAACAAAAAAACATCTATATGTGTGAATGAATTTTGATTTATTAAAATTTGTTACAAATTAATAAATAGAATGAAATTTAAGAAAAATAAATAAGATTTTCTTCCCCCAGTTAAAAATAAAAAATTTTAGAGTATGTTTCAAAAAGTAAGAATATTTCTTTTTCAATAGTTTTTTGAACAAAATATATTTAAACTTTTATGCAAACTTGATTTATTCCAAGCATCTTTTGATAATAAGAATTCCTTATTCTTAAAATTTCTTTACGAAATTCAATTAATAACAAACCATTCTTCAAAATTTCTATCAATATTTTTTATTTTTCCAAATTTAAAAATTCCCAACTTCTATCGATTCAAATTGAAATTATTTCAAATTTCAATTGATCAAAATTGAAATATAACCAAAGTTTTAAGATTTATAACTCATTTTTATTTCAATCCTTAATGGTGGGAACAATTATTCCAATCTTCTACCTTTACAAATTAAATTAAATTAAAAATTCTAAACTTGATTTTATTAAAACGAGTATTAGTGTTTTTTGTATGAAAATTGTGGGATCCTTGATTAAGATTTTAATGAATTTTTAGCCTGACAGGCTTGGACTATATTTCAGTCAATCTTTTTTCTTGTGTTTCCAATTGAACTGATTAAAATTATAATTGATCCCAATTTCAAACTTATAATCAAATTAGAAATTAAATAAGTTTAATAATTTAACAATAAAAAAATAAGCATTTTGAGATAAAAAATACAACATTTATTTGGTGAAATTTAATTTGGTACGTATTTTTATTTAAAATAGGGAAGAAAGTTTTAAGTTAAAAAAAAAAATGAAAATGATTAAAAGAGGAATAAATTATAAAAAAGCATTTAAAAGTCTTAAAAATATTTGAAAACAGTGCCCTCTTTCTTCCAATTACAGCATGATATTTCATTCTTCATTCTTATTTATATTGTATAAGTAATTAACAGAATAAAATATTATTATGAAAAATATTCATGTAAATTAGATTTAAATAAGACACGTTTGTATTGTAATACATTATTATTATTGAAAATAAAATATATAAATTTGTCAATTCATTTAAATTTTAGATTCAGGAGAATTAATAATTAAATAAATAAAATTAGAAATCGTATAATTAATATAAAAATACATTTTTTCAAAAGTTATTGATTTAAAACAAAAAACATCTATTGTGCCAAACATCAGGTGTGGACAGAATGAAAGAATGAAAGAATGAAAAAAAATATAAAATATATAAAATATAAAAACTATGAGCTTCTTTATATTAGATAATTTATTATTAGATGAAATAAAAATATAACTGATTTTTTACTGTTACATAATTATTATTTAAATTTTATTAAATCAGAAAAAGAGTTTTGTTCTTTAAACTATGATTTGTTCCGTCAAATGCATTTTTTAAATGTTAATTTTTATTAATATACATTCTAATGCATAATTGATTTAATTATAAAATAATAAAAAAAATTTAAACAATAAAAGTAATACGATTTAGTTTAAACTAATTTTATTAGATCCTAAACAAATTAAACAAAATTCTTTTTTAACATGTTATTATTATTTTAGTCCAGTTTAATAAGAAAGATAAGGTTTGTTAAAAGAGGTATGATTTTTTTGAGTTGAATGTTTAATAGCATCTCTTGCTCCATAAATGCAAAAAATTGATTCATCAAAAAGTAAACAATAAAAGTTTATAGCAAAAAGGATGCGAGCGAGAAAAACGTAATGAATTATTTATTTTAAAATATACTAACATTATATTCAAACTTCTATACAAATTTTAATTATTCCATACGTTTATTAACTAAAGTTTCTTATTCTTAAAAGTATATAAATATATAATATAATATAATATAATATAATATATAATATAAATTTCAACTACTAACTTCTCTAGGTGCAAACCAGTCTTCAAAACTTTTATCAACACAGATTTTAATTTTTCCAAATTTTATAGCTTCAAACTCTAATTATTTTAAACTTCAATTAAGCAAAATTTTAATATTTAACCAAAGTTTTAAGACATATATATGTAATTCAATTTCATTTTGATTCTCAACAATGTAAAGAAAATGTATTTTAACTTCTACATATTTATAAACTAAACATTTTAAATTTAATTTTATTAATGCAATTTTAAAATGTGTTTCAAACTTTAAGATCTTGTGCTGGAGAATGATGTCAGTATAGTCATGTGACCCAAAGCCAAAATTTCTCAGCGATTTTTTTCTATAAAACTACTGAATATTTTTATATGAAACTTAGTAGGGGAGAGCGGGGTTGAAAGTGACGATTTTGATAAAATACAAAATAAAACAGGTAAAATAAAAGCTAATTGTTTTAGCTTATACACTATTTAGTGCGTAATTTAATGTAGTTTTTAAATTCACTTATCATTTTTGATTAGTTTTAATAGTTTATAATAAAACCTTAATTCTTTGCAAAAAGAGTATGCGGCACAACACGCCCCACAGCGGGGCGGGTTGTGCCGCACGTGGGGTCGAAAGTGCCGATCACTTTTGTTATGTAATTGTTAAAGAAACAAATGATTTTAAAAATGAAAATAATAAATTACTTATCATTTATAATGGCTGAATTTATTATTCAAGTAATATAAACATTTAATGGTTTCATTGAGCCGACAATTATACATGAGAAAAATATGCTATTAAATCAATAACGTTTCAGCCAAAACCATGCTCTCTAAATTTGAATCAGTGAAAAATCACTGATAAATCAGTGCGAAATAAGCCACTGATTTTAATCAGTGAGATTTTGACTGAGAATCAATCAAATTTAACTAATTCTCAGCCAAATATCGTACTGATTGATTCAGTAACATCACTGATTCAATCAGTTACATTTTGACTGAGAATCAGTGAAATTCCATTGAAATTTTCACTGATTTTAATCAGTGGCTTATTTCGCACTGATTCACCAGTAATATTTCACTGATTCAAATTTAGAGAGTGGAAATAATTTATTTAATATATCAATAAATAATTATATTTATTTATTCTTTTGAATAAATAATTTTAAATCCCTGTTTTACTCATACTTAATATAATTTTAATTATAACGCATATAATATATAGTATATGGGTCGTTCTCTGAGAAAGTATACAAATCACCCGTTCACGATGTTTTTATTAAAAAATAGTAGAATTAATTTAATTTATTAAATACTTTGTCAACCATACGATAAAATTCAACAATCTTCAATTAAATCACACAAGAAACAAATAAAAAGTGTCAAATTAACTGAAATATCTTATAAAATGAAGCGCAAATACTCCACTGCGTGACCGGTCACGCAGTGGAGTTTTTGCGCTAGAATTTCAACTATATTTCAGTTAATTTGACAATTTTTTTTGTTTTTCGTGGGATTTAATTGAAGATTGCTGAATTTTATCGTATGGCTGACAAAGTTTTTAATAAATTAAATTAATTTTACTATTTTTCAATAAAAACATCGTGAACGGGTGATTTGTACTTTCTCAGAGAATGACCCATATATTGTATTATATATATATTATAATATTATATATACATATAACATGTTATAATATATTAATATTTATATTTTTTAATTTTTATATTAATCTAAAAGTATATACTTTTGAATTAGTTTTCCCAATAATCATTTCCTATTGTTAGCTTACAGTGTTAAAAATATAATAGTGCTCCTATATAGTAAATTATGTAAATATTACTATATATAAAGTAAATAGCACATAATATATATATTTTTTTAAAATTATTTGGAATTTTTATAAAAAAATACATACTTAATACTTTTTACGTCATTTACAAATTTAGGTGCATGTGTGTGTATCTCCTAACCGCGGCACTTTCAACCCCAACCCAGAGGCAATTTACGCCCCGTTATACTAACATCTACTTTTTATAAAATATAAAATAACCAGAAATTAAATCGGTATTGTTAATATATTATTCAATTCTTAAATAAATTTGGATCATTTCAGTAAAAAATTTGCATCGAAAGCTTTAAAAATGTATTAAATAGACCAAAATGTATAACGGTGAAAATATTTTCAAATGTGACATAAAAAGTGAAAATTCACAAAAACACTAACAGATAACTATTTTACATAGCAAATGAAATCAAAATGACTGACAGCGAGTCGCATTCATTAAATATTACTTTTCTCACTTCAACTTTATTTTTATCTCGTTTCATTTCCGAAATATAAGCATCGGCACTTTTTACCCCCGGCACTTTCAACCCCGCCCTCCCCTATAGAATTATATAAAATGTCAACCGAAAGATCTTTCTGACTCTAGCGTGTGTTCTCATTTTGACTAAAAAGTTAATTTTATAAAATTGTTCAAAATTAGAAAAAATTCAAACAGTTAATTTTGGTGCAAACTCCAAATAAGTTAGGGGTACGCAGACCTTTCAGGTGATATTTTAGGTAATTCGACAAAATTGCATTGAAAAATATTCAGTACCTAGTTCTAGAGAAAAACCGCTGAAAAATTTTGTCTGTGGGTCATGTGGTCAATGACCTCATTATCCATCACATGCTCTTAATTATTAGAAACTTGGAATTATTTGAATTTTAATATTAATAAATTTTAATTATTATTAAAAACTTTTAATGCTTCAATTTTTAATCTTTCTATGTTTTAATTATTATATCAACTTTAAATATTTTCAAATTCTAATAAAATACATATTAAAATAATTTCAAACTCAAACCAATTTATAAAAACGTTTTAATTGTAAAAAATTTACATGCATTAAAACTAAAATAAATCCAAATTTTACGATTAATTTGATAATTTTAGTCTATCCAAAAAAAGTTAATTCTTTTATAGTAAAAACTGTATTTCAGTTTATCTCATTTTCTGTTAATCTAGTTGAACTATGATTAGATTTATAATTGTCTCTAATTTTAAATGTATAATTAAATTGAATATTAACTCTCTAAATTTCTTGGAGTGAGTTCTCACTCCACTAAGAGTGGAAATTGAGCCACTCCAATCAAGAGTGAGAAACCCACTCAAAAAGAGTGAGATCTCACTCTTATAGAGTGAATTTTTCACTCCAAGCAAAAAGTGAACTCTCACTCTAATTTTGGAGCGAATTTCCACTCAAATTGGAGTGAAAGTTCACTCTTTAAGAGTGAGATCTCACTCTTTTAGAGTGGGTCTTTAACTCTGATTGGAGTGGCTCAATTTCCACTCTTAGTGGAGTGAAAACTCACTCCAAGAAATTTAGAGAGAAAGCAGTTTAATAATTTACTCACGCAATAAAAAAATAATAATTTTTAGATAAAAATACTAAATTTTTTCAAAAGAAATTTAATGCAGTACGCATTTTTCTTTAAAAATTAATAGCGCAAAAAAGCTCTAAGAGTCAAACCACTGACTTTTAACCAAAGGTCGTCGCCGACATATTTTAATGAATATCAAAACCCATATTATATGTATTATTGAAGTGTCTAAATTCAAGTTCTGAAGTTGTTTTAGATACATTTTGTATTTTCTGGCCGTAAATTGTAATTAAACAAGCAAGTGTCAAGAAAAATTGGCATTTTTAATGCATATTTCAAATATTTTTTATTTAGAAATGAAACATTTCATTCCCATATTGTAAAGAAAATATGTTTAATTAACATCCAAATATTTATTTTATTAAATGTAATTTTGTGTATAATGAATAATGATAAGAATAATAATAATAATAATAATAATAATAAAATCGATTTAAAGTTGATCAAAAGGCTGTCACTTTTTACCATTTTTAAGAGTCTATTTTTTAGAAACCTACTTAATAAATATTATTTAAACTTACCATAATTATTAATTTATACACTTTAATATGTTTTCATTAGATTCAAGACAAATATTTATTTTATTACTAAATAATACCATCTTAAAATTTCGGAAGTAACCCCAAAACACAAAATTTTTAATCTTATATAAGTTTTTCTGGATGCAATTAAAAAATTATTACTTTTCACATATCTAAGTTTTTATAAAATCTTCAACACATTAAATTTTAGCGAGGGTAATTTAAGTTTATGAATTATTATTAAAGTTTAAAAATGTACTGAAAAAAGGTTACTTTTCATTGTACAAAATACACTCTAAAGTTTGACAATCTGTTATTTATTTTAAATTCAAAACTATTTTCGTCAATAATTTTAACGACAAATTTCTGAGTGTATTTTGTACAATGAAAAATAAGGTTTTTTCATTACATTTTTAAACTTGAATAATATAAAAACTGAGCAAATTACCCTCGCGAAAATTTAATATGTTGAACATTTTATAAAAACTTAGATATGTAAAAAGGGTTAATTTTTTAATATCATCCAGAAAAAACTTATATCAGATTAAAAAATGTGTGTTTTGGGGTTAATTCCGGAATTTTAAGGTGGTATTATTTAGAAATGAAATAAATATTTGTCTTGAATCTAATGAAAATATAATTAAAGTTCATAAATTAATCATTATCGTAAGCGACCATCTTTGGTCGAAAGTCAATGGTTTGACCCTTAAACTAAAGAAAAAAAAAGTTCTTAAAAGAAACAAATAATCAAAAAGGTACTTGAAAACCTTAAGAAATGTTTAAAAACTGTGAATAGCTTATTTTTCAATATTTTATTTTATTATAATATATATTAATTTTTTATTTTATTAATATTTCATTCTTTATTATTATTTTTATTGTATTTTTTAGAAATAATTAAAAGCTCGAAATAGGTGTAAACAGAATCAAAGAATGAATGAATGAATAAATAATAATAAAATTTTATTATTTCATATCTTCAAATCATTTATGAAATTTCATAAAAATATTAAATTTTCTGAATTAAAAAAAGAACAATATTCAATTTACTCAAAATATTTAAGAATAACTTAGTTTTACATAATTAGAACTTAAATAAATGTTGTGTAACATAAATTAAATTAAAATTGTAAAAAAATTTTAAATACAAAGCAGGTTGTATATCTGTATATATTTTAATATTGTTTTCTTTTTCAATACTATTATTAACATTTTATTATCTTATTTAAAAAATTGTTTAGTTGTGTAAGTCCATTGACTTTCGTCTGAGGACTACTTCAAACCATGTACTTCTTCCGACGTGATTCCTGAACAAGATGAGAGAGTGATCTTTTGGAACATTCACGGCCTCAAGAATCTGCCAGATATCAATGGAGTCTTCGGTAATCAAGATATTTTATGTATCTCAGAAACATGGACCACAAATGTAAGTTTAAACTTCTCCAGTTCGTTTATGCTAAACTCAATTGTCTCTCCAGCTATTCGGTCCAGCAAATATGGTAGGGCGAAGGGTGGACTTGCTATTATTTATAATAAACTTGTATATAAAATTTCAGAAATATGTATTGCCCCCCATTATATTTTTGTAAAAGTCAAATCAGGGACAGTTTCTTATATCTTAGGTTTAATTTATATTTCTCCTGGTGCTGATGTTTCTCAATTTTTTGACAACTTAAATTTGAGTTTATCTTTTATTGTTGAAAAATACCCTTATTTTCCAATAGTATTAGGGGGTGATTTCAATTGTAGAGTGGCTGATTTAAATCAATTTGACTCCGAAATTTTTGAACACTCCTACTTTAATTCGAAGAGACTGTCCTTGGAATTGACGGTCAATGCAAGGGGAAGGGCATTGGTTGATATTATGGAAATCAACAGTTTTATTTTGTTTAAATGGTCGATCAATGAGTGATTCCCCTGCGGGATACACTTTCACGGGAGCTCAAGGCTTCAGTGTAGTGGATTTAGTCTGGTGCTCACATAATTACATGTACCATCTTAAAGATCTGTTAGTCCTTCCGTTGGTTACTTCCTCTGATCATCTTCCGGTAGTACTGTGTAAGACCTTTTCCCTTCGGGGCACGACATCAGGAGTACCAAGAAATTCAAATAAGATACATTTTGACTCTAATAAGGCCTTCTCTTATCAGTCGGCTATGTCTTGGAGGGGAGAGGTATCAAATTTGGACCAGGATGTGAATGAATTGAATAGTACCCTTACTTCGACTATAAGCGTTGTTGCGGGAAATCTAGGTATGTCACGAGCTCTAGCGAATCTTTCGACATTTAAAGAGAAGCCGTGGGTGGATAATGAATGCAAGAAAATGAAGAAACGTGTTTCTAAGGCCTTAAGCGTTGCTAAGTGTAACAATTTTTCACCGGAAAGTAAGCGAGTATATCTAAGCGAAAAACGGAATTTGAATAATACTCTTTTAAAGAAAACAGATATTTATCGAAAGAGAGTGGTTGAGAATTTAGCCAATTGTAATAATCAGTCCGCCCAGTTCTGAAATATTGTTAACTCAATAAGATCAAAATCCTCGCAACCCTTGAATATTGATTTACCTACATGGTACGAGTTTCTTGTAGACAGTTATCCTCCAATCTCAATAAATTTAAGGAGTAGCATTAATCCTGGCGTGTCGGATCCATTTTAGGACGGTCCTTTCTCTACAGTAGAGATAGTGAAATGTCTTAAGAGGTGTAAGGTATAAGGCACCGAGAACAGATGGTATAAGCTATGGCTTTTATAAGAATCTTCCACAAAACTGGATTTTCTTTTTGGAACATTTTTTTAATACAATCTTAAAAACAGAATCTATTCCTAGAGATTGGGGAAAATTTTGCACGATTATGTTATTTAAAAAAGGGGAGACGGAGGACCCCAACAATTACAGACCGATAACGTTAGTCAATTGTATAGCAAAAATTTTCACCCAACTTATTGGGGATCGCCTTGTTACTTGGTCAACAGAACGAAATTTGATTCTGGAATATCAGTCCGGTTTCAGGAAAGGTAGAAGCTGCCTAGATAATTTATTCTCTCTTATGTCTATAATACAAATTCAATTAAGTAAGAAAAATTCAGTAGTATATGCCGCATTTATAGATTTCAAGAGTGCCTTTCCATCCATTTCACACAATCTACTGTGGAGAAAGTTGCGTAATATAGGCATAAATTCTAAAATAATAAATATTCTGTATCAATTTTGTACAAATGCGTCTACTAATATTAAGACACAGAACGGATGTACCGATTATGTAAAAATTACAAAGGGGGTCCTACAGGGCGAAGTTTTAAGTCCTTTTTAGGGTTCCGTACACCACAAGTGTACGCACGGAACCCTATTGGCAAGACTTTGTCGAAAATTGTATCCCCCCCCCCCTAGCCATCAAACTATTTGACTTAGAAAGTTCAAATTTGGCCCACATATGTATTTTCACGTGTAGATGAAAGGAAAATTATAGAGAACATGATTCTAGGGGTTGAACATAGCGTTGTCAAGAAAATAACAAGATTTTTGAGAAATTTTGATATTTTTTGGCTGAAATCTCTTGCCTTTTCTTTTGCAGCGCTATCACCACAACGGTCTCTATACTTTTTTTGTAATCTACATATGATACTACATTTTTGTACCAAATTTGAACTCTTTAAGTCAAATACTTTGGCAGGTAAGGGGGGGATAAAGTCATTTTTTAGCAAAAATTCGTTTAATTTGTATCATTCTTGCCCTCTATCTGCCAAACTATTGTACTTTGAGTGCTAAAATTTGGTAGACATATGTAGTTTGATGTGTAGATTACAGAAAAACTATAAAAACCCTTGTTTCAGGCTGTTATCATAGCGTTTTTAAACTAAAAAAAAAGATTTTTTTTTAAAAATGTTAAAAAATGGTTGTATCTCCCCCCCTGATCTTCCAAACTATTGGACTTAGAGAGTTCAAATTTGGTACACAAATGTATTTTCACGTATAGATTACAGGAAAATTATAGAGAACATGATTGTATGTGTTGAACATAGCGTTGTCAAGAAAATAACAATATTTTTGAGCATTTTTTTAACATATGGGCCATAATTTAGTGTTATAACTTTGACAGTGCTATATTCATCACTTTCTCTATAATTTTCCTGTAATCTACACGTAAATCAACATATGTGTACCAAATTTCAGAATCCTAAGTCAAATAGTTTGGAAGATAAGGGGGGGGATACGGTCATTTTTTTAGCAAAAATGCACTAAAAGTGTACAATGCCACCTCCATATCTGCCAAACTATTGTACTTAGAGTGCTGAAATTTGGTATACATATGTAGTTTGCCATATAGATTTCAGAAAATCTATAGAGAACTTTGTTGCAGATCGTTATCATAGTGTTTTTAAGCAAAAACCAACGATTTAAAAAAAATGCTTAAAAATTACCGTATCCCCCCTCCCATAACTTCCAAACAATTTGACTTAGAGAGTTCAAATTTGGTACACAAATGTATTTTCACGTGTAGATTGCAGAAAAATGGTACAGAACATGATTGTAGAAGTTGATCATAGCGTTGTTAAGGAAATAAAATGATTTTTGAGTATTTTTTATGGATATTTGCTAAAATCTCTGGATTTTTCGTTAAAAATGCAATCACGGTCACGTTCTCTATAATTTTTATGTTATTTACACCTGAAAATACATTCCTGTACAAAATTTGAACTCTCTAAAAAAAAATATTTTGGAAGACGGGGGGGAGGGTGGTCCATTTTTGATAAAAAATTCATTATATATTCTATTTTATTTATTATATTATATGTAATATGTATAATATATTTATATATTATATATTTAATAGTATCAAATATATTAAAAATTATTTTGTTTTGTGTACGGAACCCTCGATTTTAGTGCGAGTGTAACTCGAACTTACCCGATTTTTTTATTTTTACTTTTTACCAGAGATATGGAAGAATATTTTATTAATAGAGGTTGTAGAGGTCTCTCAATTAACAGTTCATCGGAAATGTTAATGCAGGGTTATGCAGATGATCATGTTATCCTGGCGGACTCTCCTTTGGAATTAAATAAGAAACTGAAAGCGCTTAAGTCTTACTGTGTGGAGAATGATTTAATAGTTAACACGGAGAAGACTAAAGTTGTTATTTTTACCAGATCAGGTAACGCATCGGCCAGAAAATATAAATCTTTTATGTACGGGTCGGAAAAAATTGAAGTGGTAAAAAATTACACGTATTTGGGTGTAATGTTCACGGACTCGGGCTCTTTTCTTCCGGCTGCATCTAGAGCTGTTATCGCGGGAAATTCTGCAAGCGGGAGAGTTCTGGGTATTATTAACGGTTTAGGGATTTACACATGGAATTCTTACAGGAAATTATTTGAGAGCCTTTCTGTGAGCACACTGCTATATGGAGCCCAGATATGGAGTCTCGATCACTTGGATCTCTTAGAAAAAGTCCAACTTTCCTTTTATAAAAGGCTCTTATCACTACCTATTAATACTCCTAACTATGCGGTCAGAATGGAGACTGGTTCTCTTCACCTTTCTCACAAAGTCTTATCATCAACACTGAACTGGATTTGTAAAATTTCTGCAATGAACTCTTCTAGGTATCCCAGACAGTGTTTTGAAAGACTGAGAGAGTTAGCTTTGGAGGGACCCAGCTCAAGATCTAATTGGTTCGCGCAATTAATGGTCTTTTTTGAAGGGTATGAACAATTGGACTCCTGGAGATCCTTATCCTTGGACTAAGTAGGTGCGAATAGAGAGGCTATTCTTAGACAATATGAGCGGCTACTCCGCTCCCAGGACCATGAACGATATATAGCATCGGAAAGTTTGATAGTGTACCCTCAAATTTTACTGAAGGGACAAACACAGCAGTACCTTATGTCAAAGCTCCCGTTATATTATAAGAAAATAGTTGCACAAATTAGATTACTAAATGTACATATTTGCAGAGTGCAGCTGGGTCGTTTAAAATATGTTTTCAGACAGGGAGAAATTTGTCGCTCGTGTAAGTTGGAGGAGTAGAGCCTGTTTCACATTTTAAATAGTTGTCCCGCTTGTGCTCATTTATGTCAAGAAGCTATTCCAGAAACTTATCGCGAGCAAGATCAGGATGCGGTTTGGCTGAGAATTATATCGTCCAACGTTATAAATGTTATGAAAAGATTTGTAATTTTTATAACTAATATTTTATCCGAAAGACTATGTAGAGAATAGCAAAAACCGTCTTGTTTATTTGTGTGGGTGTGAGTAATAGTTTATGTTTAAGTCGCTCTTTAGCAAATCTCCGCTTGTTGATTCTTTAAATAGACAAAGAACAAGCGTGATGTATGTATTTATTATTATTATTAATGTAATTTATGTCTATATTATAATAAATACTACTACTACTACTACTACTACTACTACTACTACTACTACTATTATTATTAACATTTTATTATCTTATTTAAAAAATTTATCAATTTTCTAGTTGTGTAAGTCCATTGACTTTCGTCTGAGGACTGTTGCAGACATATTATTAATAAAATATTGTTCCACAACACTTGAAACTTGAATATTTTCTGATTTCATTGGTCATAATATTATAGTGTAAATTGTATTTCTTTTAATGTAATTATTAATCAAAAGTTGTATGTTTATAACAGTATTTTGTAACCTTAAATTTTTGCAATTTCTTAAAAACATTATTATTTAAAAACTATTTGATATTATCTATTAGAACTTACCAGAAACATAAAATGCTTAATTTACAATATATTATTGTTGATATTTTTATTAAAAAAGGATTATTTTAAATTTTAAATTATTATTTTAAACTTCAAGTTTCAGAAATAACTTTTTTAAGTATAAAATTTGAATATTTCATACCTCAAAAACGAAGCAAAACACGTTCATTAAATTTTAATAAAAAGTAAATTTTATTAATATGTAATCAAATATTTCCAAAAGCTGAAATTTGTAGGAGGTTCGGTAAAAAACTTGTAAGCTGAAAATAATTGTAAAATTTTTCAAAGCAAAAATTTTTCTAATTTAAATATTAATTTAAAATAATCCTTTTTTAATAAAAATATCAATGCAATTAAAATATTGAAAATTAAGCATTTTATATTATGTTTCTGGTAAGTTCCAATATCAAATATCAAATAGTTTTTAAATACATACGCGAAATACTGTTGTAAACTCAGAACTTTTGATTAATAATTGCATTAAAAGAAATACATTTACCCTTTAATATTATGACCAATGAAACCAGGAAATATGCAAGTTTCAAGTGTTGTGGAACAATATTTTTTTATAAATAAGTCCGCAACAGTTCTCAGACGAAAGACAATTAACTTACCTAATTGACACTAACGAAAAACGTAACCTATTTTCAACTACATAACAAATTTAAAAACCAAGAAGCAAAACATTATTAAAAAACAATTGAATAGAAAAACGACCAACTTCAGGTGTGGACAGAATGAAAGAATGAATGAATGAATGAATGAATGAATGAATGAAGTTGCGGATTATTATTATAGATTGTAAAGTTAAAAAAAATATTCGAAGTTTGAGGAGAGTAATTGAAATTTGAAGAAATTAATTGAAGTTTGTAGACAGTAATTGACATTTGAAGAGAATAATTGAAAAAGGTGTATGTAGAATATGTTTAAATTAGATTTAAATTATTAGTGTTTGCAAATGCCACAGAGCGCAGCACAATCGTTAGCGTGTTCGCGCGCGTCATTAACCTAAGAAGCAGTCTGGCGTTAGCCCTGAGCCTAAATGTATCTTTGTGTATTATTCAATAATAAACAATTATGTTTAACCGTTGGTTGGCGTTTTCCTGTGTTTAATTAAGGACATTACATTGGCGACGAGGATAAAAGTGACCAGATTGAAAAGTTGATCGATCACACAGTGCAAAATTTATGAAAAGAAGAAAAGTTTCCATGAGCAAAGAGGATTTGAAACAATGGGAAAAGCAACTAAGAGATGCAGCGGACAGGTGTAAAGCCAAGAACAAGGAGCTGGATGAAAGAAGTCAAGCTTTGGCCCAGGGACACCAAGAATTAAAAGTTCATAGGGAATTTTTATGTAAAGAAAGCCAAAAATTAAACGAATTAAAGGCTAAATTGGAAAGGGAACGTGCAGACAAAATGGCGGCGGTAGTGGGTTCCATAAACGAGTATTCTCGCAAGGAAAATTGGACATTGTGGTATGAAAGGCTGGAACAGTTTTTTCTAGCAAATAGTGTTCAAGATAATAAGAAAGCTTCTCTGTTCCTAACGTTATTGGGAGCAGAGGGTTATGCAAGGTTAAGAAATTTGTGTGCGCCAGAGTTGCCATCATCGAAAACTTTTGAGGAGTTGGCAACCATTATGAAGGAGCACATGGAGCCCGCACCAAACGAAATTTTGGAACGATATAAATTTCGTCAATGTCAACAAAGAGAAAATGAAGATGTCAAATCTTTCGTCGAGGAGTTGAAAAAGACTTCAACTCACTGTAATTTTGGAACAAATTTACAAGATTCGATGCGGGATCAGTTCGTGTGGGGCCTGAGGACAGAGGCGCTGCAGAAACGTTTATTAAGAGAAAAAGAGCATACATTTACCAAAGCTGTAGAGATAGCAACAGCTTTTGAAGTGGCTAACAAGGGAGCAGCTGGAATCAACGAAGCAACCAGAAAAGCGGATCATCCATCAGCCAATTTTATTAAAAACAAAAATAAATTTGAAAGGAAGGGTCAAGGATCATCTGAGAAGCAGTTTGACAGGACGTCCAGCGGAGCTTGTGGTCGATGTGGAAAGGACAATCATGCGCAAATAAACTGTAAATATAAGAGTTACAAGTGTAATGTTTGTGGCAAGGTAGGTCATTTAGCAATTGTTTGTAAAAATAAAGGTTCTGTAAAAGATTCAGAGAAAGTTAGGAATTTTGATTCGAATAGAAAGAATAATAACAGACAAAATTTTCTAGAGGAATGTGATAGTTTAGCAGACGAATTTGAAAATTTATTTAAAATAAAGGAAACGATTAAAGATAAAGTAAATTACATAGAGCCATACGAAATAGAATTAAAAATTTTTGGAAAAGAAATTAAATTTGAAATTGATACGGGTTCTCCAATTTCGGCAATTTCGGAAAGTTTTTTCAAAAATTCTATATTCAAAGATATGTTAGTTAGAAAAACAGGTAGAAAATTCAAAAGTTATTCGGAAAATTTGATGTTCCCTAATGAAACAATAAATGTTAAGGTTGAATTTAATAACATTCAATATGAACTGGAATTATTTATCATGCCGGGTAAAAGTCTACCGATAATTGGTCGAGATTGGATAGCCAGGTTGGGTTTAGAGAAAAAATTTAAAGAGGGTTTAAACAAAGTAAAAAAGCTTGATAAAACAGAAAGTGAGCCTATAGAGGTTATGTTAAAAGAATTTGACGATGTTTTTTCGGATGAATTAGGTAAATATAAAAACGCTCAGTTTAAATTGCATTTAAAAGAAAATGTTAAACCAGTTTTTTGTAAGCCTAGACCTGTGCCTTATACTTTAAAAGACAAAGTAGAAGCTGAGCTGAATAGACTTGTTAATGCGGGAGTTTTAAAACCTGTAGAAAATTGTGAATGGGGATCTCCCATAGTACCTATTTTAAAAAAGAATGGGGAAGTAAGAATCTGCGGAGATTACAAATTAACGTTAAATCCGTATTTGAAGACTGATAAGCATCCGATTCCTAGAACGCAGGATTTGTTAGCAATTCTTAAACCGGGTATGTTTTTCTCGAAACTGGATTTATCTTATGCATATTTGCAAGTCGAACTTGAGGAATCATCACGACCTCTTACTACAATATCCACTCATAAAGGGCTATTTTCTTACAATAGATTAAATTTTGGAATTTCTTCTGCGCCAGGTTTGTTTCAGAGAGAAATGGAGAAATTATGGTCGGAAATTGAGGGAGTTGTAGGGTTCTTTGATGATTTTTTTGTCACGGGAAAAACTAGAGAAGAACACGATAAGAGATTAAAAATGGTTTTAGATCGTTTAAAAGAATCAGGTTTAAAATTAAAAAAAAGTAAATGCGAGTTTGCAACAGATCGAGTAAAGTTTTTGGGTTACGAACTAGGAAAAAACGGGATGTCCGTGTCACAAGACAAAATTGAGTCTATAAATAAAATTGAAAAACCGTCTAATGTAAATGAATTGCAAGCATTTTTAGGAATGATGAATTATTATTCTAAATTTATAAAAAATTACGCGAGCTTAATGTATCCGCTTTATCAACTCTTAAAAAAAGAAAATAAATGGAAATGGAATCAAGACTGTGAAAAAGCATTTGTAGAAGCAAAGGAAAAATTAACATTGAGTGAAGTTTTGATGCCTTTTGACACGAACTTACCGGTAAAAATTACGACTGACGCGTCTCCTTACGGTTTAGGAGCTGTTTTATCGCACGTTTTCGAAAAAAATGTAGAACGTCCAGTAGCTTTTGCTTCGAGAACTTTAACAAAAGCGGAGACCGGTTACTCTCAATTAGACAGAGAAGCGCTCGGATTGATTTTTGGAGTTAAGAAATTTCATCAGTATGTTTACGGCAAACATTATACTCTAGAAACTGATCATAAGCCTTTGACATTTATATTCGGTGAAAAAAAGGGTTTACCGCAAATGGCTGCAAGCAGGGTACAGCGTTGGGGTGTATATTTAGCAGGCTATGATTACGAAATTAAATTTCTAAAAGGAAAAGATAACAAAAGCGCTGATTTTTTGTCTCGTTGTATAAAACCATCAAATTCGAATAATGAAAATAATAATGAGGAAGATTTTACGTATTTAAATTTTGTTTCAGAAAGGGTTATTATTTCAGCGGACCTAATAAGGGAAGAAACAAAAAAAGACGAAATTTTAAGTAAAGTTAAAAATTTTATTATTGATGGATGGCCGAAAAAAGTTCCAAATACAATGATTGCATTTTTACGGAAAAGTAGAGAATTATATATCGATAATGGGTGCATAATGTGGGGTTCTAGAATAGTAATTCCGGAAGTGCTTAGAGAAGAACTGCTAAAAGAACTTCATAGCTGTCATATGGGAATAGTTCGAATGAAGGGAATAGCTCGATCATATATCTGGTGGCCGGAACTAGTTAACGAAATTGGAAATATCTGAAAAAAATGCATGTCTTGTTTAGAAAATGCGAATAATCCACCTAAAGTGGAACTGCATCCGTGGAATTGGCCCGACGAGCCAAATCACCGTATTCATGCGAATTTTTTAGGTCCATTAGAAGGAGATATGTATTTGGTAATTATTGACGCTTATTCGAAATGGATTGAGGTTAAGAAAATGACAAATATCGCCGCGCCGGAAACAATAAAAGCTTTTAAGGAGTATTTTTGTGTATGGGGATTACCTATAAAATTAGTAACAGATAACGGAACGACTTTTACGTCACAATTGTTTACAGAATTCGTAAAAAAGAATGGAATTCATCATATCAAAACTGCTCCTTATCACCCAGCTACGAATGGAGCTGCGGAGAATTTAGTAAAACTTTTAAGGGAAAATTTACCTTATTAATGAGTGAAAACAGCACAAATAAACATGATGCTTTAGTTAAATTTCTGTTTCATTACCGTTCTTCGCCTCATTGCACTACGGGGGTTTCACCTGCAGAATTACAAATAGGTAGGAAATTTAGAACCAGGTGGGATTTGTTAAAATCAATGGCGAAAGATAGAGTAGTTAAAAAACAGTTAGAATAAAGGAATAACTATAGAAGTAACAGAAGGATAGAATTTAAGGAGAAAGAGATTGTGATAGCTAAAGACTATGCGGGAAAGAAAAGCAAATGGTGCAAAGCTCAGATCACGAAAAAGCTAAGTCCAGTTTCGTATGAAGTGAGTACATGTGATGGGAGAAATTGGAAGCGTCACGTTGATCAATTGAATCCTTGTAAATTGTCTCTTCAGAAGAATAGTCAAGAAAATTGTGACTTAGTAGATAAATCAATATTAACAAGTGATAACGACGTTGTGGTACCAGTTGAAACAAACGCCGACTTGGAAATTGTAAACGGTCAGGAATTACCTGTAATGAACGAAGAGTCGGAAGCAAAAAACTATGTTGACACTGAATTAAGACGATCCACTAGAATTAGGAAGCCTAGACAGATTTATAATTGTATAAAGATAGTTATAGGTACATGAGCCTAAAATTAACCCGGAGGATTGTAGAATATGTTTAAATTAGATTTAAATTATTAGTGTTTGCAAATGCCACAGAGCGCAGCACAATCGTTAGCGTGTTCGCGCGCGTCATTAACCTAAGAAGCAGTCTGGCGTTAGCCCTGAGCCTAAAAGTATCTTTCTGTATTATTCAATAATAAACAATTATGTTTAACCGTTGGTTGGCGTTTTCCTGTGTTTAATTAAGGACATTACAGTGTAAAAAAATTAACAGAATCGTGACAATAAAAAAAATAATGATGAAAATAATCAAGGAACTTTCAAACAGCTGTTCGTGTCAGCTTCTGTCGACAAATCAATACAAAACGAGGAAAATATTACGAGAAACGAGAAAACTCGACGAGACATGTAATATAAAGTGCATTTTTGGATGTCCCGAATAATTTTATAATATACAATAATGGTCACCCTGGTATACATGTATACTAGGGTGACCGTTTTTTTACGAAAGTTGGAATTTCTTCGGTCGCCGGGCTGAAGCAAATTCAGCCTTGTGACCTAAGAAATTCCAACTTTCGCAAACTAACGGTCACCCTAATGTATACGCGCTAACTTCAGCATTAAATTTCTCAAAAACAAAAAAAAATCGGTTTTTTGAAAATTACATATTTTGTAGGAAAAAATCTCAGCTTTCTTTTAAAAATAAAATAAAAAAAATAAAACGAGCCCGAAGACGAAAAAAAGTGAAATTTATTTTTAATTTTCAAAAATTTTGGTCAAAATAAAAAAAAAAAAATTTTAATAAACCACGCCAATCGAAAGCTGATGAAAAAATCTAGAAAAATCATGTACCAAAATATTTTTTTATCATTTTTTTTAAGCTCAATAAATAAAAAAATGTGAGCGTCTTAACAAAAAGTTCAAAACTTTAACCCCCTCCCTCTCAGGCAATTTTTTATATAATCCAAAAATATTTGGCTGATAAATTACTTACCTATAAGACAACTCATAACAAAAATTGGGAAAGGATTAAACAAAATTTTTTTTTTTGGCTGGACAGTTGACGTGAAATCCACAATATATAAAAACTTTAAATGTTTAATTGCAAGTAGTTTATTAAAGAAATGAAGAAAAATTAAGAAAAACAACACAAGAATGAAACAGTGACATAATTATATATAAAAAAGTAATATAGTTATATATAAAAAAATAAACTATTTACGGACACTTTATTACATTAAAATAATAAATAAGAAGATAATTAAAGAAACGTTAAAATATATTAGAGAGTTTCCATACCAAAAAGATCAAAATTGCAAGTCAAGTTTTTGATTTTGATCAAAGTTGGTCAATTTGTAGTATTTAGGGGTAGTAATAACTTAGTCAAGTATTTTTGAAAAATTTCCAAAATTTTAGGAATTACGTCACTTTGAATTTTTTACACTTTATTTTTTAAAATTCTTGTCATTTAAAGAGTTTTTAACCGATTTCAATGAAATTTCTAGGGTGTATGTAAAAAACTATAAGGTTTTAAATAAATTTGAAGTAGATTTAAAAACTTCAAAAATTGAAGGAGTGTCTCTTAGTTCTCGAGATATCAGCAAAAGAGTATTACGCTTCACGTCTTCTATCCTATGAGCATAACGATTTTTGAGTTTTATTTGTTTTTAAAAATATTGTAAATGAATAAACTACAATGATTTATTCTTGACTACTATCTATGAATATTATAAGAAATAAATAAATATTTATGAATCAATAACCAATGGTAGTGTCAAAAAGTTTAAAAGTAGTTTTCATTCAATGAATTTTACCGCAAGTAAGACAGAAATTTAAATGCAATTGAAGGTGATAAATTTGCCGATCTGAATTAATAGTCTAACAATTGTGAAACAATGAATAATGTATTATACAAATTTTTCTTTGTCGACAGTAACAGGTACGTAGCTAGGGAGGGCCCAGGGGGACTGTTCCCCCCGAAAATTTTTTTACTCGTGGAAATTTTTTTTTTCTGAGAAAAACTTTTTTGCTGCGGGAGCTACGGGCATGGAATTTTGGCCCTCCCCCCCGACAAAAATTTCTGGCTACCGGTCTGGACAGTAACTCAAAAAACTGTAAGGCATAAAAAAGCGTTGCAGATTAATTTAATCTTACTTTACTACAAAACTCCAACCATTGGTTTTTTGTGACTTACACTTTAAGCCTAGTAGTTATTCCTATTAATTTATTTTTAAAAATTGAAAAAAGTGAAAAGAAAAAACTGAAACAATGTTCTGGTTTCGCTATTGTTGAAGCTCATCAATACTACGTAAATTATTGTTAAAAATAGACCAAAACGTATTTACAACTATACATATATATACATATTTACAAGATTATTCGACTTCATGTGGTTGCCGGGACTATTTCATCGTTTTGCTTTTCGAGTAAACTTCTTTTATAGAGCAGATTTCTGTATATCTACAGTGTTTGTGTCAATGAAAGCAGAAAATCGTTTGCAGAGAATCTTCAAAATCGTTTGCAGAGTATCTTGGAAAATTTTTTGCAATTAATTTTCTGCTTCCATTGATTTAAAAACTGTAGATATCCAGAAATCTGCTCTAAAAAAGAAGGTTGCTTGAAAAGCAAAACGTTAAAATGGTCCTGGTAACCACATTAAGTCGATTGATTTTGTAAATAAGTATATAGTTATGAATGTATAGTTGTAAAAATTTTCTGGTCTACTGCTAACAGTTATTTATGGGAAACTGCCCTATGTTGGATAGTCATTCCAACAGTAGATAACTATAAATATATTAAAAATTATTCATTTTACCGAAACCAATCTTAAAATTTAGAAGTAAATTTAGACTAAATTAATCTGCAACGCTTTTTCGTACCTCACTGACCGAAACAGATTTTCAAACTTACTATCCACGATATTAAAATATACTAATTTTAATATCTGGGTATTATGTTTAAATATCTAAATACTAAGTTTCAATATGTGGATGCTAAATTTAAATATCCACGAATATCCATATTTTCATGCCTTACAGTTTATAGTGTTACTGTCGACAAAGAAAAATTTGTAATATACATTTCTCATTGTTTCACAATTGTTAGACTATTAGTTCAGATCGGCAAATTTATCACCTTCAATTGCATTTAAATTTCTGTCTTACTTGCGGTAAAATTCATTGAATGAAAACTACTTTTAAACTTTTTGACACTACCATTGGTTATTGATTCATAAATATTTATTTATTTATTTCTTATAATATTCATAGATAGTAGTCAGGAATAAATCATTGTAGTTTATTCATTTACAATATTTTTAAAAACAAATAAAACTCAAAAATCGTTATGCTCATAGGATAGAAGACGTGAAGCGTAATACTCTTTTGCCGATATCTCGAGAACTAAGAGACCCTCCATCTATTTTTTTTTTTTAATAAAGGTAAAATAAAAAGCTTTCATTATATTGTGACGAAAATAAAAAATATGAATTAGCACACATAGAAAAAAAAGGGTTACAATTTTTTTTTGTGTTTTTCTACATGAATTTTTGAAGTTTTTAAATCTACTTCAAATTTATTTAAAACCTTATAGTTTTTTACATACACCCTATAAATTTCATTGAAATCGGTTAAAAACTCTTTAAATGACAAGAATTTTAAAAAATAAAGGGTAAAAAATTCAAAGTGACGTAATTCCTAAAATTTTAGAAATTTTTCAAAAATACTTGACTAAGTTATTACTAAAGTTCAAAAAAGTAGAAAATTGGGAAATTTAAAAGATATAGATAAAAGCACCAAATAAATGTTTTCAAAAATTCGTAATTATAAGATAAAAAGTAAACAATTAAAAAGAAGGAAAATGTTTCTTAGAAATGGAAAAATGATGACAAAAATAAATTAAAGAATTAATTAAAACTTTTAAAGAATAACTAAAAAAAAATAGTGAAACCTCAAAAAAATTAAATAAATAGGAAGAAAATAGAGAAATCTTCTTTTCCTTAATCTAACATACTAAAAAAATGTAAAAAGTACAAAAAATAAAATTAAAAAATATATATATATATATTAAGATAAATAAAAAAAGTCCACATAGAAACTTAAAAATCCTTGTAAAATAAAAAAGTTTCATCAAATTAAGCCAAAGACATTTTATATTATTACACTTAAAATAAGTCCAACAATAAATTAAGAAAAATAAAGAAAATCTAAAAACTTTATGTAAGTTTGCAAACAATCTTGCAAAAAATAGAAAAGATGTGAAAAAACTTGAATAAACTTACCAAAAAAATGAGAGTATTTATTTTTAAAACTATGGAAATAATTATGAAAATTAACGAAATAAAAAGTTTAGTGAATGTTATAATAACGAAATTGTCTAAAATTATATTAAATAATTTGCATAAAAAGAGGAAAATTAAAGAAAACCCTAAAATAAAAAGACAAATAAAAAACAAAAATACCAAAAGTAAAAGTAGTTAAATTTTATAAAGATTAAAATATTGAAATTGAATTTTTTTAGATTTATCCACAAATTTGTGGGTTTTTTTATGGTTTGTGATGTTTTACATGCAGTATTAGACATCCGGAGAATTGTACAGTTTTTTTTTATTTAAATCATGATTTTAATGCAAGTTTTCCAATGATTTAAATCAATAACAGCCCTGATAATTAAATACCTGAATTTAAAGATTCCATAATAAAATATTAAAAACCTTTGTTATTATATACTATAATCAATTCTTAAATATTGGTTAGATAAACAAAACAAAAAAAGAGCATGTAACCTAAAATTAACTTTCAATTTGTATTAAAATTGCAACCTTATCCTGCAGATAGCCGGAGGTTGACAAATTTTCATCCCCTTATAAAATCCCAAAATAATGTGCCAATATCTTAAATTTATCCTATACAATGTTCCAAAGACGCGTAGAGCCTATATCTATAGGCTTTACTGCATCTGAAGGTTGTTGCATTAAGTAAACGAAAACTTTGATAAACTTAAATTCAAAAATAAATTACTCTACTTTTATCAGAATTTTTCTCTTATAATTCGTAATATTTTTCCACGAAACTTTTAAATTACTTTTAACTTAAATATTATCAGGAAGTTTTGCCTGGCTCTCATTTATTTGAATGTTGCCTTAAAAGTTATATTCTTAAATCTGATTTTTGAAAGTTATAGCAAAGTTAATTTAAAAGTAATACCATTCAACCTGCTTTTTTCATACCTCGTCTGCTAATAACAAATCTCCTTCTACTGGTTCTTGTGCTAATAGAATGTAACCCTCGATGGTAGGATCTTCATCCTCACTTTCAGAATCGCTTGCACCTTCTGTACCAGTATTTAAATTTGCAGCACTCCAATTTTCATCAACAGCATCATGTTTTGGTTCAGGCGACATTAAGAATGTATTAGTTAAGACAAATACTGTTCAGTATTATAAGCTTTCTGAAAATAAAATATATAAATGATAAAATTTCGAGGAAATGGTTGGAAATTCTATGAATGAAAGACACAATATTACAACGATCTTTTGATTGAAATCAAATCTCAACATCAAATTTCTCTATATATACGTCAGAATGAAAAGGGACCACTTTGTCGATTTTATTTTACGAGATATTCGCATTTTCCTAAAGGAGTTTCAGATTTTCAAATTGTTTTATTGATGAAAAACAAACTACGTAATGTTCCACTTTGAATCGTACGTTTATCACATAATTTTATCTTAATTAAAAACACTAAAGAACTCTATTTTTAATTTTTAAAATGCATAGGCGCTGATGGTAATCTTGAACTTTAAACTCGTTTTCTCAAAACTAGGGTTTTGACACTTCGAACTTTGAATGCTTGTAACTTTGTGAATTTTATCCCTAAAAGTGTCCAAGACCTTTCAAAATGTTCGAAATTAAACAAAGAATATGGTTATATAGATAAGTCTACACGCATAGAAGTTCCCTTATAATATTTGTTAAAAGTGATTGAATATTTTAGTATTTTGTGTTTCAATTTAGGGAAATTGAGGCTTTGTATTAAAAGTTAGTATATTTTTATGAAAAGCCCGTGTAAAGCAGATTTTCAAAACATTGAAATTACCGTTTCTAAATTTGAAATTACTATTTCTAAGTTTGAAATTTAAGCGTTCTAATCTCTGTTAAAACTATACGAAAAATAGTTGGTGTGGCCAAAAGACGAGAATACCGTTATAAGTTATTAAAACTATACGAAAAATTGAAATTGTGTTTAAAAGGCAGCGCGTTTCAATATTTCATAAATAGTATATTTCGTAACATGCGTGACAAGCAGTCGTTTCTGAAACGAGAGCAATGTTTTTGCAACGAGTGAAACGAGTTGCAAAAATTGCGCGAGTTTCAAACCGACTGCTTTGTTCACGCAGTTACGAACGATACTTTTCATAACAAAGTCATAAAAGGCGTGATTCGGTCCTCTGTATAGATAACTAGAAAGTTGCAGAATTAAGAATGATTCACTATGTCACGTCAGAGTGTACACAAATACAATTCAAATTGAATGTCTCACACTTTTTTACTTGTCAACACGCCGCGCTAGTGATACGGTCAGGTTAGATTTTGAAGCTGTACTACTCACGCTAAAGATATCGACTCTGTTCTGTTGGTCAAATAGTGCGTGCAAGAAAAGTAGAAAAGTGGGGGACATGCAATTTGGACTGTACTTGTTTGCACTCTGACGTCACATAGTGAATCGTTCTTTAATCTGCAACTTTCTGGTTATCTACAGAGAACCGAATCACGCCATTTTTAAGACTGCGTTATGAAAAGTATATTAAAATAGGGAGGCGTGCGAAAATATAAACAGTTATAAACTTTAAAGTTTTTTTAAATAATTTTTATTTACGTAAAACAGTAAACTGCAGGGTTCTAAATATTAATAATTTTGTACTATTTCTCAAACCAGTTTAAAAATTATTAGAATTATAGAAGGATTTTGATTCATTATTTTATTATTGCGAATTGATATTAAATAAATAGATAAAAATATTTTTTTTAGAATAATAATTCTTTTTAAAAATGAAAATTTTTTTATAAACATTTTTTTATTAATAAAAGTTTCTTATATTAGACTTTAAAAAAATTGAAAATATACATTTAGTAATATTAATATAAATATGTCCCTAAATATTTCTTTATTCGGGAGAAGGAAAAAGGAATTATTTTAAATATTATTAGATTAATTATTTATTAAAAATTCCGCTGGAATTAATAAAAAATTTGTATTTAGAGTCAAAAAAATAAATCTTTGAAAATAATTTTTATATTAAATTAAGACTTGATAATAAATTATTTATGCGATACAATAGTATATTGTGCACCAAGAGCAGAAAGGAGGTGTTTTCCGGCGAGTGCGAAATTTGCTGCCCGAGCGAAGCGAGCGCAGCAATTTGCACGAAGACGGAAAATCTTCTTTCGCTCGAGGTCCACACGCTATTTTGTGCAACACCTGTTCAGGTAAAGCACTAATTAATAATTGCGCGGGTACCTACCAGACGGAAAAGTGTGCAGAAAAGTGCACTTTTCTGCACAGTATGCAGCAAAGTATACATTGTTGCTATGTGCAGCAATTACCTATTTTGCGTCTATTTTTCAGGCAAGATAAATGGTACTTTTCTTACAGGTGTTGCACAAAAAAATCTTTCTATCAGTCAAAAAATAATTTAAAATTACAATATTTTATTGAAAATTTTAAATAATAAATATTATTAAATTATTATTATTGTTTTGTAAGATCTGAAAAGCTGTAAACTCTTTTTAAGTTATTTAGCGAATGCTTAACTTTTTAAACATTTTATTAAAGATTGGTGGTTAATTAGATTTTAAATTGAATAAACAGACTAAATTTTAGAAATTTAAATTTGTTAATAATTTATTTCTACTAAAAGCAATGTTTTTAAATGTATAAAAGCTCGATAATATTTATAATTTTTTAGTTATATTATAATTATATAAATTTCTTTAAATTATATATCCAGACAAATCAGTTAATTTAGTAAAAATCCAATGATTTGTTCTTAATTGAAGGTAGAAAAGCATATAATTACAATTCGTCATAGAAAATATAATTATCTAAGTATTTATTGAAAATCCAAAATTTTAAATTAACGCGCCGCGCCGCGCCGGCGCGCTGCGTCATTGCTGTTCGTCAGATTGCTCGACCACCTTCGGCTAGCTTCGACAGCTTCCGCCAGAATTGGTATTTTATTTTCATTTTATGTATGAGCCGTTTACGATTTTCGTTCTACTTGATTACAAAGAATATAAATACTCTTAACATTTCATTTCAATATTTTCTATACCAATTTACAAAATGATTTAAATAGTAAACCTAATTCGAACTACCAAAAAACATTCTGATTTCTGCAGCACATAAAAATAATTTTTTGGAACCTGCATGGCTTTTTGAACCTGGCAGATCTACATGGATTGGTTAAAAATCGTGACATAATATGTATCTACGAAACGTGGCTAGAGGATCAAACTCGCAGTGCATCTTCATTCTCCAAGAATTATGTAATATTCCAATTACCGGCTGTGAGGGAGGCTTCTAAGGGAAGAGCAAGCGGAGGTATTATTATTGCAGTAGATAGCTCCAGATTTTCAGTTAGTCTTCTTTTTACTACAAAAAATTATATAATTGTAAAAATTAGGTCTGTATCTTTTGTATTTACTCTCGCAGCTGTTTATTTGACACCAAATACTAATATGAGTGATTTTATTGATTCCTTTGATAATGTTTTAATTTATATTCGGTCGAATTTTAATGATATACCTATATTTGTTGGTGGCGATTTTAATAGTAGAATCGCAGATTTTAATAACCTTGTCTATAACATTTTTAAAAAAAACACTTCGCTTTTATCAACTAGAACTTCTAATGATTCTTTTAGCTGCAAAAAAGGTAAAGCGCTTGTAAACTTTATGGAAAGTAATGAGTTTTTTGTCTGCAATGGTCGATCTCTCGGCGATTCCCCGGCAAATTATACTTTTGAAGGTTCGAACAGCAAAAACGTGATAGATTTACTCTGGTGTTCTTTTAGTAGTATACCTCTAATTCATGACCTTTGGGTGGCACGAGTAAATACAAGGTCAGACCACCTCCCCGTTATCATTTCCATCTCTCAGAAAATAACAATATTCTAGAAAATAGTATAATCAATTACTCTTCGCCCTTTAGATTTAATTTTGATCTTGATAAATCAGAAATTTTTGCAGAAAAAATGTTATGGAGAGATGAGGTTGCAATGATTGACGGGGACGTGGAAGAATTAAATAATATACTTATCTCAACGATTAAGAATGTTGCTACGGAACTAGATATGCGTAAACAACTTACGAGTGCTTCACCTATAGTTTCCAAAAATAAACCGTGGTTTGATAAAGTTTGTCGTGCGGCTAAACAAGAAACATATAGCAACATATATAGCAAATATAAATATTCGGGTTTCTCAGAGGAATTGCGTTTAAATTACGAACATCTTTCGGCATTATATAAAAAATTAGTAAAGAGGAAAAAAATTTTTTATGAACTTCGCTTAATTAACGAATTGTCATCAGCTGAAAACTCCTCAGTCTTCTGGACTATTATTAATAAATTACGTTTTACCCCCCAGAGTTCAAATATAATTAATATATCTTCATGGACTGAATATTTTATGGATATTTTCCCTTCTAAACCACTTGCCATTTACGATGCGCCAGGAGACTATCTCCCTGCACTAGATTCTCATATATCGGAGGCAGAAATTAGGGAAAGTTTGAGAAAATGTAAGGAAGCAAAAGCGGCCGGTCTAGATGGTGTTAATTATAGCTTTCTAAAAAGTTTACCAGACAATTGGATTTTATTCCTTGAAAATTTATTTAATCGAATTATGACCACAGAGGTTATCCCTAGCTCCTGGGGGGAGGTGTCTATTACCATGATACACAAAAAAGGATTTTAAGAGCACTTTCCCCTCAGTGGATCATAATCTATTGTGGTATAAGTTACAAAAAGTAGGTATCAGTACAAAGATACTAAGAATAATAGCAAACTTCTATAAAGTCGCTTTTGCTTCTATCAAATGTAATAATCTACTGACTAATTTTGTTAAGGTTACACAAGGTGTCTTGCAGGGGGATGTGCTTAGCCCACTTCTATTTTCGATTTTCATCCATGACTTAGAACAATTTCTGATTGATCAGGGCTGCAGAGGCTTAGCCATAAATTTTTGTATGAAGTTCTACTACTGGCATATGCCGATGACCTGCTCTTACTCGCGGACACACCGACCGAACTAATGAGGAAACTTAATGCTAGTACTATATTGTAAATTAAATAATTTATCATTAAATGTAGAAAAAACGAAAATTGTGATTTTTCATAAAGGGGACAACTCCTCTTTTAAAAACTTCAAATCATTTAACTTTGGAGAATCGAAAATAGAGGTGGTTAAAAATTATTGTTATTTGGGAGTGATATTTTCAAGCTCTTGCTCTTTTAGAGAGGCTGCGAATAAATTTACTAGTTCTGCCAATTCTGCGATCGGGGCTATTATGAGAGTGATTTATGGACTGAAAGCCGATTCATGGCAGACATATACTAAGCTATTTAACAGTTTAACCTTGAGTACTCTTTTATATGCGGGGCAGATATGGGGACAGGACCACTTTGATTTGATGGAGAGAGTGCAGCTCTCCTTTTTGCTTCCTCATAGAGGAAGCTTCGTGATCGTTAAGATTTTCGATTTTCCAAAAATAGCCTAAATCGACTCATTTTCATTTAAAAAGCGTAAAGGGCATAGCAGGATAAGCATGGGTGTGCTGCCCCCGCACGGATTATCCTGAAATTTTTACAGTAAGTTAGTACTAATGTGTATATAAATTTTTCACAGTATTATAGTCAGGAAATAATTTTTGGGGGAGATATGGGGGGGTTAAGAAAAATCAAAAAAATTAAATTTCGCCAAAAAGGCTGAACCGATTTTAATAAAAATTATATATGTTATGGTGTTCAATAAGACGCTTTTATAAAAAAATTACGAAAATTTTTTTTTCAAAAAAAAGAGGGTAGAAAAAATGTTCAAAATATTTTTGAATTTTTTTTGGGGGGGAAATTTTTTGAGTACTACCTCCACTTTTTTCCTAAATAAACCTCACATATCCTAGAATAATTCACCAAAGTACAAAGAAAATCAAAAGGGTAGAACACAGTAAAAAACATTAATGTTATCGTTCATGTTCTCATAATAGACATTACATGACTCAGGCCTGCGGACTTTGAATGATTCTTAGTAACAAGAATAAAATGAGGTGATACTTGTAGATTTTTGTTTGTACTGAACACGAATTCGATATCCAAAATTGTCCATTACGTCAGGATTTTGAGTAATTCCACGTCAAATGTCCCAAAAAGTGTACTTGTTAGACATTTTTGTGTTTTTTTCTGGGAGACCAAATTTTTTCTTTAATTTTCCAAAATGGTATCATATAGTACCCATTCTTAGCTTTAAGACTCATTTTTTAAAATTGCATTACGATCACTTTTAAAGAAACTAAGATTATTTGAATTTTTAATATTTGTCAATTCATAAATGGTGGATTTTACGGAAAATGTCCTGCCCCAAAAATAAAATATGTCCAATCTGTTGCAAATTTTTTTTATGAGTTGTCCTATTGGATAGTAATTTATCCTATAAATATTTTTAAATTTTTTAAAAAATTGGGGCAGTGGGAGGGGGGAAACGTTTGGCGATTTTTGCGCTGTAAAACAAGTGTCTTATTTTAAGACATTTTTGTCCTCACTTTTAAGACGCTTTAGAGTGTCTTAATTTTAAACCAATGAGAAAGCGTCTTCCAAAATTATTGACCAATGAAATTACTTGAAATAACTATAAGATGCTTTGTTAATGTCTTGTGTCTTAAAATATGACACTTAGAAGACAGCAGTTTTTGCAGTGAGGTAATTCACTCTTCTTTTCCTATTTCCGCTGTTTTAATGAATGGATAAAAAACTTTTACGTGACATGATTTTTGTAGATTTTTGCATAACCTTTCGAATGGAAAGGTCCATTTTATATTTTTTAAATAATGTAACCTTGATTTTTCGGATTTAAAAACAAATATAAGTTTTTCTCAAAGAAATACCGCGCGACGCCGGATCGACTGTAAGGGCTCGTGTCGACGCGGCGATCCGACGTCGATCCGGCGTCGCGCGGTATTCATCATTTTATTTCTCGAAAATGAAAAAAAACGCATTTTTGAAATTTTGGGTTTTTATAGGAAAAAACCTTAGCTTTCGTTTAAAAATTTTTTTTAAAATTTTAAAAAGGTCCAACTTCGAGAAAAACTCAAATATATTTATAATTTTGAAAAATCAAGGTCAAGATATTTAAAAAATATAAAATGTACCATTTCAATCGAAAGGATATGCAAAAATCTACAAAACTCATGTCACATAAAAATATTTTATCCATTCATTAAAACAGTGGAAATAGAAAAAGAAGAGTGAATTACCAAAAAACGCCAAACGTTTCCCCCCTCCCACTGTCCCAATTTTTTAAAAAATTTTAAAATATTTATAGAATAAATTACTATCCAATAGGACAACTCATAAAAAAAATTTGCAACAGATTGGACATATTTTATTTTTGGGGCAGGACATTTTCCGTAAAATCCACCATTTATGAATTGACAAATATTAAAAATTCAAATAATCTTAGTTTCTTTAAAAGTGATCGTAATGCAATTTTAAAAAATGAGTCTTAAAGCTAAGAATGGGTACTATATGATACCATTTTGGAAAATTAAAGAAAAAATTTGGTCTCCCAGAAAAAAACACAAAAATGTCTAACAAGTCCACTTTTTGGGACATTTGACGTGGAATTACTCAAAATCCTGACGTAATGGACAATTTTGGATATCGAATTCGTGTTCAGTACAAATAAAAATCTACAAGTATCACCTCATTATATTCTTGTTACTGAGAATCATTCAAAGTCCGCAGGCCTGAGTCATGTAATGTCTATTATGAGAACATGAACGATAACATTAATGTTTTTTACTGTGTTCTACCCTTTTGATTTTCTTTGTACTTTGGTGAATTATTCTAGGATATGTGAGGTTTATTTAGGAAAAAAGTGGAGGTAGTACTCAAAAAATTTCCCCCAAAAAAAAATTCAAAAAAATTTTTAACATTTTTTTTACCGCCTTTTTTTGAAAAAAAATTTTCGTAATTTTTTCATAAAAGCGTCCTATTGAACACCATAACATATATAATTTTTATTAAAATCGGTTTAGCCGTTTTTGCGATATTTAATTTTTTTTATTTTTCTTAACCCCCCCATATCTCCCCCAAAAATTATTTCCTGACTATAATACTGTGGAAAATTTATATACACATTAGTACTAACTTACTTTAAAAATTTCAGGATAATCCGTGCGGGGGCAGCACACCCATGCTTATCCTGCTATGCCCTTTTTATTCCTAAGCAAATGTCCAGATGTATGTGTGTGTGTGTGTACGTGTGAGTGTGTATAGCGTTTTTTGTCGCCAGGATATCTCGAGAACGCTTCAACGGATTTCAATAATAATTATTTGATGTTTTTTCATTTTTTTGCACTTAAAATTCCTTTTTTTAAAGAATTTCTCGAATTAAATTTTATATTATTAATATATTGCTTTTTCTATAAGAAAGCAAATTTGTTTGCTAACTTTGAGACGAAATATCCACGAAATAGACATAATTTTCACCTAGTAAAATAATGATAATAATAATAATAATAATATTACTAATAATATTAACCCACAACTGCTAGACTATTTGGATTTAACGTAACTGCTAGATTGGATCTACGGGACCCGAGCGATTTTCAAACGCTGATTACTCAAAGCCTAATGAACATATCGGGACGTCTTTTTTTTAAAACTTATTGCCAGAACCTGTAGAAAAAGAATATCTAGCTTAAATTAATGTGTCTTTAATATTTTTTTAAATATTTCAAGAAATGTAAAGATACTTTTTTAAAAAGTCGTTTTTTTCAAATAGCTATAGTAACACCAAAAATAGACATAAATAAAATTTCTAAGTGGATTTTTAAAGCTTTAAACATGTACCTTAAGTCTGTTTAAGCCATTTTTTGATTGGCTGAAAAAAACATATTTTTTGGGAGAAATGAAAATCATCAAATTTGGTTCATTAAGTGGAGTCACCTGAGAAATTTCAACCCATCGAAATATATGTTTCTTATCGGTGCCAAATTTTTTTCTGGGACTATTTTGGATGTAAAAGAATGCCATATTATCAAAATTAAAAAAAAAAAATTTTGAAAAAATTTCTTTTTGTTGAATTCTTTTTTTTTTGTAAAAATCTATCCCCTTCTACAATTTTTCATATTTATTAAGCCAATTTTTTATATGCCTTTTTTTAAAATTTCAAACAAAATATCGTATGGGTTTTAATATTTTTTAATTTTTCAACAAAAAAAAAAATTTTAACTTTTTTTTTTAATCTTGATAATATGTCATTCTTTAACATCCAAAATAATCCCAGAAAAAAAATTTGCACCGATAAGTAACATATTTCGATGGGTTGAAATTTCTCAGGTGACTCCCCTTAAATAAAGAGAAACCACATTATTAAGAATACAATATTTCATTGTTTCCAAAACATACAATTTAGGGATTTTTGAAATTAACTAATCAAATTGTTTTAGTATCTTTTTAATCAAAATAATTCATGTTTTTATTAACTTAAAATATTTAAAATATTATTAAATTATTGCTTCCTCTATGAGGAAGCAAATTGTTTTGCTTCCTTGGAAGCGAAGTGTCCATGAAATGGACAGAATTCACACCTAGTTTAAAAATCTACTACTCCTCCCTCGATGTACACCCGGCTACGCAATCAGGCTGGAGTCTGTCAGACTCCCTATTTCATTCATAATTTTTAGATATACACTCACTTAGATTAAAAAAATTTGTCAAATGGAATCTTCTCGGTACCCAAGACTGTGTTTATTTAGACTTGCGCAGCTGGCTGTCCTAGAGGGTGGAGGTGGACATAACTGGTTTAATAGTATAAAACACTTTTTTATTGAGAGCGGTTAGCCAGATTTATGGGAAACTGGTAACCCGTTAGAAATTGCAAGAGATGCAGACTTGGTCTTACAAAGATACGCTAAATTTTTAATTGAAAGGGATCTGCAATCGAGAAAAAATTCTAGAAACCTCCAAATTTGGCCTTTTCTCCCTCTTAAAGAGGGTACTCAGGATCATCTCCTTGTGAGAATGAAACTGGAAACTAGAAGAATTTTTACACAAATACGTTTACTTAACAGACACTCGAATAGAATCCGTATTAAAAACTCAGGTCTTTTTATAAACTCACAGGAGAGCTGCTTATTCTGTGACTCCGACAGTAACGATTTCCATCACTTTTTGGTGGTTTGCCCCCGTTTCAACGACATTAGAAAATTAAACTTCCCTGAAATATTATCGCAAGACTGTCATGAACTTTTTTGGAAACAAGTTCTAACATCCCCCGACCTTTCAGTGATTCAAAAATTTATAAATATGTTCCTAATAATGGCAGAGTCTTTTGTAAACACGATCTAGAGTGAGACGAATAACGAGTATGAAGTAGTGTGAGAATTGTAAATTGTAAACTTTTATGTAACTATAGGTCACATTGTATCAGAAAAAAAATGACCCTAGGGGTCGCAATAAACTTATTATTATTAATAAAATTTCAACTTCTCGAAGCTTTACACTGAAAAAAATATTTCCGTGGAACTGCGATAATTATGGGCAGATTGGCAATATTTTATTGCTGTTTTGGGAACTGCCATACGTATTGGTGTTTTAGCCATACAGCTGTGTGAAACCGCGAGTCATATTTTAAGGTTAGGTAAAATGGACAGTGGCGCACCGATGCATTATAGGAAATTCGAACGTATAGTTGTCAAACTTCTACATAACCTGTCAACCATACTCAAATGTCTAATCTCATCACAGTATTTTTTTCAGTGTATATTAATTTTTGTTTCGTTGAATGTGAAACAATATTATTTTAATTTCAGACATTCTTAAAAATGATAACGATAATTCATAACCTCCTCAATTTCCCTAAAGTGTAACTAAATATAATAAAAAAAAACGTCAAAATATTAAATTATGCCACAAGATTTCTTTCCGTGTAATAGTGCCAAAGTGGGCCCTTTTCATGCGAACGTACACATATAGTAATGTTTTTAAGGTTTACATAAAAAATATGTAAAAAAAACGCATAACTGCATTCAATTTGAAAAGAATTAATGCTTTTTTCTAACGTTTCTATTCGGCCAGTTAACGGGACAAATAATGATGGTCTATTAGTCGGCCCGTCGCGTCGATAGACCCAATAAGAATGGTAGATTCGTCCAGTTTATTTATTTGAACATAGAAATAAGCGAAATAAGTGAACGTAAAATAGTTATTTCTACACTATTTGTAGGACATAACCTCAACTACATTTTATTATTTTCAAATAGGAGATACAGAGAGGTAAGATTTAAATTCCTGGCGGTACAGAAAGGGTTCTTTCGATGTTAAAATAAAGAACGTGGCTGTATTCGTTGTTCCGGCTATTTAGAACTTTAGCCGTAGAACATGAACATCCGGCTACTGTCAGCCAGCCGGAAGACTAATTCTATGAAGTAAATAATGCCGCTTTTATACCTTTTCCAGAAACTTTACTTTTGTCTCATTCTCGCTTGATGCTCTGTTAATCCTCTGTTGATGCTCTGTTGGTCCTCTCAGAGCATCAACAGAGGACCAAAAGAGAACTAAAAGAGACTCAAAAGAGAATCAACAGAGGACTAGCAGAGGACTAACAAAAAAGGAATCTATTTTCACGGATAAAACTGAAACCAATATGAATAAAATTAGAAAATAATATAAAATAAATATTTAAAACTTACACAAACTGGAAACAGTCTAAATTTATTAGATAAATTATAATAACGCATGTGGGGATTCGAACCCACGACGTAACGACCTAACGCATTTATAACCTAACGCACTAACCACTACGCTACCGACGCTTATGATGAAAATATATTATTTTCTCAGCGTCCTTATGATACAAATTATGAATTGAACTATTGATTTTCCACTGTTGCATTTTCTGGAAAGAAGGAAATTACTTTTTAATTTTAATGAGGAATATTTATATCATTTTCATCATACATACAAATATATGTATACTCTCTAAATCTGAATAAGTCTAAAGTCTTCCACTTTTTCAATACGGGGTCGTCCATAAGCTACGTAGCACTTCAAGGGGGAGGGAAGGGGGTCAAGCTATTGTCTACGATAAGAGGAAAAAATAGCGCTATTACATGTAACAGCGTCTACGCGGGGGTAGGGGGGTGTTAAAATTTCCAAAAATGAGGCTACGTAGTTTATGGTTTATGTATACATAAACCATAAATTTAAACATAAACCATTTATTAGTTTATGTATACCCCTATAAGTGTATACATGCACTTACAATAAGTGAAAAATTCACTTATTTAGAGTGAAAAGTCACTTATTGAAAAAATGGAAGACGTTTGACATACAAATAAGTGAATATTCACTTATTCAGATTTAAAGAGTATATCTAAAAGTTTAAATTTAATTCAAACTATCAGATAAAAATTTAATTGTTTGAAAAAATAATAGTTCTTAAAAATTTCCAAAAAAATAGAAAATTGATTATTAGGTACATTAAAAAGTTCATTAAAAAATCAAAGAATGATTTCTTTTAAGAATTTTCTTTTTTTTTATATATAATTTAAAACTTTCTTTCACTATTTTAAATAAAAATACCTGAAAAATTAAATTTTTTCAAAAAAAATTGTATTTTTTATCTCAAAGTGCTTATTTTTAATTGCGTGAGTAAATTATTAAACTTATTTAATTTATTCTAATTATATTGTAGGTTTGAAAGTAGGGTCAATTCTAATTTTAATCAACTTAATTGAATTACAAAAAATAAGATTGACAGAAATATAATTTTCACTATATTACAGATTTGTGAAGCTCATCAGGCTAGAAATTCATTGAAATCAAGGATCCCAAAATAGATCACATAGGGGAGACTGGGGCTAAACCGGACGGATTTGATCTTTTGCAAAAAAAAAACAAAAAGACATATTTTTTGCCAAAGTGTAATATACCATTTTAAAGCTTGTTCCTTTAACTAAAAAATACAGTTGTTCCATTTTAAAAATAATAGATAGTTTTGTTGGTAAGTCGTTTTGAATATGACCACCTAGAAAACGAAAATCCCAAAAATGTTGCGGTTAAACCGGACAACCTATGGGGCTAAGTCGGACACTTCAAATTTAGCCAAGGTTGAAACTCAAATATGCATTCTTTCAATTTTAAAATTCAATAAGAGTCTTTCCTGATACATATTTAACTCATTTAATAAAAAATGTCAGTAACAAAAAATGTCAAAAAAGGCTAAAAAAGCTTTCCTTGTTTTTAAACTCATTATTTGGATCGATGCAACACTTTTTTTAAGAAATTATATTATTAGTGGTTCACGGAAAATCACTGAGTTTTACGTCAACATTCAATATAGCAATTCTGATTCGTTCGGTTTTGCCCCACCCGGTCATCTCATAATAAAGGCGCAATGTTTTTGTTCTTTTAAAAGTATTTAAAAAAACTTTTTTTTAACTTAATTCTATATGCCTTAAGCTATAAAAAACAGTTAGCAAATAATAAATATACTTTATTTAAAGTGTCAAAAACCCAAAAAGTATAAGAAAAAAAATTTTTACTTTTAGCGAAAAAACACAATTTTTCACACTTAGACGGTCACTATACTTTTATTTAAGTAATGAAATGTCATTAAAACCTAATGACGTATATACTTCACATATTAAGGGGAGGCACAACCTTTATTTTGACCTCTCTTAATTTTCATTTCTGGAGGGTGTTATATTTTTTTTTCTGCACCATTTTTAACCTAAAAATATACAGGGGAATTGAAAATAAAAAAATTTGTTTTTTGAAGAGTTTAGAATTTTTTTTTCTTCACCAAATGAATATTTTTTCAAACCCATGCGAGAAGTTGTTTAAAATTACAACATGAGCATAGAAAAAAATTGGCGTAAAAAAATATTAAAAATTGTAGAAGAAGATCGATTTTTTAACTCAAAATTTTTTATTTTTTACATTATAATGCACTTGAACCTGTCTGAAATTTGTTATTTATTACTAAATATGCAATCTAACGTAAAAAATTGCAACTCTACTGTTACACTTGAACATATAGACACATACATACCTATATACCCACATACGCGCGTGTATAGACACTTATATAGATATGCATACCTATATAAACAAAACAGCCATAAAAACATACACAATATACATACGCATAAACCTACATACATACATACATACATACATAAACAAACACATACACGCCTGTACAAACACACACACACACACATAGCCATACATACCTACATGAACATATCAGATATATACATTCGTATATACACAATATCCATACGCGTATATACTTGCAAACGGACATACATACATCCATACCCAGTGGTCACACATGTCCAAAAGACGTCCCTATGTCGGCTTTCATGTCCAAAAAACGTCTTAAGGTGTTTTGGATTTCTTGCCCACTGGGTATACAATCGTAAAACATACAAGCAAAAAAATTCTTGTACATCTATTTACATTCTTTAGAACATTTCATCCCCATACGTGACGACGCCTTCTCTTTCAATAATATTATTTTCTCTTCGACTTTTAGCAAGAGCCATAATGCTGCGAGCTGTTTTGTACTTCTGGGCTGATTTTTCGATTTCTCTTGCCAGTTGATGAGAATCTTTTTTTTTTTTTTGCTAGAACTAAGGTTTCGTTTTCAACAGGCAGCCCCAAATTCTCTAAAATCTCTTATAGTGTCCTTTTGAAATCAAACGCATACAGCCAAGGAAATAGCAATTTTGACACATAGTTATAGTTATAGTTATAGTGCTTATAGTGAACAGCGCAGGGATTTTTACCAACAATTTTTCTCAGTGTATTTTTATCAAGCGGCCAAAGCAAAAACCAGATTCCAGGATTCCATGATAAACACATACAAACGCCATTGAATAAACTATGTTTTTCAAAAGTATTGCCTGTTTATGAAAGGCTTATGGAATAATTTTTATTGATGTGATGTTCACGATGTCTAACACAGAATTCGGATGATTGCTTGCATAGCATCATTTGGAGTAGTTGACCAAAGGAAACATTTGTTGTCAAATCATGTGTCAAAATTGCTATTTCCTTGGCTGTATGCGTTTGATTTCAAAAGGACACTATAAGAGATTTTAGAGAATTTGGGGCTGCCTGTTGAAAACGAAACCTTAGTTCTAGCAAAAAAAAAAAAAAGATTCTCATCAACTGGCAAGAGAAATCGAAAAATCAGCCCAGAAGTACAAAACAGCTCGCAGCATTATGGCTCTTGCTAAAAGTCGAAGAGAAAATAATATTATTGAAAGAGAAGGCGTCGTCACGTATGGGGATGAAATGTTCTAAAGAATGTAAATAGATGTACAAGAATTTTTTTGCTTGTATGTTTTACGATTGTATACCCAGTGGGCAAGAAAACCAAAACACCTTAAGACGTTTTTTGGACATGAAAGCCGACATAGGGACGTCTTTTGGACATGTGTGACCACTGGGTATGGATGTATGTATGTCCGTTTGCAAGTATATACGCGTATGGATATTGTGTATATACGAATGTATATATCTGATATGTTCATGTAGGTATGTATGGCTATGTGTGTGTGTGTGTGTTTGTACAGGCGTGTATGTGTTTGTTTATGTATGTATGTATGTATGTAGGTTTATGCGTATGTATATTGTGTATGTTTTTATGGCTGTTTTGTTTATATAGGTATGCATATCTATATAAGTGTCTATACACGCGCGTATGTGGGTATATAGGTATGTATGTGTCTATATGTTCAAGTGTAACAGTAGAGTTGCAATTTTTTACGTTAGATTGCATATTTAGTAATAAATAACAAATTTCAGACAGGTTCAAGTGCATTATAATGTAAAAAATAAAAAATTTTGAGTTAAAAAATCGATCTTCTTCTACAATTTTTAATATTTTTTTACGCCAATTTTTTTCTATGCTCATGTTGTAATTTTAAACAACTTCTCGCATGGGTTTGAAAAAATATTCATTTGGTGAAGAAAAAAAAATTCTAAACTCTTCAAAAAACAAATTTTTTTATTTTCAATTCCCCTGTATATTTTTAGGTTAAAAATGGTGCAGAAAAAAAAATATAACACCCTCCAGAAATGAAAATTAAGAGAGGTCAAAATAAAGGTTGTGCCTCCCCTTAACACGTTGACAGAGTGTTTAAACGGTGTGAAACACTTCGCAGATTTAGAAATATTTGACTTGACCGGTTTAGCCCCAGTCTCCCATACTTAAAAGAACTACATAAAATATTTAAAATTTATTTACTTAATATTTATTTATGTTGAACAAAATTTTGAAAATTAAAAAAGAATAAATAACTATAAAAGAATAATTTTTTTTTGATACACTAAAATTGAAAAATTTTAAAAATGTTTTAAAATAACAAAATAGCGCATGTTTTACTAAAAAAATTTGAATTGAAATTACTCAAAAACCCTACTGTCTTTTTGGTTACTTTTTTTTTTTTTTTGCAAATTGCCGTCATAGCGTCATAGTAAAGATTATTTTTCATAAGAATTTAATTTGTGCCAAATTTTGGTTCTTCCTTTTTAAAAAATTTAAAAAACAGTTTCTCTTGATATTTTTGACTAAGTATTTCTCTAAATTTCTCTAAAAAATTTCTCCAAGTTTTGTCGAAATTTGAATAAGGGCATGTGACGGATTATGACGTCACTGTTATAACAAAAATTTTCCGTAACCTACGAATTCATAGGATTTTTTAAAAATTTCCGGATCACTTTAAAAAAATGTTAATCTTTTTATACGTCCAGTTTTTATATTTGATGTTCTAAATTACTAGTAATTTTTTGAATCATTAGATACCCTGACTTTAAAAAGATTTTTGTGAAAAATAGGGGACTTTTATAGGTAAAATAAGGGACGCCTATAAAGCCTGTATCTATGACTGCGGGGAAGATTATTAAATAAATAAATAATCTCGTAACCTTATAGTCAGTTTTCTTTAAAAAAGCACAAAAAAACATAAAACACATATTCCAATTAGATCCACAACTTTGTCGAAAGCAATTTTAGATATTTTTTATATAAAGAGATAAAGTTCAAAGAACCTAAAGTTTTACACATTTGAATATTTTTAAATTATTTATTTTTTATTTATTTAGAAAGTCAAAGTTCCTAGAGCTAATAAGTTTTAATTATAATTAATTATACACTGAGAAAAATGGATGTTTAGAATTAGATGTTTAAAACAAGATAGTAACGCTTATCCTCTAAATATTAAAGGTTAATATCTAAGATATTAAATTTTAACATCTAGATAGCTGTCCCTATGTTAAGTGATAAATATCCCTGACAAAAGTATTGGATTGAATTTCAATCAGTATTCTTCCGAGTCATTCCGAAATTTGTTTCCGAGCCAATCAGTTTTTATCCGAATCTAAAAATGGATGTAACTTGACGAAAACTTCTTTCCGAATCATTCCGAATTAATCCGTTTCATTCCGAAGCTAAATTTTAATCCGTTTCAATCACGTTATTTCATTCTGAATCAATCAGAATTAATCCGTTTCATATTCGAATAAACCCGAATAAAATTGGAAAGGATTGATTCGGAATGAAATAACGGGATTCAAACGGATTAAAATTTAGCTTCGGATTAAAACGGATTATTTCGGAATGATTCGGAAAGAATTTTTCGTCAAGTTACATCCATTTTTAGATTCGGATAAAAACTGATTGGCTCGGAAACAAATTTCGGAATGCCCCGGAAGAATTCTGATTAAAACTTATTCAAACTGATTGGAATTCAATCCGATACTGTTGCCAGGGATGTTAAGCGTTAACATCCAGATGTTAAGGGTAAACATCCATTTTTCTCAGTGTAGGAATATATTTATATATACCCTAAATTATTAATGTTTTGCTTTCTTAACGTTTTCTATTTTTATTTGAACACTAAAATAAATCTTAATTTGTAATTGTTTTATATCTACCCTTAGCTAACAAAAATAATATAAAATAAAAGTAATGTATAAAATTTTAAAAATGTATCTAGAGGATCAAAAGAGCATCAAGAGAATTAAAGAAGCATGGGAAATATTAAGAAAATTATTGAGTAGATCAAAAGAGAAAAAGGAGGACCAACAGAGCATCAAAAATAGTAAGAAAAAGTACACAGAGGATCAAAAGAGAAAAGACAGGACTAACGGAGGATTAGATATATTAAGGAAAAATACACAGAGGACCAAAAGAGAACCAACGGAGTACCAACAGAGGAAAAGGAGGACCAAAAGAGAAAAATGAGGATCCAAAGAGCAAAAGGAGGACCAACAGAGCATCAAGAGGATCAAAAGAGCATCGAAATTTAGACTCGGGTACTTTTTAATTTTCTAAAACCTGTACTAAATTTCTGGTGTATTTGTGCAAATAATTGTGATATAAGTAAGCAATAGCATCTACATAGTTTTACAAATTTCAAGAAATAAAAAATTTATTATTAAAAACACTTTTAAAAATGGTTAAATTGTTTATAATAATGAACATAAATACATACATAGCAGAGAAATTTGTTAACCATGAGGAATAATAGTCTTCTGGTCTCTAAATATGCATGGTTACGAGTAGTGTTGCACGCGCGTAACACGCGAACACTCAAAGCCTAAAATTAAAATTTTTTTTCTCGAAAACAAAATTTTTCACCTCTCTAAAAATTTCAACATTTTTAAAAGGTTTGAATTTTCTAAAAATATATTTTTTTTTTTAAATCCATGGTGTCCTTCCCTTTTTTAATTAACAATGAAAAATTATTGTTTAAACAAATTGTGAAAAAATTAATTTTTTCGCACTTTTTTTTAAATTATCAAAATTTGACTTTTTTTCTATAACTTTGTATAAATGACTTTATTCTGTAAGATCGATAATTTCGGAGATAAAAAATCATAAAAAGGGGCTTTTTTTCAAATTTCAGTTTTTTAATAGCAAATATTTTGTAAAAAAACTTTTTTCTGCAAAACCCTTTAAGAAACGTATTTAACACCCGAAGTTAATAGGGTGGCCCAAAAATGCATTGTGAACATTTTTTTCGTCGAAAAGGGCATGACACCCCCGGAATTTGTTCCAATGCGAAAAAAAGTGAATACGTATTTTTAGATTTTTGAAAATTTTGATATTAACTAAAATTACATGGTAAAATTGAATTTTACCATGTAAAATGCATGGGAAAATTTTCAATTTTCGAAAAATCAAAATCATTTGCAAGGGTTTGACAAAAGTTAATTTTAAGTTACTGAATCCTATAGCAGACTCTCTGACGATTAATTTGACCTATATAACTTTCAATTTGATAACCCTAACCTGGTATAAAACTACCCCAAAGTTGCCCTCTTTTTAAATTTTTGCACCTACTCGCACTTTGCCCAAGTAAAATCCATGTCTCACATATTTATCAATAGAAATAGTTATTATTATTTATCTGAAGTATTAATTAATGTTTAATTAATTATTTTACGAATATTTTTAACTATTTGACAATTGCTTAATTACAATTAATTTTTTCTAAAAAACCATTCAAATGTCTTTTTTATGTGTACATTTTTATGTTTTTTATGTTCAAATAAATTAATTAGTTTAAACAATTTTTTTTTCTAAAAAATTATGCAACTGACTTTTTTATGTTTTTTTGTAATGTTTTCGTCAAAATTTTCTATAAAAAATTTGTGAAATTTATGAATTTAAAACATTACCAAAAAATAAAAAATAGTCATTTGTATTATTTTTTAGAAAAAATTAATTGTTTAAACTAATTAATTTGTTTAAACATTAAAAAATAAAAATATATACAAAAAAAAGTCATTTGTATGGTTTTTTAGAAAAAATTAATTGTTTAAACAATTAATTTGTTAATTAATTTGTTTAAACAATTGTCAAATAGTTAAAAATATTCGTATAATAATTAATTAAACATTAATTAATACTTCAGATAAATATTAATAACTATTTCTATTGATAAATATGTGAGACATGGATTTTACTGGACAAAGTGCGTGTAGATGCAAAAATTTAAAAAGGGGGCAACTTTGGGGTAGTTTTATACCGGGTTAGGGTTATCAAAATTGAAAGTTATATAGGTCAAATTAATCGCCAGTGAGTCTGCTATAAGATCCAGTAACTTAATATTAACTTTTGTCAAACCCTTGCAAATGATTTTGATTTTTCGAAAATTGAAAATTTTCCTATGCATTTTACATGGTAAAATTGAGGTGCCCGGCGGCACCAGTTAATATCAAAATTTTGAAAAATCCAAAAATACGTATTCACTTTTTTTCACATTGGAACAAATTCCGGGGGTGTCATGCCCTTTTTCACGAAAAAAGTTATTTGGGCCACCCTACCCCAAGCACACTAGAACTCCTATCGAGCGGACAGCACGGGTGAGTGTCTGCTCGATATGGAAGGTCACCTTGACGTGTTAAGTGAATGGAGATCAACTTTTTTCTTCTCCCCTCGTCCCGTCAGTCGCCTACTGTTTCCGCTCGATAGGAGTCCGCTCGATAGGAGTTCTAGTGTACTATAATTTTACGAAGTATAAACAAAATCGGTGATTCACGATGTCTCTTTCCTATGGACCTGCCCAGCAAATAGCTTGATCCCCCCCCCCCCCGCCCTCTGAAGAGCTACGTGGTTTATAGACAAGATTAAATTTACATAATAGGTATAAAACAAAAGAATAAAAGTAATAATAACATATCCTGTTTTCTATATCCTTAGAATTTCTTTATTCATATAAACTTTTTTAAATCCCCCTTCCCCCTCCACCAAGTCAACTACCCGCCCGGGTTAAATATGATCCGCCGGGCCTGTAAAAGTCTTCAAAAAACTAGAAAAATTAGAAATTTAAAAAATGTAGATAAAAACATCGAATAAATGTTTTCAAAAATTCGGAATCACAAGATAAAAACTACCTATGGGATATTCTATTTCAAACCGTTCCACTAGCAAAAGACTATCGCGTGAAAAGGATTTTTAAAATCAATTTAATTTGATTAAAACTAAATTAAAAATAAAATGTAATAGTCGAATTTGAAAGAGAATTTATCAAGCTTTAAAATAATACTAAACTTTTTTTAAAAAAATTTCAATTTTATGTAAAATTTTAAATTTCAAAATTTCAAACATTATGTCAAAACACCGCTTCTAAATCCCGTGAAACGTCCATTATGGTATTTACATAGTAAAAAATAGAAATTTTAAACATTATTTTAGTGTAAGTTACATCGAATTCCAAGAGGGGGTGTTTTGAGATATTAATGTTTGAAATTTTAAATTTTACATGAAATTGAAATTTTTTTAAAAAAAGTTTAGTATCATTTTAAAGCTTGATAAATTCTCTTTCAAATTCGCCTATTACATTTTATTTTTAATTTAGTTTTAATCAAATTAAACCGATTTTAAAAATCCTTTTCACGCGATAGTCTTTTGCTAGTGGAACGGTTTGAAATAGAATAGCCCCTATACAATTTAAAAGAAAAAATGTTTCTAAGAAATAGAAAAATGATGACACATCCGGAGAATTGTGAAGTTTTTTTTATTTAAATAATGATTTTAATGCAAATTCCTTAATGATTTAAATCAATTACAGCCATGAAATAGAGAAATAAGGGAAGCGCTGTGAAGCTTCTTTGTAAATTCTCTATAATTTAAAAAATCATTATCCTTTAAAAATGTAAAAGCCATTCTTTAAATAAAGTGAATAATTAATACAAAGTGTCTAAACTTACGTCTAGCTGGATAAAATAATTTTGTCCGTCTAGATTTACTGACAAGAATCCCCCGATACGAACAATTTCATCCGTCTAGACGGACGTATAGTCGTATTGTAATTAATAACTCTATCAAAGCAGTAAAATGACAGAAACGTTTTATTCAGGGTAGATCTTTGAATGTCCACAATAATTTTAGGTTATGTTTGTTTAAAGGTTTTAAAACATTATGTTATTGTTAGTACAATTTTTAAAAGTTGATTGGGATATTAGTACAATTATTGTAGACAATTTTAAACAAAGTCTTCGTAAAATTGTTAATTAAAATTTAATAAACTTCAACATAGCTAACTAACCTTTTTCCCCATTGTTACTTTAATTTTCCCTTAAATAATATTCTAACATTCAATGGAATCCAGTATTGTAAATTTGTTAGAGTTTCAAAACAAATTTGCTTTACTATTTAAGAATAATTAACAGTATCCGCAGTAATGGTACCTCGTTAAACTACAGACATCCTTACCTTTTCACATTCTCAACATTAACTTAATAATAATTACAAAATTTATTTGCGCTTTTATGCTTCTTTTAAAGCTGTCACAATAACAATTGATGAGTGTTTGTAAAGGCATAAGCAGAATAAATGCCACGGATACGGGACCAGAGAGACAGAAGGACAGAAACAGTTTCTGTCATATTATCAAGCCCATGAGCAGGGTTATACGGAAGATCCTACGCGCCACATGATGGCATGGACAGGCATGTAGGCATAAGCAAGTGGAGAAACCATTTTTAGGGCGCAAATACATGTCTGCGTCGAACGCTGCGTTCTTGCGTTGTATGGTGAGAGAGAGAAAGACAGAAATATAGTCACATCTTTGTCACTCTCACCATTCAACGCAAGAACGCAGCGTTCGACGCTGACATGTAATTGCGCCCTTATAAGGGCGCAATTACATGTCAGCGTCGAACGCTGCGTTCTTGCGTTGGATGTTGAGAGTGACAAAGATGTGACTATATTTCTGTCTTCCTCTCTCTGACCATTCAACGCAAGAACGCAGCGTTCGACGCAGACATGTAATTCCGCCCTAAGGCGGAACCGAGGCAGGTAGGCATGTGTGCCTAGTTGCCTGCTTGCCTCCATACGTATGCGCATGCGCAATAGGTTAATTTTTACTATCTTTGTCGATTTCTCTATGGTTTACTACTACTACCGTGAAATGACAGTTGTTGACAGCTGAAATAATGAAATTAATAACCAATTTAAAATTACGTAAAACTTACAAAAACTACAAAGAAAAATAAAAAATATGTCTAACAATAAAAAAAACTTTTAAAAAAATAAAAAGATTTACCGAAAGGTACCTTTAAAAATATGAAATTAATTCAGTTAACCTAGCAAAACAAACATGTTTAATATAATAAAAACATAATTGTGTTAATAATTTCTGTTTAAAGGAGAACATCCTAATTAAATAAAAAATCATAAACCAAAAAAAAAATCAATAGCAAAAGAAGAAAGAAAACGTTCAAAGTCTGAACAAAACTGCTGTCACGTGCAACGTTGACGTTTCTTACTTTTAAAACAATGTAAATTACTTAATGCTCATTTATTAGAAATAACAGAGTGGTGTACTTGAATTTTGTTGATATAAAAACGAGCTAAATATTACTTTTTAATCATTTTTCCAAATTTCAAAAATAATATTTAGCACTGTTTTAAAAGCAACAAAATTAAAGTTTCACCACTTTTGCCGCACTCTATTATTTCTAATAAATCAACATATTACATAATTAATTTCGTCTTTTAAAAATGAAAAACGTCAATATTGTTTATAATTTTGAATAACTAAGGCATATCCTCCAACGTATGTTCCATGGATTTAGAACTTGCTAATAAATTTTCTGTGGAATACTATATATTTTTTCAGAATTATATTATTATTATTGTTAGCCAGTACTAAAACCATGAAGCATACGTAGGAGGATGTGCCCAAGTTATTCAAAATCATGACAATGTTAAACCTGAAAAACTTGAAAATTAATTTAATATTATGAATAATTTATTCATGTAATTTATGTTTTATTTCTTGCTACTAGAGAATGCTAATGCTAAACAGCTGCAGTTGAGTCTTTAGTATCAAAAGCGGCGGTGCAAAGACGTGGTTTTGGTGCTTTTTGATTTTTCCGAACAATTAGAGGACCTTTCGACGTGCCGATCTCAAATCCATTATTCAAATGCGCTTAATTGGATTGAAAATAGGTTTTATAGAAAATAAACAGAAAATAGTCTCTTTTCATTTTTTATAACATATATTAGCAGCACTTATTAAATCTAGAACCTAAAGTTAGGCTGTCTGTATGATTTGAAATAAATTCAACCATGTGTCGTTGAACCATCCTATCGCTGATGGATAATAGATGTTATTTTGTTTGTATTAAACTGGAATTGTATTAATGAATTATTTCTTAAACCTCATTACTTTATTACAATATTTAATTCATTGAAGTATAAAATAACAACCTTATTTTTGTTAAAGTAATATTTTATTGTTTTTAAATAAATTTTGTATTTTGTAAAGGTTTTTTTTTATTGTCCTGTAATTTTAATTTTATTATTTTGTAGCAAATAATGATTATTTTTAGTAATATTAAAGATATGACTTCCAAAAATTTATTCAAATACATTTTTATACTTAGTAAATTTTAGAAAAATAAATTTTTTTTTATAATTTGATATATTATTTGCATTTTTTAAGTTCTTATAATGAAAATCCTTGAGTTATGACAACGCTGTTAAATATATTTAGTTTTGTCTGTCCATAAGGGTTGATGACAAATCTCTTGACCTGTAAACATTCTAGAAAAAAAAAAGAAAGGAAAAATTCTAAAACATTTGTCGTCAGTAGACGCTGAAATAGAGTAGAGTAGGGGAAACCGAGGCTATATAAGGTCGCGCATTAGCGAGGACAGGTAGATTTAATTAGTCTTGTTTAAGCGTATCAAGGAGTAACGCTAATTGTAATCTCCAAGACTTTTGTACTTTTCTTGTAAAATAAAGAAGTATAGAGTTGGCACTCAGTTGAGTGACCAATTCACAAAAAATATTATTTGTTGTTTCTTACAACGACAACAAAATTGGTGGCAGCGGGTGGGATACATCCAATACTTCTGGAAATTCATCCAGATCCTGAGGGAATAAGTGTATCCCAGAATCCAAACTTCAAAAACCAGAAACACGTGAAGTTCCAGTTCGAGTTGGGAAATAAGGTACCATAAGAAGAAAGGACCGGTGACCCCAGCAAGGCAGAACTACGATCCAGAGATTCAATTCAGAAATTTAATCCAGAACTACGATCCAGAGCTACGATCCAGAGATTCAATCCAGAGATTTAATCCAGAACCACGATCCAGAGCAACGTTTCAGCACTACGATCCAGCAATCATCGACAAATTGAGAGTAAGCATACTAAACAGAAGTGTAGATTTAAATCTTTAGAACAAAGTTCTAAAGCGTTGGTATACTCCGTGTGTTCACGAGCACTGCCATCGTCAATAATCAAAAATCTAATTTCATATTCTTGTGTACTCCTTGTAGCAGGATTGCAAGAAGTGAAATTTTAAATTAGAAAACGCGAACGGTACTAAAATAAAAAATTAATCGAAACGAATGTAGGAAAAAATCCAAACTGGATATATATAGGGAAAGTAGGGAAAACACAACAATAAACTCTGACAGCTCAAGCCCTTCAACCTCACTGACTGACAGACTTGAATTCCCTTTTCACACAGCCAACATGTCGCGAGCATCATCACCAAACAGAAATAATCTTCAATTGATTCTTGAAAAATTAGAAAGATTAGAAACAAGACTCAAAGCACTGGAACAACCAATGATAGGAAGAGAGGATTCATCTGAAATCAACGAAGAACTAAACAGCGATCATGAAGAATTAGAAGAAAATACGGAATACGATTTCGGGAAAACCATAAAACTTATACCAGATTTCAGTGGGATAGGATTAGAAAATTTTATACATTTAACACGAATAGCAAAAAAAAGACGAAGAGAAATGAAAGATTAATATTATTGCATGCAATAATCGCACAAAAACTAGTAGGGAAAGCAGCTAACACAATTAGAGCCGACGGAGTTACAACCTTTGCAGATTTTTTCGAAAGATTAAGAATATTATTTGGAGAAAAAGAGAGTTTAGAATCACTTCAAAGAATTAGAGATTTATGCATAATGGGTAAAAACGAAGGTTTAGATTCATTCACAGCTCGATTTGTAGCATGTCAAGATAAAATTAGACAATTCATCGACAATATGGATATTTCCGTTACTGAAATACACTTGAGACAGGAAATAGAAACAAGTGCAAGTGTTAGTACCTTTTTGAGAAACGTGAGAGAAGAATTTGAAATTAGAATTAGACCGCAGAAACCTAAAACGCTGAACGAGTGTTTTCACTTAGCAACAGAAATAAATGTGAATTTAAAAGACAAAAGAAGGTTTGAAAACGCAGGCAAACCAAGAACAGAATACCCAACACCAATGCCAAGAACGAGTAGACAAGAAACACCAGTAAAATGCAACCATTGCAAAAACCTAGGACATAAAGAAGAAGACTGTAGAGGAAAGTTAAAAGGATTACCACCTCGTCAAGAAAGATATCAAAATTTTCAGTCAAGAGCCTCACCGAACAGACCACCAGACCGAGTACAGCTGAGCGAAGAATCTTTCTTATCAGAGAACCCGATAAGCGTGAACTTGAACGAATCCCAAGAGAACGAAGAAGACACGACACACCTGTTGTGGCATTAAAATTTGATAAATTAGCAGCCGGAAAATATGTAGTAGACACAGGATCCAATGTTTCTATTATAAAAGAAAGTATGCTAGCAGGAACGAGATTTAAAAAATACGCACCTCATAACGTTTTAACAATCGGAAGTAATCCTGTAACATTCGATTATTCCATTTGTTTAAAAATTTTTGGTAAAGAATCAGTTTTTCAAGTAACAAAAGACGAAAAAGCATTTGTAGAAAACGGTTTAGTTGGTATGAATTTTCTTTACGATCAAAGTTTTAAAATAGATCTAGAAAAAGGAACACTGAAAATAGGACCAAAAATACTTCATCCCCAACCAAGCAAAAATAATAAAGATAAAATTTGTGTTATTAATTTTAAAAATGGATACTCGGCAGTCACAAAATTAAATTACAAAAACGAACCAATATTGCCAAAAAATTCAGCAGAAATTGAGAATTCATACGAAGCTTATGAAGACCTTTGGATGGATTCGATTAAAAAATTCAGTGATGACAAAATCATGCAAAATCACTCTGCTAAAAGAATCCAGGAATTATTATCGAAAACAAGATTAGATCATATAAAAGAAGGGAAAGAAGAATTAAAAAAGATTATAATAGGATTTCATGACATTTTCCCTTTAGGAAACGACCCTTTGCCTTTAACAAAATTAACGGAACACAATATTCGAACAAAGGACAATCAACCAGTAAATACTAAACAATATCGGTATCCACCGATGCTGCAAGAAGAAGTACATCGACAAATTAAAGACATGTTAGAAAAAGGAATAATAAGAGAAAGCATATCACCTTACAACTCACCGTTATGGGTAGTACCCAAAAAAAAAGACGCTTCTGGTAAAATAAAGTGGCGTATTGTCATTGATTATAGAAAATTAAATGAAAAAACGGTATTAGATAAATATCCTTTACCAAATATTGACGAAATAATAGATCAATTAGGCAATTCCAAATATTTTTCATGTTTCGATCTCGCATCTGGATTTCACCAGATAGGAATGAATGCATCCGATAAAGAAAAAACTGCTTTTAGTACAAACAAAGGACACTATGAGTATAACCGGATGCCTTTCGGATTAAAAAATGCACCACCAACATTTCAAAGAATGATGAACAATGGATTAAAAGGTTTACTTGGAAATAGCTGTTTTGTATACATCGACGACATTATAATTCATGGAAAAACTTTGGAAGAACATAATAAAAATTTAATAAATTTATTCACAAGACTAAGACAAGTTGGATTAAAATTACAACCTGACAAATGTGAATATCTACGACCAGAACTCGAATATTTGGGACACGTTGTAACGAAAGATGGAATAAAACCAAATCCTGACAGAATAGAAAAAGTAAAAAATTATCCAAGACCAAAAACTCAAAAACAAATTAAACAATTCCTAGGATTGATTGGTTATTATAGAAAATTTATCAAAAACTTCTCGAAAATAGCAAAACCTTTAACTAAATTATTAAAGAAAGATTCAACATTCGAATGGAAACAAGAAGAAGAGAACGCTTTCTCAGAATTAAGAGAAAATTTAGTAACATCGCCCATACTACAATTCCCTGATTGGAATAAAGATTTCATCCTAACAACAGACGCTTCAAACGAAGGAATAGGAGCAGTATTATCTCAAGGACAAATTGGAGAAGACAAGCCTATTTCTTTTGCATCGAGAACATTAAATAAAGCCGAAATTAATTATACAACAACAGAAAAAGAATTGTTAGCAATCGTGTGGTCAGTTAAGCACTTCAGACATTACCTTTATGGAAGAAAATTTAAAATAGTAACTGATCATAAACCTTTAGTTTGGTTATTTAATGTTAAAGACCCTACAAGCAGATTAATGAGATGGAGGTTAAAATTAGAAGAATTCAATTATGAAATCGTCTATAAAAAAGGTGCATGTAATACAAATGCTGACGCCTTATCTAGAATACCGAGGGTTCAAATGACAAAGGACGACGAAGATGAAATGTTAGACGAACTACTTAAAGAATTAAATAAATATCAAGAGCCTTCAACAAGCCGTGCAATCACAAACAATTCAGAAAATCAATCTGAAGAGCAAATAACCGAAAGTGATAATTCAAAAATCGAAGATGAATTTAAACTAATAAAAACAATTAGATTAATCACAGGAACAAAAGAAAAAAGAGAAGGATATGCTAATTACACTCTTATGGAGCCAATAAGTAATTTGAGAGAAATTTTAAAGCCAATAAGAGACACAAACTTTAATTGGATATTAGAAGTATATGGAAGAAAAACAGAACCGAAAGAGCGAGCAATATATAAAGTAATAAGAGATTTTAATGAAGAAACCGAAGTAAAATGGTTAATTGAAATTCCACAAACAAAAGTCGATGACATAAATAAAATAAGATTAAAAAGAAATGTAGTAAAAGCAAATGGACAGTTAATTATTCGACGAGAATTTGGACCTACGAGGATCAAGGAAATATGGATTACGAACGAAGAAAAAGAAGAAGAAGATAGAATTAAAATTAGTCCACAAGTGTCAGATGAGGAATTAAAAGAATTCTTAGAAAATGAAACAAAGGAAGAAAGATTGAGAATAATATATGAAGATATAAATGAAAATAAAATATCTAAAATTCTATTTAATATATGGAAAGGAAACGACAAAGAAGTATATCTAATAAAGAAGCATGTAGAAACAGATAAAAAGAAAATTATAGCAGAAGCTCATGAAGGAATATTAGGAGGACACTATTCCAAAGATATTACAGTACAAAGGATTAGAAATATTACAAATTGGCCTAATATTACAAAAGATGTTGAAGAATTTATCAAAAACTGCGATTCGTGTCAGCGGTTTAAAGAAAATGAAAGAAGACAAAGTTATTATGAAGAATCAGATATACCAGAGAGGCCTAATGATAAAATATCTTTAGACTTAATAGGACCGCTAAAAGAAACTGCGAAAGGAAATAAATATATATTGGTAGCTCAAGATTTTCTAACCAGATATATACATTTGGAACCACTAACTGATAAAACTGCAGGATTAATTATCGAAGCATTCTGGAACGGATATTTAAAAACAAACGGCAAACCACTAGAGATATTAACGGATAATGGAACAGAGTTCATAAATAATGAGTTTTCTGAATTAACAAACCAATTAAAAATAAAACATGTAAAAACTTCTATTTATCACCCTGAAAGCAATGGAAAAAATGAAAGATCACATACGAAGATACACGAATACTTAAGCATTTACGCACAAAAAGAAGATTGGGACAAAGAATTAGCCAAAGCAATGTTGACATACAATATGACTATAAACAGAATCACAGGATTCTCACCGTTTGAATTACAGACTGGCAGAAAGGCAAGAGAAGCATTTGAAACGGCAAATAAAGTTACTGACTTAGTGAAAATAAATGAATTAAAACAATTTGAACATGAAAACAAATTACATATAACGAGAAGAAAAATCAACGAGATTCAAGAAAAACAGAAATTAACCGATAGGAAAACGATAGAAACAGGAGAAAAAATATTAATAAGAAACCATAATAGAAAAAAGGGAGACCCTTTGTGGTTAGGACCGCATACAGTACTAAATAAAAATGGAAATACTTATACTATAGAAAATAACAGGAAAATCCATAGACAGGATATTAAGAAGTATTTTGTTTCAGATGATGAAGAATTTTATTCTGATAACGATGCTGACGCTAGCAGTAGCAGAGAATGATTATTCAATGATAGAATTATCAGGCAACCTATACAAAGAGGAAATCGGAAAAGCACATCTTTATTCAGAAGAATGGAAATTATTGATTATGATCAATATAACCAGAACAGAAGATAGAATGTCAGCTATTCAAAAAACGTTAATACAAACAAATAGAATTTGTTTCAACAAATGTCAAGAGATTGATGAAATTAAAATAATCTCTTCCAGATTTGAACGTTTGAGACAGAAAGAGTTACTACTCTATAATATTATGGGTAAACAGAGAAGCAAGAGAGGATTGTTTAATATAGTAGGAAATGCAGCCAAAGTAATTTTTGGTACATTAAGTGAAGATGATTTAAATAAAATTAATAAAGAATTTGATCAGCTATACGATGATAATAAATTATTAAGTCAAGCAATTAAAAATAATACTAAAGTACTAAAAATGATTTTAGATACTTCATCACAAGATTATAAATCTTTGGAGAAAAAATTAATGGATTTTGATACACTTAATCAACTAGGAGCTGGAATAAACAATAATAAGAAAAGTTTACTTATACAACAAAAATTACTTATAGTTGAAACGTTAATCGAAGAAATGAACGACGACATTGACCTTGCGATTAATTCTATCAATTTTGGAAAACATGGCATCATTCACCCACAAATTCTAACTCCCAAAATATTACAAGAAACAATTGAAGAATTTGAAAATCAATTTAAAACAAAGTACCATTTTGATAGCGCAGAGAGAAATTTTCAGCATATAATCGACATTAGTGACATAACAGCAGTAATAGTAAATCACAACTTAGTTTACATAATTAAAATACCAATTTTAGACAAGGAAGAAATGACAATTATTAGAACTATACCTATACCAGAACTGACAGTTGACGGACAGGCAATAGTTTATCTACCAAACCACGAGTATATTTTACAAACAAAAACTGAATATGTTCCAATAGATAAAACAGATTTAGAAAAATGTAGTAATATAGAAGATTATAAGATTTGTAAACGAAATCAACCGAATTATTTAATATATCAAACCGAAAATTGTGACGCGAGTTTAATAAAGAAAAATAATAAATATTGTCAAAAATCTCCGTTGTTACTTAGCGACGAAACATTTATTAAAACAGAAAACGGCTATATCTGTATATTTATCAAAGAAACTCCTGTAGACATACTTTGTAATAAGAATAATTTCAGCGGTAAGAAATTAGGTACTTTTTTAATTACAGGAAATGACTGCAAATTATATACGAATGAAATTAAATTAGATTTAAATAAACCAATGCGAAATGTATCAAAATACTTTGAAGATACGATTACAATAGATTTAGACTTTGACATAGAAGATTTAAAACTGATAAATAATGCGTTACCTAAACTCCCAAGATTTATTAATTTAGATAGAATAAAAGAAGCGAAAATTACTATGGAAAATACCGAAATAATGTTAGAGAAAATAAAGACACATGAACGATATAAGAGTTGGATAGAAAAGTCTTCGACTTATTTAGGATATATAGGTTATGCAAGTATAGGTGCTATAATTATCTATGTACTGTTTAAAGTAGGATGCATGCATGGCATGATGAACTTAATTAGGCATTGTATTGGAAATTGTTATACAAATTGTAGTTTTAATAATAGGGGTCCAACTCAGCACTTGGTAACTTCCGAAATTCCAACTAGATTAGATTTTGAGTTACATACGAGACCTCCTAGAAGGAAACCTGCTTCGAATTTTTAAATAAAAAATAGTCGATGATTTTAAAGGGGGAGGTGTCGTCAGTAGACGCTGAAATAGAGTAGAGTAGGGGAAACCGAGGCTATATAAGGTCGCGCATTAGCGAGGACAGGTAGATTTAATTAGTCTTGTTTAAGCGTATCAAGGAGTAACGCTAATTGTAATCTCCAAGACTTTTGTACTTTTCTTGTAAAATAAAGAAGTATAGAGTTGGCACTCAGTTGAGTGACCAACTCACAAAAAATATTATTTGTTGTTTCTTACAACGACAACACATTTATAAATTTTAAATAATATTTTTCAATTATTTGCAATTTAAATATAAAATTTCAATCATTTATGACAGTAACTACTTATTTTGCATCATTTTTTTTATGTTTACACATATTTAGAAATGGTTTTAAAGAAATAATAAAAATGCAATTATTATCATCTTTAAAAAAGATGTCATTCACCTCTTTTGACTTTTTTTTTTATTTCCTACAAATAAGTAAAAATAGAATCATTTCATTCTGTGTTCCAATAAATTTAAATCACCTTAATTTAAGTCATGATGTAATTGAAAAAGGCTTCAAAAGTGTCCGGGAATTTAGTATAGAATAAAAATATGGGAAGTTTGTAAAAAGTACCAGAAATTCGTTGATAAATCTTGAAAATTTTAATTTTGTGCTTTTTTATAAAATTTGAATAATTAGACAAATAGAAATGATCAAACTACTATCTACAAATTTTGGAAAGGAAACAAGTAAAAAATAGTATAAAAATTTATTATCTTAAAGTAATAATAAAATTATAAAATAATAAGATAATAAAATGTATTATCTTAACCCTTAAAGTGTAACGCTGGGTCACATCACTGAAAAAAAAATTATTTGGATCAAATAAAAATTATTTGATTCAATTGAATTATTTACTTGTCTATTATCCAATAAACCTGTATTTGAACCAAATAACTATTTATTAGACCTAAGTATTTTATTTGATTGTATTAAGTAAAGACTAATTTGTATCAAATACAAATTACTTGAGTCAAATAAATGGAATAATTGGAGCTAGTACATAATGTTTTAAATCAATTATGAAAATTATTTCATTCAAATAATATTTTATTCAACCTGAGTATTTTATTTTATCGCATTAAATAAACAGTAATTTGTGTCAAATAAATTAAATATTTGGAGCTAATAACTGATAATTTAAATCAATTATAAAAATTATTACATTTATATTTTTAAACCAAATAAATATTAGTTTGCATGAATAAAATGTAATCCCTCTTTTGTTGTTGAGTTTACTTTTATTTAATGTTATTATGAGTATGGTGATTTTCATTCATAACATTCTTATTATTTATTATTTATTTAAATACTGATTATTTAACACTTATTTACTTATATTTAGTTAACACTTATTATAACCTAACATATAAACTATGAAATAAAATTTCGCACGGATGGTGGGATTGAGCCCGCGACGTACGCAATACGAGACTTTTACGCTACCCGCACTAAGCCACGCTGACTTGACTTTAAAATTACAAAAACACCTATATAGCCTCAAACATTAGTTACAATAAATTATTTACTTGTTCCAAATACTTTTTATTTACTTTTAAGAAAGAAAATATTAGCATTAAATAATTTGATTTACTATGACTCATAACATCATTTAATTGTGTTAAATAATTTTTATTAACGTTAAAAACTCAAATATTTGAGTGAAATAAATAAATGAATAGTTTTAAATAACTCACAAATTTCGTTACAATAAATTATTTATTTGACTGAAATAATTTTTATTTGTTTTTATAAAATAATATATTAGCATTAAACAATATATTATTAATATTAAATAATTTGGTTTACTTTAATCCATAGAATAAACTAATTGTGTCAAATAATTTTTATTTGTCTCAAAAACACAAATACTTGAGTGAAATAATTAAATGAATAGTTCTAAATAACTCACAAATTTCGTTTCAATAAATTATTTATTTGACTGAAATACTTTTTATTTGTTTTTATAAAATAATATATTAGCATTAAATAATAAATTATTTATATTAAATAATTTGGTTTACTTTAATCCATAAAATAAATTAATTGTGTCAAATAATTTTTATTTGTGTACAAAAACCCAAATACTTGAGTGAAATAAATAAATGAATAGTGTCAAATAATTTAGCATTTGTATTAAATATATTCGTTTATTAGATTAAATTAATTATTTACTTGATCCAAAAAAGATTTATTTGGTTTAAATAAACGTGATTCAAGTAATTCAAGTTATTTGAACCAAATACATATTTTTTAGATCCAACTGAAAAATATTTGAACGAAGTAAATATTTATCAAATAATTTGAATTAATTGAATCAAATAATTTTTTTTTCAGTGTTGTGCCCCTGCCAAATTTAAAAAATTGAAATTTGTTCACTATTTTGATTTGTTTTAACAATTGTACTGCTTAAACAAATGAACAAATCGGCAATATTATAATTAGTCCTTATACTAGGATAGTTGATGTAAGACTATGAATTTTCTAAAAAATTTTCAGAGCAATTTAAAGCACTTTTTAAAGCGCAAGGCACAAGTGACCCAGCATTACAGCTTTAAGGTACTTTCTCACCTCAGTAGCTGTCATGGGAGTGAAGGGTTGCGACAATTCAAATTTTCATTGTCTGAACTCTTCACTCTCACACGTTACCATAGCAACCTTCAGCCAGCCAGCCAGCCAGCCGAGGTGTGAAAGTGCCATAAGGGTGCCGAAAAACACGTTACACTTTAAGAGTTAATTTAAAAAAATTGCAAACATCGATTTACTCATATTTTAATTTATTCAAAGCTCCAGATTTCGATGTAAAAATCTGATTTTAATGTTGACGTTTTTCACTTTTAAAAGACGAAATTAATTATGTAATATGTTGATTTATTAGAAATAATAGAGTGCGGCAAAAGTGGTGAAACTTTAATTTTGTTGCTTTTAAAACAGTGCTAAATATTATTTTTGAAATTTGGAAAAATGATTAAAAAGTAATATTTAGCTCGTTTTTATATCAACAAAATTCAAGTCCACCACTCTGTTATTTCTAATAAATGAGCATTAAGTAATTTACATTGTTTTAAAAGTAAGAAACGTCAACGTTGCACGTGACAGCAGTTTTGTTCAGACTTTGAACGTTTTCTTTCTTCTTTTGCTATTGATTTTTTTTTTGGTTTATGATTTTTTATTTAATTAGGATGTTCTCCTTTAAACAGAAATTATTAACACAATTATGTTTTTATTATATTAAACATGTTTGTTTTGCTAGGTTAACTGAATTAATTTCATATTTTTAAAGGCACCTTTCGGTAAATCTTTTTATTTTTTTAAAAGTTTTTTTATTGTTAGACATATTTTTTATTTTTCTTTGTAGTTTTTGTAAGTTTTACGTAATTTTAAATTGATTATTAATTTCATTATTTCAGCTGCATGAAGACTAGAATAAGGAGGTGAAATGAGTGGAGTGTGGGTGTCCGCACAGAAGCAGGCCAAACAGTAGGCGCCTCTTTTCGGTTCGGGCTTTGCTCAGTAACGAATTTGAGTTTTCTGCGCACGAAGAGGGAGAAGGGAGAAGCAGCTGTTGATCAGCTCGCTTTTCCCTTCTCTTGTTTCTCCCTCTTACGTGCGCAGAAAACTAAAATTCGTTACTGAGCAAAGCCCGAACCAAAAAGAGGCGCCTACTGGCTAGCCTGTTTGCCGCGCCACCGTTCCCTGTGGTAAAACTATCTAATTTCACCTCCTTATTCTAGTCTTCATGTTCAGCTGTCAACAACTGTCAGTTCACGGTAGTAGTAGTAAACCATAGAGAAATCAACAAAGATAGTAAAAATTAACCTATTGCGCATGCGCATACGTATGGAGGCAAGCAGGCAACTACACTGTAAAAAATAATACCTGCAGAATTACAGTGCAATGCATTTTAACGTTTCGCACTGTACATTCTGACTGGAGAAATTCAACGTCATAAGGCCTTAGGGCGCATTTACATGTCTGCGTCGAACGCTGCGTTCTTGCGTTGAATCGTGAGAGAGAGAAAGACAGAAATATAGTCACATCTTTGTCACTCTCACCATTCAACGCAAAAACGCAACGTTCGACGCAGGCATGTAATTACTCCCTAAGCAGATAGAAATACGGTTACGGGACCAGAGCATGAGACAGAAAAGGACAGAAACAGTCTCTGTCCTTTATTATCTCATGCCCTGCTCCCGTAACCGTATTCGTTGTGCTTTGTGCTATACGTGGTAAAAGTACGGCTGTATGGAGGAAAAACGTTCGTGTTGTATTTTTACAGCGTGTGGCGTTGCAGTATGACAGCCGATGTGATTTTCTAGAATAAGCTAATCTTAAAAATGTTATGTATCACCTTGGAAATAAATCGCTTCACGTGACACGTAGTAAAAATACATCTGGTTAGATATTTACAATGGGTACTAGAATTGGTGGTACACATGTTATTTATCGGTGTGAAATGTTGAAATTTAGTTTGAATGTGGAATTTCTGTCTGGACTTTAATTTTTTTGTTTGGAACGAAAATTGTGCACGTATTATATTAATAAAATACAGTCTGTTGTATTTATAAAAATTCTTAATGGTATGAAATATATAGCGTCGTTTAACCTATAGTTAAATTATCGGATCGTTAAAAAGAAGTTCCAAATGATCCAAAGTTATATACTAGGTTATAGATGATAGTTTATATTTCATAATTTTATATTAAATTTGATTATATACGTTAAACGTGAAAAGGTTTAATTCCGCATCCACATTTTTTGCATTGAATTATAGAATTTAGCGAGGATCAGCGTTGGTTCAATTTTCTTTCTGAAAGTGAGTATAACTTTACTTAGGGAGTAGGAATTTGATACATTCTCGGGATTTGACACTCTTTTTCTAAAAAAAAAAGTTCCAATAAAAGTGAAGTTTTCTATTTCTAAAAGCAAAATAGTAGTTTTTAACCTAACTTCTTCTTAATCGTGAACAAAATGTAAATAGATACAAAATTTATGAATAGCACGTAGAATCACAAAGGGAATGTAGAAATACGGTCGCTTGTAAATTCACACTACAATAAAAATATACAGTCGGATCATCAATTTACAACGCACTATGTATTTCGTCGTACAGTTCGCATTTTTACTACGTGTCACGTGAAGCGATTTATTTCCATCGTGTCACGATGTAAAAATACAACGAAATTTTTTACAGTGTACACTGTAAAAAAATTGCTTGCAGAATTACAATGCAAAGTATTTTTCCGTCCCAAACATTAAATTTATATTGCAATATTCCATCGTAATACGTGATAAAAATACAACGCGACTGTAAAACTACACTTCGAGTGTAGAACTTCATCGTGTTGCGATGAAAATATTTATTCGTTTTGAAAATGGCTTGTAAATGTTTCACGTATAACGTGGTGAATTCACAACGCGTTGTAAAATTACTACGTAACACGATGGAAATATTTCGCTTCACGTATCACGTAGTAATATTACAATGCATTCTGATATCTCTGCATCGTCTGTTATTTCACGACGTCGTACGTGAAATTGTAGCCTGGCGGTCGAATATTTTCTTCGTAACACGTTGTAAATTTATCACGTGTCACGTGAAGCGATTTATTTCCATCGTGTCACGGTGTAAAAATACAACGAAATTTTTTACAGTGTAAGCACACATGCCTACCTGCCTCGGTTCCGCCTTATAAAAATGGTTTCTCTACGGAAGCCCGTATGTTCTCCACTTGCTTATGCCTACATGCCTGTCCATGTCATCAAGTGGCGCGTAGGAGCTTCCGTAGTTTTGCGTTACTTTGTAAAAAGACACACATATACTTCGTCCTTTTCTGTCTCATAACAACGCAAAACAAAACGGAGTCATGGAACGGCAGCTTTAGTTAACTTTTGTTATTTTTTTGAACCTGATTTCCCAACAGTGAAGAATAATGAAACTGTTAGCGCGCGCGGGATATTATATTTTTAATCCCGCCAAAACATAAAGCGTTGTAGTATCAATAAGTGAAGAAGCGTTGTTCTTGAATCATTTTACACTAATTTTGAAATTTATTTTTTGTAAAATCCCATTTAAAATGGTTGCTAAGGGAAAGATGTTTGTTTTAAAGCGAAGTAAGTATTTTGTTATTCTTAAAAACATCTTTATTACTTTCAACAAATATAACCTTCTAAAATTTCATTTGATTTATTATTTTGAATAAATATTTTCTAATAAAAATATTTTTCAGTTTTTATTAATGTATTCAGTTATATGATTTTTTAATTTTCAATAATCCATTTTTCCAAAACTATAAATTTGTAAAAATACCTAATCAATTAAATAATTGCAAATCAGTTCATTTTCCTCATACAATGAACAAAATAATCATTATTGGCTTAGTTGTGATGTTAAATCTTAAGTTTTAGTTTAAAGTGGAAACGGCAAGCTTGCATAAAGTTTTGAAACTTAATAAAAAATTATGAATTTATTATATTCGATACAAGCGGGAATCTGATTTGCCCAGAAAAAACGGAAAATTTAAGAATTCGAAAAAAAAGTCATATACGTATGTGCGGTTCTGGGATACCCTGATTTTACTGTGTTAATATGATTCTCTAATTAAATTTTTTTACAGGATCTTATTGTATTATAGAAGTTTTTTATTATTATTTATATCTGTTTAAAACGCAATAATTTTGTTTACAGATGGTCGTAAAGAAGAGGTTCATTTCGACAAAATAACATCAAGAATACAAAAACTGTGTTATGGTCTTGACATGGAGTATGTCGATCCAGTAAGCCATTCTCTGTTATATAACTAAAGAAAATGTTACAAAACTTATATATATATATTAGAATTAATAAGATTGTTATTACCAGAAAATAGTAATATATTTTTAAGAGTTATTTCATACTTATTTGTCTTTTTTTAGCCTGCAATAACTTTCCGTGTAATCAATGGCCTCTATTCTGGAGTAACTACAGTGGAGTTGGACAATCTTGCAGCTGAAACTGCTGCAACAATGACCACTAAACATCCTGATTATGCAATTCTAGCAGCTAGGATAGCAGTTTCAAACCTCCATAAAGAAACTAAAAAGGCTTTCAGTGGTTAGTTGACATAATAAATAAAATTATATTATTATTACCAATCAGAGTTATTTTATTATGGTTAAACATTTTTTTTCAGATGTCATACATGATTTATATAACAAGCTTGATCAGAATACGAAAGAAGTAATGCCAGTAATTAATAAGGAATGCTACGACATTATACAGAAACATCAAGATAGATTAAATTCTGCTATTATTTATGATCGGGATTTTAGTTATAATTATTTTGGATTCAAAACTCTAGAACGAAGTTACCTGCTTAAAATTAACGGAAAGGTAGTTGAAAGACCTCAACACATGCTGATGAGAGTCGCGGTTGCTGTTCACCGAGACGATATCGATAAAGTTATTGAAACTTACAATTATTTGTCTGAGCGATACTTTACTCACGCTTCTCCAACACTTTTTTCTGCGTGTACATTAAGAGAACAAATGTCAAGGTAATTTTGAAATCAATTTTTATCACTATTTTATTTGAAAAGCCTTTTTAAATTTACTAACCTTTGTTACAGTTGTTTTCTTTTGACAATGAATGAAGACAGTATTGAAGGAATCTACGATACCTTAAAGAAATGTGCACTAATTAGTAAATCTGCAGGTGGAATTGGTGTAAATGTTCACTGTATTAGAGCAAAAGGAACTCGCATTGCGGGAACTCAAGGAGAATCAAACGGTCTTGTTCCCATGATTAGGGTGTATAACAGTACTGCTCGATATGTCGATCAAGGTGGTAATAAGAGGCCGGGAGCATTTGCAATTTACATAGAACCCTGGCATGCTGATGTTTTTGAATATCTCGACTTAAAAAAGAATACAGGTAATATTTCTTGAATTTTAAGACATTTTTTTTAACCGTCCTTGAGACCTTTTATGAATCAAAAATTGATATACACTCGAATCTCTTCATAATGAGAAGCTCGGGAGTTTAGAATTCCTCTATTACGATGCCCCGCCTAGAGAGAGGGGTAGCCCTACTCTACGATCTTTTATGTCTATCGACAGTGCGCATGTTAGTCTGCGCATCTGTCTTGTAACAAGTGGGGATGCAGGAGAGGTAACATTTCTCGTTCTGTGGAGAGAATCAGTGCTCGTTAAAGAGAACGTTCGTTATACAGAAGGTCGTTATGGAGAGATTCGAGTGTATGTAAATAGTGCGTCACAAGAAAGCGTTCATAAACTACGTAGTCATATTTTTGAAGTTTATAACCCTCCCTCCTCTTCCATGAGCAACGTATTTTTTTTGCAAACTGAATTTTTACTGATGTAACTATAGATGATTTTTCAAATAAGTGAATTATATCACAGTCAAATAATCTCAATAAAATTTTTTATTCTCTACATTATAGAAACGTTTAAAATTAATATACTTAAAATGTTTAATTAAAAAATAAACAAATTATTAAAACATTGTTTAGATCTTTCGTTAGGACTTGAAAAGACCTCCGCAATTTTAAAAAAAGGCAGACAAAAAGTAAATCAGTTTTTATTACCTCCCCCTCCTTCCCTTTAACTGGCTACGTATTTTATGATATATTTATATAACTCATTTATAATATTTCAATAGCGTTCAAATTCTACATTCTTCAAAACACGTGAAATGAAATTTAATGAAAATTTTTAAAAAAGCAGACAAAAAATGAATCATTTTTAACCCCCCCCCCCTTTTTTTTTCCTTAACTAGCTACGTAGTTTATGATATATAACTGGTTTCTAATATTTCAATAACGTTCTACATTAAAAAAAAAAAAACGTTAAATATGATTTAACAAAAAATGTGTACTAGATTGATTAGTTCAGGGCATTTCTACGTATGTCGCATGGATGCTTTTACACTAATTTCTATTAGTTTTTCTTTTTTAATAGTTTTTTAATACAAAATGATACTTTAAATCTTAAAACTAGTAAACAAACCTTTCTAAACCCTACCCTATATCTAGACGCCAAACTACCTAACTTAGAAAGTTCAAATTTGTCAGAAATATATAAATATATGTATTTTCACGTGTAGATTAAAGGAACATTATAGAGAAGTAAAGAGATTCGCTACCCAGGGGTTTCGGGGTCGCTGATTACCAATCTAGCATCAGGTTTTTAAAATTCAAAATGGCAGATCCAATATAGCGGACAAGAAATATTAAAAACGTATCGGATTTGCTTAAAACTGGATACCCGGGGGTTTTCAGGGTCGCTGATTACAAATCTAGCATAAGTTTTTTAAAATTCAAAATGGTGGACAAAAAAAATTATGTTCTTTTGGCGTAAAATGTCTTTCTGGCATATATTAATGTTTATTTAATTTAAAAATGGATGTACCGTAAAACAGGCTAATTTCGCTCAAATTTTCATGTTTTTTTGAAAAAAGTATAAGAAAAAGTTAATAATAAATTTTGGCACTGCAAATATATAATCTCTCACTCTTCCTCTTTAATTTCACGAAGTAAAAAAATTACTATATATTGCGTAAACCTATTTAATATACCTTTTACTGTGAGCGAAATTATACCTCAATGTGGGGTAATTTCGCTCAACTTTAATTTTTAACAACAAAAATATGTTAGTTTACAAGCTGTAATCACTTTATAAAATCATTATAAATAAAACAATGTTATTTAATTAATATTTACAGTCATAAGAATAAATATTTAACCACGTTTCGTGTTTTATAATTTCATAAAATTCTCGAATTTTGTCATGAGAAATAACCTTAGATACTTGATAAACAATTGAATGATACATTGTATTCATGAACGAAATTACCCAACAAATATGGAATATTTTTTTAAATTGACTTTTCAAAATCTATTCAACTTTTCGGTAATTTTATTTTTGCTAAATCATGTCAGGGATATAGGAAATAATATTATTACATGATTTTAACATAAAATATTTTAAATATAGGTTTCACAAGCGACTTTTACACACTACTTGCTCAATGAGCAAAATCGACATATTTAAATAAATATTATTTTTATTAAAACTTAACTATAATTCTGCTTTAAAATACCTTTGAGACACAGTTTGCTACTTTTCTTAACATTAGCAATTGCAAATTTTATATTTTTCTTCCTGGAAAAAACAATAAATAAATTTTGAAAAAAAAGTTTCCACTGAGCGAAGTTACCCTACATAAGCGAAGTTAGCCTGTTTTACGTTCCTTACTTCAGACTTTTTCGTATTGGTACTTTTCTTGTTCTTAACTTATAATAAAGATTTTAACAAATTATGACATATTGTGGTTTTAACATGTGATAATAGAGTGACTCAATCTCTATCTAAGTCAATATTAATACGTCTGCACGTTTATACGGCTTTAAACTCGTTACACAGTTGTTTTTGGGGTTCACATTTGTAGGAATTGAATTTAAAAGAGATGATATTCATTCAATTCAGTTTATTATAAAAATGGTTTGAAAGTAGAAAGTTACACATAATAAAATAACGTCACAAATTGTTCAAACTTAATGCAAAAGATTTACTCGTCAACATAGTGTTCACAATAAGATAGCTCGCGAAAGACTCTGACTAATTTTATTCTTATCAGTGCCACGTAGGACACACACAGCAAATCAAAATTCGACACGAATAAAACAAAATTACCTAGTCAAATTAAAGAGAAGAGCTAGTCAAATAAATTGTTAAAATTAATAAAAGAGTTCAAATAATAATTAATTAATCATTTTACCGTCCTACACATTTTGAAAAGGTCGTAATTTTGGATCCGCCATTTTGAATTTTAAAAACCTGATGCAAGATTTGTAATCAGCGACCCCAAAAACCTACGAGTAGCCAGTTTTTAGCGAATCCGATAACCCTGCTTAGAATGTCGGATAGAAACCGACACAAAAACCGGATTACTTTTCGGACAGAACCGGATATACATTTCCGGTTTCTATCCTTTTTCTGTTCGTTACCATCCGACCTTAATCTGTCAAACATAATTGAAATTGTTTTTTTAAATTAGTTTAGAAACGTTTTTTATACGGTTGTGTACGAATCGTATGCGTTGAATAGAAAATCGATTCTTCATAGAAAAAACGTTCTTCATCCGGTTTCAACCATCATCATACGTTTTTATCCGAAAGTTATACGTTTTTAATCCGAAAGTTAAACGTTATTAATCCGACTTCTGTACGATCTTATCCGAAATGTAATCTGGTTTTTGTGTCCGATTTCTATCCGTCATTTTAATCAGGGAAGTTTTTAATTTTTTGTTCGACATATTGGATCCGCTATTTCGAATTTTAAAAACCTGGTGCTAGATTCGGAATCTGCACCACCAAAAACCCAATTTTCGAGAAACCAAACGAGTAGCCGGTTTTAAGCGAATCCCAGGGATCACAGCTTGTCCCCTATTCCCCTTTTTTCCCCTATTTTGAAGTTTTGTTCCTATTTCCTCTATTTTAAAGATTTGTCCCCTATTTCCCCTATTTCTAATTTTTAAATTTAAATTTATAATTTATTAAAGATATTTTGTACTTAATTCTGAATTTGTATCATTTAATAAATTTTAAATTTAAACGCTTTTTTAATTTATTTATTTATTTATAAAAAATACGAGTTATACGGTAATGTAGAGAACACAAAATTTTGTTCAGATTTTTTTTGAAAAAAAAACTATGTAACGCATAGTGTGGGGGGGGGGGAGTTAACGTAAAACTACTTTTGTTTTTCAGATATTTGTCAATTACCATTTATTTTCCGTAATTTTTAATTAATTTAAACAACTTTTTCAATTTCCACTTATTCTTTCAGCAATTTTATAACTATTCTTTAACATTTTTAATTATTTCGTTCTCTTCCTAATTATTCTCGCCAGTTTCCAAATTTTTTTTCCATTTGTCAATTTTTTTCTTTAATATTTAATAATTTTATCATTTTTTAATTTTTCTTTCAATTGTCTATCTGTCTTCTTAAAAATTTATTTTAATTCTTAAGTTTTAAATTATTCTTTAAAAATTTAAATAATGTTTTCAGTTTTAAATTTTTATTTAAAAAATTTGTTTAATTCTCGACTTTTTTCAATAATTTTTTTCAATTATAACAACTAGTTTAGGTTTCAATTCAGTTGTTCAATTCTAAACTATTTTCTACAATTCCCAAATATTTTTTTCAATTTTAAATATCTCATTCTAATTTCATTTCCATTTTTGAAATATACTTAATGATTCTTGCCTTTTTTAAAATACTTTCTTCAATTTTTAATTATATTCTTCAAATTCCAATTTAATTTTTAACTTTTCAGTTTAATTCAGTTTTCAATTTTTTTTTCATTCAAAACAATTGTTTCAAAATTCCAATTCAATTGTTTAATTCTACAACTATTTTCTTCAAATTTTAAATTCCATTTTTCAATTTTTAATTATTGTCTTTAATATTAAAAGATTCTCGCTTTTTTTCAATTACTTGTTTCTATATTGAATTACTTTTTTCAATGTTTAAGTTTATTCTTTAAATTTTAATTCCTTCTTGCAATTTTTAATTATTTTCTTCAATTTTAATTATTTTTTTCAACTTGCAATCTAGTTGTTCAATGTTCAACTATTTGCAAAAATTAGATATTCCTATAATTTTTATAGTTTTTAAATTATTTTGATTAAATTAAATATTGTTTGAATTATTTTGTCCAATTGTGAATTAATCTACTTTTTAACTATTTCTTTCAATTATTATTTATTTCCCTTAATTTTCAATTCTTTGCAACAATTTTTTCAATTATTCTTTAAAAATTGTATAATTATTCTTTAATTTTTTCAATTATTTTGTTGAATTGTGTATTAATCTGGCAATTGTTAGCATTTTGTTTTCAATTTTAATTTATTTTTTCAAATTTCAATTCAATTCTTATTTTCAATTTATTTCTTCAAGTTTTTATTATTTTCTTGAATTTCAATTATTTTTGGCAATTTTCAATTCAGTTTTTCAATTTGCAATTATTCCCAACAGTTATTTCTATAATTTTCTTAATTTTTCAATTTTCTAGTTTAAATTTAATGTTCATTGTTTATTTTTTTAAATTATTCTTCAGTTGTGTAATTATCTAAATATTTTTCGAGTTTTATTATGAAGTGTCAATTATTTTCATTATTTTTTAGTTACCTTAAAAAGAAAATTAATTCTGTTAATTTTTATTATTTAAATTTCCAAAAAATTTATAGTTTTGAATGACAAATAACAATGCAAAGTTTCTCGCGCGCTTTAATGTTGCTAGTATACATAATATTTCAATGTTTACATGAATAACGTTATTTGTTTAAAAAATATTAATTTGACATTTTAGGTTAATTAAACACTAAATTTTATTCTATTTAAAAAGTTAAAACTATTAAGACCATGTTTAACATCTTCAATTTTTCAATGGAAGTCGACATCAAAGACTTTAAAGCAAATTTTTTGTCCCCCTTTTATCCCCTATTTTAAAAAAAAATTGCCCCTATTCCCCTTTTTTACTAACAATAGGGGCTGTGATCTCTGGAATCCGATAAGTTTTTTGTTTTATTGTCAGCCATGTTGGATCCGACATTTTGAATTTTCAAAAATTAACACTAGATTCGTAAGGGTCAATACTTAAATTACGTAACGCTCTCTTTTACTCGTTTACATCTCGGGCTTCGCCCTCGACTGTGACTCGTATACAAACATCAGCGTAAACAAATGGCTGCCTTTAACCTCTTGTTGCCTAATATACTATTGTTTCGTGTACGGAACCCGCGCACAGTGGGGCCAAATGTACTTTTTTTTGTCAAAATCGGTCTACAAGTCGCAGTTTTCATTCAAATTAAATAATTTCTTTTAAAAATCTTCGTTATTAAATTCCTTATCGATCCCTCGAGCCCAAAATTAAAATTTTTGTTTATTTATATTTATTTTTTAATAACAAAGTATGGAAAAATCAAAGTTTTGCAAAAAGGAAGTTTTAAGTTATTAAAAATTGATAAAATGTTTCAGAAATCGGTTTAGAATCGTTTTAGAGTTTTCGTAATATACAAAAGTTTATATATAGTATCGGTCACAAGTGTATTGACAGTTACTCGCGACTCGATCAGAAAACAAGCTTATCTGTAACAAAATAAGCTAGAACAAAATTTAAAAAATCGTTTGAAAGCTTATTAAATTTTACGTAAAGTAGTATGTATTTAAAGTCATTTCATTAAATAGGTTCTCACCTATAAAGTCCGAAAGACAAAAGAAAAATTAAAAAAAATTTTGATTTTCAACTTTCGAGTTTAAAAGTGCAAAACTTTGATTCCTCTATACTTTGTTAGTTAAAAATAAATATAAACAAACAAAAAATTTAAATTTGGGCTCGAGGGATCAATAAGGAATTTAATAACGAAGATTTAAAAAAAAATTATTTAATTTTAATGAAAACTGCGACTTGTAGACTGATTTTGACAAAAAAAGTACATTTGGCCCCACTGTGCCTCGGTTTTAGTACGAGTGTAACTCGTCGTACTTGCCCGATTTTTTTACCTTAAATAATGTCGCCTGACGCTCAGACGTTTTTTAGGACACATATTTTAACTTCTCAGTATAATTCATGAAAATTCTACTAATTTATATGTTTTTTAAATATTTAATACAAATAAATATAAAGTTTAGGATGTGTAGAAGTCATTACTATTGAATTAAATCATTTTTAATATATTTTGTTAAATTCGCATGTCTTTCAATTACCGTAGCGCACGGACTTGATAAACAGTACTAACCCAATTTTTTAATTCTGTCTATTAGAAACAATTGAACATCTTAACCTGTATTCTCATTATTTTTTAGAAATAATTTTATTTTTGTCAGTGCGTCATGGTGATGTTAAACGAAATATGTATTTAAGTACAAAACTGATTATGGACAAAAGATTCAGAATAAAAAGTTAGATTTGTGTCTTAAATTTCAAGTTTGAAATATCAATCGCTATTGCTGTAGAAAAATAAATGCATTTTTTTCGTGACGCACAAACATGTTTTTATACAATTTTTAAATTACTTTAAATAAATAGAAAACTTGTACTGAAACATTTTTAAAAACATTTACTCAATAGCCTAAAACTTTAATTACAAGAAGTAAATGAAAATTGAGCCAGGAAATAAACAATCACTAGAATCTGATTTAGCAGGTTTCATACTCTAAATCGTCGATATATAATGCAATACTTAAACAAATTTAATAAATAAGTTGCTATTTTTAGGTAAAGAAGAATATCGTGCAAGAGAATTGTTTTATGGCCTTTGGATTCCCGATTTGTTTATGCAACGTGTATTAGATGATGGAACATGGACTTTGATGTGCCCTCATGAATCTCCAGGTCTTGCGGACGTTTGGGGAAAAGAATTTGAAGCTCTTTATACGAAATACGAAATAGAAGGCAAGTTCAAACGTCAAATTAAAGCCCGAGATCTTTGGACAGCAATTTTAATTTCACAAGTTGAAACTGGAACACCTTATATGCTATATAAAGACCATTGCAACAAAAAGTCCAACCACCAAAATATTGGAACTATTAAATGTAGCAATCTTTGCACGGAAATTATTGAATATTCTAGTCCAGATGAAGTGGCTGTGTGCAATTTGGCTTCAATTGCCGTCAACATGTTTGTCAACTCTAATACCAAAAGTTTTGACTTCTTGAAACTAAAGCAGATAGCAAAAATTGTTACTAATAACTTGGACAATATAATTGATTACAATTATTACCCTGTACCAGAGGCTGAAAGATCCAACAAACGACACAGGCCAATCGGTAAGATCAATTTTTTTTATTACTTTTTATTTTATCCTTATATAAGTTGATCATTTTTACTTTCTCACAGAGGAAGCTTTGTAACGGTTAAAGTTTTTGATTTTTCAAAAATAGTCCAAATCAACTCGTTTTCATCTGAAAAGCATAAATTTTCATTCTTAAACAAATGTCTGAGTGGTGGGGGTGTGTGTGTGTGTGAGTGTGTAGAGAATAACTTTTTTGTTGCTTGGATATCTTAAGGTATTAACGGATTTCAAAGGAGGTTACTGTTTTAAGGGTTTGGAAAGTTAAATTCTATTTCTATTTTCTATATATATATATACACATATATATATATATATATATATATATATATATATACATACATCTGGACATTTGCTTAAGAATGAAAATTTACGCTTTTAGATGAATATAACTCGATTTAGACTATTTTTGAAAAATCGAAAATCTTAACGATCACAAATCAGGGTGGCGATTGGTCCGAGAAAATCAGGAAATACCCGGAAAATTAATTATTAAACCGGGTATTTCTTAATACCTCATATCTATAGATATAAGGTGCCGTACATATTATACATCCCTCCTCCTCCCCCCCCCCCCCCCCCTCTTACATAATTGTCCATTAAACGCTCCCAAGTGAAAACCTTTATAAGTGACAAAAAATTCTCGGTTCCTTGGAATGTCACTTTCTAGGTTCGACTGTACTGCGTGACTTAAATGAAAACTTAAATTAGCATTGCTTTGACTAACAATGATGAACACGTATCTGAGAATTTTCTTGAGCGCTAATAGCCCCGTGGATGTTATAAGAGACTGTAGAGCGAAGAAACCCGAGTTCAATTCTTCCCGCTACCAATTTTTTTTTTAATCTGATATTTTCTGCACGGAAAGAAATCTGGTAGAATTAAATCAGTTGATAGTTCGATAGATTTTTAGTATCAATAGACAAATAGAATTTTATTATCTAATGTGACTAATATTAATATGAAAACATGAAAATATTCTAAAGAGCTTGAGATAGAAAGAAACCAACAGCCATTTATAAAAATTTCCATCTATTTGATATTAAAAATGCTCGTAGGCCTTATTACAATTCCATCACACGCCAGCTAATATTATTCTATCGGCCACCACTAATTTTCAGGCGAAGTTTGTACAACACAAACTAAGCTTTATATACATGTATGAACACACACACACAAGCACTGAAGGCCTGCTGGCTGATCCATCAGCCTATGTATTGCTTGCGTGTGTGTGTTCATACATGTATATAAAGCTTAGTTTGTGTTGTACAAACTTCGCCTGAAAATTAGTGGTGGCCGATAGAATAATATTAGCTGGCGTGTGATGGAATTGTAATAAGGCCTACGAGCATTTTTAATATCAAATAGATGGAAATTTTATAAATGGCTGTTGGTTTCTTTCTATCTCAAGCTCTTTAGAATATTTTCATGTTTTCATATTAATATTAGTCACATTAGATAATAAAATTCTATATGTCTATTGATACTAAAAATCTATCGAACTATCAACTGATTTAATTCTACCAGATTTCTTTCCGTGTGGGTACACCAGATTGCGCCAGGATATAACACGACACTTAATACAATGGAGTGTCCACCGCCTGAAAGTGAGAGAAATTCCTTAAAGTTGAAAAATCAATGAAAAAATGAAAATTTTTGATGATTTTGGTCTATATCTTTTTGAATTTAAATGATAATAAAGAAATTCTTGAACAGCTTGGAAGCGTGTATTTTAAATTTTCAAACAAACAAACAAATTTTTGATTCGGATGAAAAATGGCCATGTTTCAAGGTATGATTACATGAATCCACCTGAGAACGGTTGTTTGGCTCTAAAAGAAGATTTTGAGGGTGTATCAGAGATTTAATATATACCATTCTTTTTCGTTTTTTATTACCTACAACCTCCTCTAGGTCCGATAAGAAGTTATTTTTCACGGTGCACTCGAGTTGCGGCAGCGGTCACATTTCTAAGCGGCAATAGGGGAATGCCTATTCTCCCTCTTCTACCGTCTACCGAGTTGCGGCAGCCTCCCACTGCCCTACAGAGTTGCGCTTGCTTCCCCTGTCCCTCTACTCTATCATACTCTCGAGTACTCTCTATGTAATTTATTTAGTTACTAGAAAAATAGAACGCGCGCAAGCGCGCGATTAGTTTTCCATGCATTTTAGAAATTAAACTACATAATAATAAATAAAACAAATCGATGAATAATATTTATCGAATAAGGAGGGCTTTTAGTGGACTTACAGATTGAAAATAGTGAAAAAAAAAGAAAAGAAAGTGATTAAATAGTAAGTTTTTGAATAAAAAAAAGTGAATAAGCAAAATCGAGTTTTATATTACTGATATTAAATTGGGGGGCGCCAGCAGAAAAAGCCATTCAAAATTGAAAAAAACAATTCGAAAATCGCAAAAATAATTGAAATATGTAGAAAATAATTAAAAAATGACAAAAATAATTCAATTTGACAAAACTACCGAATTGAAAAATTGATAAAAAAATCAAAAAATGATCACAAAAATTGAAACGAAATAATTGGAATTTGAAGTAAATAATTGAAGTTACAAAAAAATAATTAAAGAATGACAAAAATAATTAAAATTTGAAAAAAAGTTTGAGATTGGTGTAAAAAATTTAAATTTTCGCACAATAATTGATATATTAAAGAAATAAGTAAAATGTAAAGAAACTAATTGAATAATGACATAAATAATTATAAAAGATGGTGTAAAAATTACACTTTTTAGACAATAATTGAAGAATTGAAAAAAATAATAGAGTTTTCAAGAAACTAATTGAAACTTGAAAAAAATAATTTAAAAATATCAAAAAAATGAATATGTATAGAAAATAGTCAAATAATGACCAAAATAACTGAAATTTTGAAAAAAAAATTAATGAAAAATGAGAAATATATTCAAAAATGAAGTAAAAAAATAAAAAATCAAATACATTAATTGAAAAATTGTATAAAATAATTGAAAAATTAACGATATAATTAAAAATTAAAATAATTATAATGTTAATTATAATTAAAATGTTCAAAGATACTTGAAAATTGGCACAATAATGGCAACCCTGCAAGATTTATTAAATATGATTAAAATTCAGTTAAGTGTGTAATATATAAATTAATACCTATTATTTATAATTAATATCTCGTCATTAAGGCTACCTCATCTGCATATTTTGTCTGTAAACTAAAACAGTTTTAAAGTTTTTTGATAAAGAGAATCAAAATTAATAAAAAAAAAGAAACAGGAATTAACTTCACTCTGGATTTTAAAACGTGGACAGAAAAAGATGAATAAATATAAATAGTAACTAACTTCAGGAGTTTACGGAGATTATTATTATTTAATTGATGGGTGCAGTTTTCAATTCAAAAATATTTTACAAAATAATATTGAAAGGTGGGTGTGTTCTAAAAAAACGTGTAATTCTTTTATTAAATTAAATGCAAAAAAAAAATAATTGAAAAAGTAAATAATTGCTCACATGACAATGCGGATATTAATCGAAGTGCAAGAGTTAATCAATTTAACAATTTTTTTTTTAGTAAAACAATTGTTAAAAAATGAAATTTTCATACAATCGTGGCCCACATTTTTTTAAACACTCCAGAAATAAAATTTTTTTTAAATAAGTTGAAGATGCTGCCAGTCCTGAGCCTGGGGAAAGTGTAAAGGAAAAATTGTGCGTATGCATACTTCCAGTATCAGACGCGTTTTGTTCTGACAAATTCATTGTTACTAAAAACTGATTTTTCGTCAAAATATGACTTATCTAATGTAAGTCTTTGCTTCGTACGTCAGAGTAGAAGAACGTATAGTGGAGGGGAAGCTACCGCAACTCGTAGTTGAGGGGAGGCTGCCGCAACTCTGCACTCGGTAGGCAGAAGAGGGGGAACAGAGCTTCCCCTATTGCCGCTTAGAATTGTGACCGCTGCCGCAACTCGAGTGCAGCCATTTTTCACTGTCAGACAGTGTTATTCTTCATCTTAGAATTAGCAATAAACAATTTAACAGTCAATATAATATTCATAGAGGCATCCACGATTTTACGTGCAATTCTCATCCGTACAAGTCTATACTACACGAATCCGCCTACGGATTATCACACAGTGGGATGAATCTGGAATTTACTGTTCAAAAATGTCCAGAGTCTCCAATTCTTGACCAAATTCAAAGTTTTTTTTTTTTTAAATTAAAGCTTAATAAATTTCTAAAAACATTGTCGGAGCCAATTTTTGAAAAAAAAATTTTGTTTACTTTTTTAGTAATGTTTAAATGTAATAAAAAAGAATAATGTATCAACATTCCACACGTTTAATCTACATCCTTTAGTGATATTTGAGCAAAAAAATTAATAACTTTACTTTCAGGAAAGTAAATTTTTATTTAATATTATGTGATCAGATAGAAAAAAAACCTTACTTATTGCCTTCAATCTTAATAAATACTGAATATATGCCTCTTGTACAATAATTTGTTTATAACAATCAATAAAATTGTGAAATTTTATTTATTAAATAAAATTAATACTTTCCTGAAAGTAGGTAAAGTTATTAATTTTTTTTTCTTAAATATCACTAAGTGACGTAAATTAAACGTGTGGAATGTTGATAATTAGCTCTTTTATTGCATTTAAACATTGTGCGAGTCCATAAGTCTTTTAAAACATTTCGGAGTAGGTCCAGGGATTGAAATGAAACTTCGTATTTTTATTCTTAGTGTTAAAATGTTCCAAAAACGTGAGGTTTTAGATAAAAACAATTATTAGTTTAAAAAATAAGGAGTTTGTTTACATTTTTTAAAATGGCTATATTTTCTGAACGGTTAAAGATAATTAAGTTTTCTTGGTGGCAAAAACAAGGTAAGGTAAGGCAAAAACAAGTAATTCAGTAAAACAAGGCCATTAAAATGTGTTATAAGCATTTTTATCATATTTTGTTAATTAAAAAAGTTATTTAAACAAATTAAGATAACTTACGACCGTGATGTCCAAATTGAAAATTTTAAAGATGAAAATAATCCTTACGTTGCACTCTGTCATATTGAAAAAGAAAAAAAAAGGGCACTGTATAAACTTTGCTAATAATTAAGAATTTGTGTTCTGTTTGACAGAACTTTGTTGTCTGCCAGTCAGCCGTTAGAATCTGCGCGCGCCGTTTTAGTTTCATTTACAAAGAACATGTTACACGTTGAGCAATCGAGCAGAAATAAACACTTGTGAAAAGTGAGGTATGGTTTCTAACTAGCTTCAGAATCGCAAATAATGCAAATTGTTTTTTTTTTAAATTTGCAATTCTAAAACTAGTTAGAAGCCAAACCTCACTTTTCACAAGTGTTTATTTCTGCTCAATCGCTCAACACGTAACACGTTCTTTGTAAGTGAGACTAAAGCGGCGCGCGCAGTTTCTAACGGCTACTGACTGTCAGACAACAAAGTTCTGTCAAACAGAACACAAATTCTTAATTATTACACTGAGAGAAGTTTGGCACAGTATTGGAACTTTCACGTACGCCAGCTGCGCTGAATGAGGTACAGGTACCGAACTCTTTTTTAGTTCGCAAGTCGAAATAAAATTGAGCAACAGCAGCGCCAAATAAGTCAGACTCTGTCTCTCTCTGTGGTACCAACATTTTTAGTACAGTATCCGTCCCACAAAGCGCAGAAACTGTATCACATTAGAACAGACTCTGCGCGAAAGGTTAGGTTTGACATATGTGTAGTACACAATTCAGATGTCAAGCAAAACTTCTCTCAGTGTAGCAAAGTTTATACAGTGCCCTATTTTTTTCTTTTTTAATATGACAGAGTGCAACGTAAGGATTATTTTTATCTTTAAAATTTTCAATTTGGACATCACGGTTGTAAGTTATCTTAATTTGTTTAAATAACTTTTTTAATTAACAAAATATGATAAAAATGCTTATAACACATTTTAATGGCCTTGTTTTACTGCATTTTTTGCCACCAAGAAAACTTAATTATCTTTAACCGTTCAGAAAATATAGCCATTTTAAAAAATGTAAACAAACTCCTTATTTTTTAAACTAATAATTGTTTTTATCTAAAACCTCGCGTTTTTGGAACATTTTAACACTAAGAATAAAAATACGAAGTTTCATTTCAATCCCTGGACCTACTCCGAAATGTTTTGACTCGCACATTAATAAAAAAGTTAACAAATTGTTTTTTTTTTTCAAAAATCGGCTCCGACAATGTTTTTAGAAATTTATTAAGCTTTAATTTAAAAAAAAACTTTGATTTTGGTCAAGAATTAAAGGCTCTGGACATTTTTGAACAGTAAATTCCAGATTTATTCCACTGCACTGAGAAAAATGGATGTTTACCCTTAACATCTGGATGTTAACGTTTAACATATTTATCACTCAACATAGGGACAGCTATCTAGATGTTCAGGGTTAACATCTAGATATTAAACTTTAATATCTAGATGTTTAAATTTAATATCTTAAATGTTAACCTTTAATATTTATAGGTTAAGCGTTACTATCTTGTTTTAAACATCTAATTCTAAACATCCATTTTTCTCAGTGTGTGTATCACGGGGTTACGATACGCTCAGACCAACGCAACATGCAGTGCGAGGACCTGCAGCCAAAAGCCGCACCTTAGTATTAACTCTTCACTTCGTGTTTCACGTCTTAACATCCGAAAAACAGCCATCAGCTTCTATTTGGATGAATTACTTTTTCTTAAATGACTTTTGGCGTAGCCGACTGTCAGAACTATCATGGGCAAGAAGAATTAGAATTAAATCTTATAGAACTTGCTGCGTCCTTCAGATGGAGTGACCAAGGATTAAGATCCCTGTAGAAGGTGTAGAAGCAGCGTGAGGTAGCAGATTAAAGGTCCGTCCACAAAGTATATCATGCGGTGGATGTGACGTTTGATCCGATCGTGATATAAAGCAACGTCTCAAGGAGGGGAGATGTGGGATATAGAGAGGCAAAGTTATCGTAAACAAACTAAGTCAAAATAAATAAAATAGACAATTACTAAAACGATCACATTGGAAAAATAAAGCATTCCTATATTTGAATTAAATTGTCAAAAACGTAGGATATATTTGCAAACCGAAAGTTACAGGTCAATGACCATTAAATAATGAAATAATTTAATAAAAACAAAGTCTGTAAATTAACTCATTCTATCCGGCAAATTTAAGTCTAGACATATTCAATCAGCTCAGACAAACCATGATCGACCAAAACAGAATATACCGGAAGCAAAGCGTCAACAAATTCAATTTCAATCACAACAAAACTGTTGCACAATTGAATACGGTTAAAGAAACAATTTCGCTTGATGTAAAGAAGAATCTGTCTAACGCAGATTCTGATCAATTTCACAAAAGTCAGATTTCTTAAGCTTTTTTTTTTTTTTTTTTGCGTAGGATGTGAAAACCTGCCTTCAGGTACCCTGTAGCCCGTACTACAGGGTTATGCGGGGGTGGCGATGTTCTGCCGACCCGCTAAAAACACACCCTTATTTGGGGACCTTAAGACCACTCCCAGGTAGAGCCAGTTTACTGACGTATCGCCTTCAGGAGTGGTCTTATATCCCGCCTCTATCGCCTAAACGATATCATCCCTCGACCTACGGGAACTACCTTTGTTGGCGGCCATCGAGATCCTTATCCCTCAAAACATGTTGGATGAAGGTCTCGATGTGCCGCCAATTCTCTTTGGACTCAATCATTAACAGGATCATGTTCTCCGGTGTAACTTCGCAGTTTACACCGGCGAACATGACCTGTCTCTGAGCGTTCCATTGTCCACATATAAAGAGTGTGTGCTCTGCGTCATCCTTTGGGGATTTGCAGTACGTACACTCTGAATTTTGTCTTCTTTTGAAGCGCTCCAGGTACGAGTTAAAACACCCGTGACCCGAGAGCGCTTGGGTAAGGTAGTACGAGACTACTCCATGCTTTCGGTCTATCCAGGTGGCGAGTGTAGGTATGAGCCGATGTGTCAATCGACCCTTCTCATCCCCGCTCCATCTTGCTTGCCATCTATCGACGAGTCTGCTTCTCGCATCTAGGCGAATATGGCCCTTGCTGGGTCTATTGTCGTCCGTGTAACGGGTGGACATCCTATCTTTGAAAAGGAGGAAAATTTCCTCCCTTTCTTGCGCCAAAAGATTTGCCGGCGGGACGCTGGCAAGGACCTGAGCAGCACTCGCAGATACTGTCCTATAGGCAGAGATTATACGCTTAGTGATAATCCTTTGCGAGGACAGTATCTTTTCCAAGATGGTCTTGCTTTTATCTGTTCGCAGGGAGGTGGCCCACACTGGTGCTGCATAAAGCAGCTTTGAGTGGAACACACTCGCCACCAATCTCCTTTTCTTTTCAAAAGGCCCACTGACGTTCGGCATTATACGGGCTAAGCTGAGTGCACATTCTGCTGCTTTTTTGGAAGCCACAGCGATGTGGTGCTTAAAATTCAAGAACTTGTCGAGTTGTACACCAAGATACTTTATATGCGTGCTCCACTTGACCTCGAATCCGTCTACTTCGATCCGGGGAAGTTCGTAACCACGTCTGTCTGTGACCATGACCTCTTCGGTTTTGTCCAGGGCCATTTGAAGACCTCTAGCATCCAGCCAGCTCTTTATTCGTCGCAGACATTCGTTCACCAAGATTCCGAGCTCTTCTGCAGTTTCAGCAGAGCACACGATCAACGCGTCGTCCGCGAAGCCGATGATCACCGCACCTTCGGGTAGACCCATTCGCAAGAAGTCATCATAAGAGATGTTCCATACGAATGGTCCTATCCTCGAACCTTGAGGGGCACCTCTTTGCATCTCTTCCTTCAGAGTGCAGGTGTCTCCCTCGTATATTACCCACCTGTCGCTAAGATAATTATTCATTATCCGCAACAGGTAGGGCGGTATTCCTTTGTTTCTCATCGACTTGATGAGATCTTCCCATTTAGCGGTATTAAACGCGTTGCGTATATCTATAGCTACCAAAGCGCAGAAGCTCTTCTTCTTCTCCGGACCCAATTTGTTCTTTCCTTTCTTGGCTAGGTCCACTGCCTTTTGTATGGCATCTACTGTGGACAGGCCTTTACGGAAACCAAATTGGTAGTCGGATAGACTATTCTCTCCATTTAAGTGGAGCTGCATCCTCTGCAGAACCATGTCCTCCAGAAGTTTACCCATCGTATCCAACAGGCATATTGGCCTGTAAGATGAGACATTATCTAGAGGTTTGTTACTTTTCCTTAGAAGGACCAGCCTCTGTCGTTTCCAGTCCCGGAAGAACTCTCCTCTTTTTAGGCAGTTGTTGAAGCAATCTAAGAGAATCTGGGGTGAAGCAACGATCAATTGTTTAAGTATCTCGTTACTTATCCCATCGATTCCAGGCGCTTTGCCTGGCTTCAATCTTTTGCCTGCCTCGTGTATCTCTGCAAGAGTGAAGAGTTCCTCCTCACGGACTTGACAGTCATTCCAGTCCATCCTAGGCCATGGTTCTGCTGGTGGAAACAAGGCCTTGATTATTTGACGCACCCAATCGGGATTGTCCAGGCCGGGGGTCTTTTGCTTCGTTACCAATTTCTTGGTGACGATTTTATAGCCCAGACCCCATGGGTCCTTCTCGACATCCTCGATCAGGGTCTTCCAACACCTTCGCTGTGAAGCTCGAATCTCCTTTCTGAGGATCCTCTTAGCCTCTATATATGCGTCCTTTAGCATAGGATCTCCCTTAGAGCGGGTGTATAGCCTTCTTGCTCTGACGCATGCTTTTCGCAAAGAGTCCAGCTCCTCTGACCACCAGTATACATTACGTCTTCTGGGAGTGGTACTTCTACAACGCGGCATTGACGCGTTGCATGCGGTGATTATCATGTTCATCACCGGGCGCACCTCCCTATCCAGGTTGTTCGGTCTCTTCACCCATCCAAGTTCATCAAAGAGGCGGGATTCTTCAAGGGACCGACCGAACTTTTCAACGTCTAGCTTCTTCATGTTCCACCTAGGGCCTCTCTTACAGGAAGCATCCTGCTTGTTTGGCCTAGGTGTGTCTCCTCCTGAGACTGAAAACTTAATATACTGGTGGTCACTTTCGGTATGATCCTCAGAGACGTGCCAGTCTTTAATGTGCTTGTTTAGGAGAGACGTTGTTATCGTAAGATCAATAATAGATCCGATATTATGGTCTCTCCTGAACGTCCACTTTTGGCCCTGGTTAACAACCATCAGATTGTTCCTGGAGACCATTTCTGCGATTAGAATTCCTCTTTTGTCGAGCCTTGTCTCGCCCCAGTCTGGCGACTTCGCATTGAAGTCGCCTGTGACGAGAACATCCAGCCTGGATTCTCGCAGGCTCGACTCGAGTTCGTCTATCTCCGCTTCGAAGGTTGTCAGTGGGTCGTTGGGTGAGAAGTAGCAACTATACATGCGCATACCTGAAATTTCCACCCACACGAACCCACTGCTCGTCTCCAGGAACTTCTCTACCCTCAAATCGGGATTGTAGACCTGAATGGCTGCCCTACCCGATGAATCCTGGTACCAGGGAATTCGATCGTTTCTTTTGTTCTGTTCACTAAGAAACAGAACATCGATCTTCTCCTCACTGGCTGTCACCATCACCAGGTCCTGGGCCTTTTTACTTGTATGCAGATTTATCTGCAGAAACTTTAGGCTCTTGCCTTTTTAAGTTTCTGCAGTTCCTCTTTGTAGGTTGGACAAGTGCTACTCCAAAAGAGATGAGCACAGTCCTCCTTGTTTTGGTCTGAGCAAGTCAGACATTGCGGATGTTCAGAGGTGCAGTCTCTAGCCATATGACCCGAGGTGCCGCATCTCCGACAGTTTTTAGTTCTGTCGGGGCCCTTGCAATTTCGGGTCAGGTGACCGAAGCCAAGGCACCTCTGGCATCTAAGAACCTCTAAATTCTCTCGGACGTGAGCATTGATCCATCCCACTCGGAGTTTACCTGCGTTAAGCAAAGCATTAGCATTTGTTTCTGGCAGGCGGATCAATGCCGTCTTCATTCCCCCGTAACGTGGGAGAAGGCGGCATGTAAGCTCCAGGTTCTCGTCCTTGGCTTCCGTTCTAACAGCCGTTATGACCTCGGCTTCGGTCACCGTCTCGTCAAGATTCCGGATTTCCAGACTCTTCTTATTTACGAGAGCGGTCACCTGTGCCTTTTCTTTCAAGGCGGTGGCAAGTGCTCCCGCGAATTTCGAGGTTTCTCCACCTTTTCGGACCACAAGAAGTACTTCTTGTTTCAACGTCCTTCTCATTTTCAAAACCTCGATCTTCGAGTCCTCTGGCTTTACCAGCAGTTTCATCTCCTTGATGATATCTGGGTACAACTGCTGGTTCTGGACCGTAATCCTCACCGCCTCAGTGGAGCGAGGCTTCAAAGGTTTTTCCTTTGTCGCCTTCTTTTTGTCTTGCTTCTTTTGGGCGGCTTTTTTCTTCCTTGCTTCCTTTTTTTTATTTACCTTGACTTGGAAGCCTTCATCTTCGTTTTCTGACCCTAGAGGGACCACGTCATCTCCCCTTTTCAGAGCTTCAACATATAAGGAAGCTGACGGGAGTTCTTTTGACGCAGCTACCTTCTTGGTCGGCGCTTTATCCTCCGGTGTTGCAAACGGTCCCCTTTTAGCACTCCCTCGACGCTGTCGGGGAGGGGTCAAGGGGTCTTGGACCCTCTTTTTCAATTTAAGCAGGGTTCTTTCACCTTTAATTCCTGTTTCAGCTTCTTTAACCAAAGCTTCCGCTTCTGTTTTCATCTTGTCGATCACATCGACAAGTTGATCGCTTTTAACGCAGGAAGCTTCGATCTTACTTTTAACCAAATTCGGATTGTTTTTTAATTGATTATCCCGAACATACCTTAGGGACTCGGCAATCTCTTTAGTGATGCTTGCCTGCTGTTCCATTAAATGGAGCATACGCCTGCAAGCCATCAGTAAAGGTGGCACCTCCTTTGTATCCTGCAATCTTGGCAGGTACCTTCTGCTTTTCGCCAACATTATTCGACTGCTGAGAATTATCTTTCGAATTCCCAGGAGTCGTTGCAGCTGGCTCACTCGAACTCATCTCCTTCGGCTCCAAAGAGCTTGGCGCCGGGGTGACGGAATCAAGTTCCATATCCACTTCTCCTCCAAAAATTGTGTTTATGTCCATAGTTCTATTTTACCAGCGCCTCGTGCGTAAAGTGGCGGGCCATCTTGATTGGGAACGGGTACACCCTCGGATACTGCGATCCTACCCCAGATCCCTGAGGCCCAATCAGCTGCTTAGCCGTTCCCGAAATACACGGACGGAACGGACTCGCCAGTAATAATGCAGGTTCCGATCCCTTACATCCATTACGCACTCGCCGATCAATCCCGAAGGGGCTGGCTCCTGACACCCTACCGCAGGTCCACCTCGGCAGAGCTACGCTCACATCAGACTCGTACCTGCCACGGTTGGAACCGCCGCGACAGGACTTATCACTCCCAGTGTACTGCCTGTAGGGTGCCGATCGGCTAGTGTCGTTGGTCAGACCGAACAGACAACCGGTCCATCGGGCGCCAACCCTGGACTGAGGCTACTCCACACCAACTTAGAAAAACCAAGAAGGCAGGAGTGTCCCACTCCTCTCAGAACCCATGTCGTCCACAGCTGACGAGGATGGTTAGCCCCCATTTGGAATCCGAATTAACATCATCCGCACAGGATAGCTAGTGCACAGGTTCACAAAACGGCGACTACCCGAATTAACGGGGTCCCGTTCATTCCCCTGTGCCCAAACTCGCCAGACATCGGGAGTCGATGAATCCTGGGAAGAGCCGAACAGCTCGTCCAGTGATGGCGGAATGACATACTATACAACAATAGAGTCCAAGGTTGGATAAAAGGATGTTTATTACAAGGAATTATTTGATCATGGCTGTTTGTAAACAGGAGAGACAATACCTTTAGCAGTCACAATGTCAACAAATCCGAGTACGACCTTGGATGATGATGTTTTATTCCAGATATAAAATCCTCAACGATCAATTTAAAAGTGAAAAATGAAATTTATACACATGGATTTGGCCGGTTGGTATTTTTCTCCCGAAGATGGTAAAGTTGCAAAGCAGAAGTTCAGGCACTAAGCACGTTTCGGTGGATAACATGCTGCGAAGGGCCCGGCTGAAGAACGATGTTAAAAAGCGACATGGAACTGGGAGAAACGGTGGAACACCAACGTGACACAGACCGCACACGCACAAGTCATGGAGCACTTTTATTTAGAAAGAATTTGAGTTATCTCACTTATATTTAATTTAGAGTTTCATTAGGTTTAAGACCACGTGTCGTGAGAAAATTCTCACAAGAAAGCAGTGCTCAAGAACTATACCCGAAAACGGTCGAAAACCGACTCCATTTGAATGAGTTAATATTCATAGAAACAGTTTTGCATGTTCATGTGGTCATTTGTTCCAACCCCTCCGCCCTTCACCCTCGTGGACAATCGTGGACTTTTGCTAAATCCCCCCCCCCCCCCACACAAACTGTGCACTTAGTTTATGAATGGCTACTTAATTTTCCTTTGGCAGAGCTTTGTTTCAACCGAATTTTCTTTTTCTAAATTTATTTTCTATCGAAATTCAATAAGCCTAATTTTTGTTTAAAAAAATTTCAATTATATTATGTTATTATTTATTTCTATTCACATAAATACAAGTTGGTGAAATAAATATATTCTGGCCAGGAGCGTAGCCGGGGGGGGGGGGTCAACCCCCCATCGAAAAATTCTATTGAAAAAGAGATCTTTGGACGCAAAACTTTTTTCAAAACCCCTCCTGAAATGTAAAAAATATCAAAACAATTTCTGGCTACGCCCCTGATTCTGGAATATTTAACAATTCGCCTTACTTAAAATTTTATTAAAATAAAATTCTTCTAAATTAAAATTCGGGTATATAAAATGTTTGTTTAAGGGGTTACATCACTTCAGAAAGCTAAAACTCAACGTTTTTTGTGCGTTTTTTGGGGTTGGAAGGAAAACTAGGGTAACTGTATTGAAGGATATTGTAAGACATGTTTTAAAGTTTCTAAAAAGAACTTTGTTTATTAAAAATATTTACAAAATGGTGTCATGATAATCGTTCTTGTCAAACGGTTTTTTTTTCGAGGGCTCTGCTGCAAGATTTAAAAATACTAATGACGTGTAATTTTCACTTCAGGCATTGGAATTCAAGGGCTGGCAGATGCGTTTTTACTAATGCGCCTTCCATTTGAGAGTGAAGAGGCTCAAAAGTTGAATATTCAAATCTTTGAAACTCTTTACTATGGAGCATTAGAAGCAAGTTGTGAAATTGCTGAAAAGAAAGGCCCCTATTCTACTTACGAAGGAAGTCCAGTTAGTAAAGGAGTAAGTTTCATAAATTTCCATAAATATTTGCCAAAAAGAAGAATTATTAAGAATTGCTATTTTATATATTTATGCGCAATATGTTAATTACACAACAGCAACAAAAAAGTACCCAGATTTGAGTATGAGACTCATATTCCTAAATATTTTGATGCGATGAATCCGATATCATCGTGAAAGATAAAAAGCTGATAACACGCCATACATTTTGTTAGAATTATCAATATAAATATAACGTCTACATGGTGAGTTTTAAACGGTTTTAATCCAAAGGTCCTAGCACCTGGAATTTTCTTGATTTTGATTCTAGAATGTAAACATATGATTTTCCAACAAAAAGTAAAATAATCGCCTGAGCCGGTTTTTGAGAAACATCGATTTCAAGTTTTAAAATAACGAAAATTCTGAGCCGTTTTCATTTTACAAAATAGTATATTACGTTACAAGGGAAGAAAGTTCCAAATTCCTGTATTGCGCGACAATCATTTCGCGCATTTTAGGGCTTTAGAACATTTTGCCCGTGTAGCGTATACGATTTTTCTTAACATCCAGTCGAAAGCACGTTTTAAAATTCACTTAAACTCATTAAAAGCAATTTAACAACATTCCAGTTGACAAAATTGACAACCTGATTGCGCGGCCATCTTTAATTGTTGCGCGTCTTAATCGGGGGAAGGCATCAAAAAAAAATATTTAAAAAACAAATAAAGAAGGTGGGCTGCTGTCTTTTCTTTGGGAGGAATGCGCGCCCAAGAAAATACAAGGCAAATTCAGTAGTAAAAGTCATGGGAGAGCAGCTGTCCCACAGCTAGTGCATTAGATTTCACCAGTCAAAACTGTGGGAGAAATGCGCTCCCACAGAAGAGACAGCAACTGTTCCAAATTTTTCTCCGTGTAAGCAGGCCTCGAAAACAAAAAAATTTGTTTTAGTCGCATTTTAACACAAAATCAGAGACATATTCACACTTCCTTCAAATAGAAATATTAAATAAATTTAAAAAAATAAATAATTGTTTTTAAAACTCGCGCCAGCTCGTGCAATGTATTCGCTCCCGGCAAACTGCTTTTACTCCTGGTAAACTGTTTTTACTCCCATTGATTTAGGTGGCGCACGTGTGTATCCAACAATGAGCAAATCTTTGGCTTTTCTATTCGAAATCGAAGTCGAACGTTCGTACTTTCGACCAGGGTGTTAAGAAAAAAGCTTTATACCAAAGTTACAGATATTAAAACAAGGAACATTTTTTATTTGAACCGTCAAGAAAGTAATTTGGTTTTTGGAGTATTTTCAAAATATCTATAGCCTATAGATTTTACTGGAAAATTGAAATTAATTTTACGAGATATTTAAAAAAAAACTTCCAAAAACTGAAGTACTTACGTGACAGTCCCTGATTTGAACCTTTTTTTTAAATATAAAAATAATAGTTTTCCAGAAAAATAAAAACATTGATATATTACACATATTCACTAAGTATCGCGATTTAACGTGGGTTCAACAGCGCACCCCAAAGGGTCGTGTAACGCGCTCCTGTCTCTCAATGGCACGTTATACGCCCCTTTAGAGTGCGCTGCTGAACCCACGTTAAATCGCAATACGCTACCTGTAAATATGCAGCAGTGAATCCTCTATTCTTTCAGTGTTGGAAGAATGAACTTTTTTAAAAAAAATTCCTAATTTATTCAAGGAAATTCAACAGATTTTATTTACAAATTTCTGAGGTCGCAAAAATTAATTTTTCCAAATTGAGGATATAAATGGTGGACTAAAATTCTTACTTTACATATTTTCGAAGTACGCTAGAACTTCCGAAGATGTATGTAGACGCTCCTGAAACTGCGTTGACCGAGGTTCCTTCGACGTAACGAACGTTCTTTTAGGACTTTAAATAGACATTTGAAAAATCGCACTACGATTTGCGGAAAATCTGAAAAAAAATTTAGGTTTATCCAAAAAACGATTTTCAACAGATTCTTATGAAATTTTAATACCATATTAAATGCATTATTTATTGTGTACTGTTACAATTTTATTGAATTTTATATTTTTGTTTTTAATATATAAAATTATAAAGTTGGGACTTTTACATGGAAACAGTAACAAAACGCCCAAAATGACTATAGGGCATTTCCACGTGTGACGCACGTTTTGTTTTTACTCTAATTTCTATTAGTTTTTATTTTCTGGTAACTTTAAATAGATTTTTAATACAAAATGACACTTATAATCTTAAAACTAGTAAACAAACCATTCTAAACCGTATATTAGAAAAAATGTTGTTTGTCTTTTACCCCTTTTTTACCTTAAATAATGTCGCGTGACGTACGGACGTTTTGAGTACACGCATTTTAACATCTGAGTATAATTCATGAAAATTCTCCTAATTAATATGTTTTTAAAATATTTAATACATATAAATATAAAGTACAGTATGTGTATAAGTCATTACTATTGAATTAAATAATTTTTTACATATTTTGTGGAATTTGCAAAGCTTTCAGTTACAGTGACGCATTGGACTTGATAAATGACGCACGGACTTTGTCCACTTTTTAAATGAAAATTTATACTTTATTCAAAAAATGTATTATTATATATACATAAATAAAACAATTTTAAAAATGAACAATCAATCCATACGAATGCTAAGATAATTATCCATTATCCGCAACAGGGAGGGCGGTACAGTCAAGACTCCCATAAATGAAACTCCCATAAATAAAACTCCTCTTATCTTAGCCCCCTTCCACGAGATAATTCAGTCATGCGTCTGCGCAGTTGCGTTAAGATTGCTACCAGCGCACAGAAGCCCTTTTTCTTTCGTGGACCCAATTTATCATTTGCTTGTCTGGCTACGTCCACTGCCGACTAGATCAGGCTAGGCCGACTCGCCTATACTTTGTGGCAAATTAACTTAGTTCACCTGTATAGTCGATAGAGGCGCTGATCGCTATTTCAGGGGTCAACATAACCTTCGTATTTTGAAGTGTCATCTCAGTCTGTATGAACTGACGTGTGCCATGTGAGAAATTTAAATATTATATTTAGTCACAACAATTTATGATATTCAATTATTATCTCGCATTTTTTAATTTTTTAACAAATACATTAAATAAATATAAAAATTTAATAATTTTAAAATAATAGATATATTTTTTATCATTTTCAAAAGAAACTTGTTTTATTTATATTAAAAAATTGAAATATTATATTTAGTCACAACAATTTATGATATTCAATTATCATAAAATTATTTATATACTTACAAATCATTTATTTCTTTACCATGATTGCTTTTATTTAACTAACTAGCAAAATAAAACGCGCGCAAGCGCGCGATTAGTTTCTCATACATTTTCAAATTATAAAATACAATAATAAATATAAAAAATCGGTAAATACTATTTATCTAATAAGAAAAATAAATATTTTAAATATAATATTTAAAAATCAGTTAATATAAATAAAATAAATATTTATTTAGGACAAAATTTATAATATTTTAGAATTAAAAAGAATTGCAAAAAATAATTGAAATTAAACAAATAATTGCAAATTTTGGAAATTAATTGAAAAAAAATTAAATCAATTAAAAATTGGGGAAAGTAATTTAAACAATCATAAAAATGTTTTAAACATAAAGAAAATAATTAAAATTTGAGAAAAATACTTGAGAATCTTAAAAGTAAATTACAAATTGAATAATGAAAAATTAGAGAAAATAATTGAAAAATGAAAAAACATGGTTAAAAATTGAGATAAATAAATTAAAAAATAAAATAATTAAAATTTGAGAAAATAATTAAACAAATTACATAAAATATTTTAAATAAAGGAAAGTTAAACAAAATTTGACTAAAATACTTAAACATTCAGAAGTTTATTGAAATATAAAAAATAATTAAAAATTAAAGAAAATAAATGAAAAAAGATGAAAATAATTTAAAATTGAACAGAACAAGTTTTAATTACAGAGAAATAAGTAAAAATTTTCGGCAATTATAAAAAAGAACGAGAAAAAAAAAATATAAAAAATAATATAAATAATGAAATAATTGAAAAGTCAGATAAAGAATAAATAATTTTTGAAATTATGAAACAAATTTAAAGAATTGAAAATTGAAGGAAATAGATTTTGGAAAATAACTGAAAAATGTTTTTAAATTTTAAAACTTGACGAAAATAATTAAAATATGATACAAACAATGATAAGTTGTAACAATCAAATGATATTTAAGTGTGATAATTGAAAAAACTACAGAATTTTTTTTAAACAAAGAAAATAAATCAAAATTGAAGAAAACAATTGATATTTTAGAAAAATTCTTAAAAATCTTAGAAAATAATTTTCGAAAATGTGAATAACTAAAAATTAGAGAAAAGACTGGAAGAATGCTAAAAATAATTGAAATTTACGATAATTAGTAAATTTTTTTGAAAATTATTAAAACAAATAAAAATAATTAAAAATTGAAGAAAATAATAGAAATTTGAGAAAAATACTTAAAAAAATTTTAGAAATTAATTTTATAAAATGAAAAAAATTAAAAATTGGAGAAAAGTCTGGAAGAAAGCTAAAAATAATTGAAATTTACGATAATTAATAAAAAAAAAAAATCTGAAATTCTGATAACAAATGAAAATAATTAAAAATGGAAGAAAATATTTGAATTTTCAGAAAAATACTTAAAAATCTTAGAAAATAATTTTAGAAAATGAGAATAATGATTAACAATCGAGAAAAATATTTGTAAAATGATCAAATTAATTCAAAATTGAAAAAAAAATAATTGAAATATGCTGAAAATAATTTAAGATTGGGAAAGAAAATTAAATTATGATGAAATAATGTTGAAGCAAAAGAAAATAATTAAAAAATCGTTACATAATAAAAAATTAAAGACAATAATTTAAATTTGAGATAATAACTGAAAATTTAGGAAATTAATTGCATGTGTACATATTTTCAACTTCTTCAAAAACCATAATAAATTTTTAAATCATTTTTCGAAACTTTTTTTTTATTCAAATGACAATTAAAAATCAGCACAAAATAAAACAACAGGGACTAACTTCACTTCAGTTTTTAAAACGTGGACAGAAAAGATGAATAAATATTAATACTAACTAACTTCAGGAGTTTACGGAGATTATTATTATTTAATATTCTTTTAATACAATATATAATTGCTACAATTATAAAATAATAAACAAAATTTATTTTATTTAGACTTCTTGCAATAGTAATTTTAAAAACCGAGAATTTTCCCACGTCTCTCACACATATTAAATGCTATCTTACACATAGGCAAGACGGTGTGTACATACAAGCGTTAGTTACCCTGTAATGTCACCAGGGGCACTGAGGTCAAAAATTGTTTTGCCATACAATTTACATTGAGTTGGCCTAGCCTGCCGACTAGATGCGTCTACTGTGGACCGACCTTTGCGGAAACCAAATTGTTTATCAGATAGACTACTCTCACTGATCATGTAAGACTGCATTCTCTGTAGATTCATATCCTCTAGATGTTGCCCCATCGTATTTAACAGGCATATATATTCCTCTAGGATGAGACTTTATCTAGAGGTTTGTCTATTTTGCTCAGGAGGACAAGCCTCTGTTTTTTCCAATCACCGATGAACTCTCCTCTTAAGGCAGTTGTTGTATCTTTCTAAGAGACTCTAGGGTGAAGCACCGGTCATTTTTTTAAGGATCTCATTGCTTATCCTATCGATTTCAGGCGCATTGTCTGGCTTCAATCTTCTGTCTGCATCCTGCAGCTCTGTAAGAGTGAAGGTTCTTCACTGACTTGAAAGTTACTCCAGTCCATCCGAGGCCATGGTTCTGCTGGAGCAAACAAGTCCTTTATTATATGCCAAACCCAATCGGGACTGTCCAAACCGAGGACTTTTTGCCTCAATAACAATTTCTTGTTAACGATTTTAAAAGTCAAGCCCAGGAGTCATTATTAACTTCTCCGTTTGGGTCCTTTCAGCACTTTTTCTGTGCGGCGCGTATCTCCTTCCTAAGGATACTTTTGACCTCCATGTATGTCTCGTTTAACAGAAGATCTTTGTAAGAACGGTCCTATCTCCTCTTCTAGCTTTAAGGCATGCTTTTCCACACAGCACCGGATATTCCCTAATATTCAGGAAAATTTCGTGGGAGCACTAAAAAGTTCGCCTATAAAAATATTAGACGCGAAAATTCTCTGAAAATGTACCTGTAATTTCCCGGGAACACATAGTACATAGCTTAACTGACCTCGAAAAATTGCAAAATTGAGAAAAAGTTGCAACTCTGTAGCTCAATTTGTGCAAATCTTGAAAAGAAACAATATAATTTGTTTAAACAATTTTTAAAATTATTATTTTAATTTTTTGTTCGCGTTTGGCTTCAATGGCCTCGAAAAGTTGCAAAATTAAGAAAAAGTTGTAATTCTGAAGCACAATTTGCGAAAAAATTAAAAATAAACAAATTAGAAATTACATTAAATAGTTTCTAATCATCTACATTTATGATAATTATTCAAACTTTGACTAAATATGACCAAAAAAATAGTGATAAATATTTTTAAAATTTTTAATTTTTGTTTCGGAGCATACTAATTGATAGCCGTTTATCGTCTTCTCGCGCTGAGCGTCAAGAGAAACATGGTCATAACTTCTGACCTATTGAAGAATAAAACTTTTTTTTTTAATTACTCGTAACAAAACAGGGAATCTAAATTGCTAAGAAAAAATACGGAATTCGGATGAGAAGTTAAATTTATTTTTAATTGTTTATAATAATTGTGGCTATTTTAAACAAATTTGGCACGACATCAAATTAATTTATTTGTCCTAAAGCACGGTTATTGTGTACTACTCATACCAAATTTGATCAAAATCCATCAAATAGAACGGCCAAAAAAAATTTATTAATAACTTGATACTTGAAAATTGTTTAAACAATAACTCATGAAAAAATTAAAAATTTGCAAAACAACTGCAGAATCCATTGATCCTAAATAAATAGCTTTATGTTTTCGAGTTCAATTTGTTACAGGCAAAAAGTGCCATTTTAGCGATTTTTACTTGTTTTTGAGGTTTAGGCCAAACCTACACGTGTTAAGACGATTCCTATAGTGAATTCGGATTTAGTGCTTAAAAATTCATGGGGTAAAGGTACCAGTTATTAGACAAATTTTAATTTACTATGATTTTAGAATACGAAACGACTTATGCTTGATAATTAAGCCACATCACTTAATTTTTAAATCTATTATACATTTTAAGAGTCAAATAACTGGGGCACAATAACTGGATTTCCAATGTTTTTCGAGTCTAATAAATGGGACATGTGACTTATCTTTTTATTTTACTTATATATATATTTTTTTTTTTTTTCAAATACAGTATTTAATTTCAACAAAATTGTGTACGTGTGCAGAAATACTGAATGCATGTATGCCAGTTAAAATCATTCCTAAATATATGCGTAATTCTTAAAAACAATAATTAATATTCGACGACCTAGTACTAAATGTCCAATAACTGGTACCTCTATCCTATGAATAAATGGGTCTCATATTTAGATACGGGTACTTTACTTTTTTGAATTGTTGTGTTATTAATAAACTTTAAATTTTAGATTTTGCAATATGATATGTGGAATGTAACACCGACCAATCTTTGGAATTGGGAAGATTTAAAGGAAAAAATTGCAAAACATGGAGTCCGTAATTCCTTGTTAATAGCTCCAATGCCTACAGCTTCAACTGCTCAAATTTTGGGAAACAATGAATCAATTGAACCCTATACAAGCAATATATATACGAGACGCGTCCTCTCAGGAGAATTCCAAATCGTCAATCCTCATTTACTGAAGGATCTAACTGAACGAGATCTTTGGGACGAGGACATGAAAAATGAAATCATCGCAAACAATGGCTCTGTTCAGGTATATTTAAATGCACATAAGCAATATAATATTTTTTAAAGGAAAGGAATCGGGCAAGTGCGAGTTACACTAGCCCTAAAACGCACTTCTCTTATATGAGCCCGAGATATTAAATACGAAATTTTAGCATTTTAAGTTAAAAATTGAGTAGCCGGATGCAACAACTAGCTAGGTGCTCGAACACGCGTTTTGTATTGTCGAAGCCAAATTTTTGTAGTAGATTTTGAAATTGTTTAAAAGTTTTTTTTTAAATATGAGGTTATAGATAAGAAAAAAGCGCATTTTTTTGTTCTCCCTGTTCTCTAGCCTTCTAGCGTATACATATGTCATTATAGGTGACGCAACGACAGACAAACTGTGCTGGAGAAACTTTCTTAATACTAAATAAAAAAACTTTTTCACTTCAAGTTACCGCTGTTTCAAATATTAAATACAAATTTTTGACTTCAAAGTTAGAAAACTCATAGATTTGCAATGTAAAAATATACTTTTTTATATTATCAGTAGTATGAAACACCGCGCTCTTATAATGTCAAAATATTAACGATATCAATGTCTTGAAGCTTCGATTCACTTTATACTTTTATTGTATTCATATGTATATATGTACTAAGTAACATAATTTGTTATAGGTTTTGTACCTCACTACAATAATGATAATAATAATAATAAATTTTACGATTTTACTGCGCTTGTAGGCTTCACTAGTATATACTGCATACCTGTACCAAGTTTTAATCAATTTCAATAATAAATAGCTGAAAAATGAAATGATATTTATTAAAAGGTAATTGATTTTACAAAAAAAAAATTTCGCGTTTATAATTTTTATTATTTTAAGTATGCATTATACAAAAAAATCGAAAATAAAAAAAGATGTGCTTTTTTCTTATTTATAACCTCATATTTAAAAATAAAATTTAAGCAATTTCAAAATCTACTACAAAAATTTGGCTTGGACATTACTTTTTTACGCGTGTCCTAGCGCCTACACGGAAAAAAGAAATCTTAAAAATATCTTAATACTGTCTTAAAATAAAATACCAACTGGCTAATTTGTAATATTTATTAGACTTTCAAAATTAATTTTAATATTTCTAAAGACTTTTTTAATAAGTATAGTAATTTATTTTATATTTATTAAAAAAGTCTTTAGAAATCTTAAAATTAATTTTGAAAGTCTAATAAATATTACAAATTAGCCAGTTGGTATTTTATTTTAAGACAGTATTAAGATATTTTTAAGATTTCTTCTTTCCGTGTAGCTAGTTGTTGCATGCGGCTACTCAATTGTAGACGTTAGGAGGGACACGCTTTTGTAACATATGGTTTAGCTAATTGAATATAAAATAACTTATTTTAATAACAAATAAATCAATGAAAGGAGTCACAATGATGTAACCTCAATTTTCATAAAAAAAAAGAAAATAATATAAAATTGATTTTCACCAAATTTTGAAATGTCCGGTGTACATTTTTCAACAAAAATTATACAGTAGGTCAATTGGCAAGCAGTCAGCCCACGAGTGCGACAAGAACACTCTTATGCGTAAAGCCATTTGCGTCTCACTCGCACTCACGCTTCCCTATGACTGGTTGCGAATTGACCATACTGTATTAGGTTGAGTGTAAATTTGCTGTTAAATAATTATTATATAACATTTTTTGTTTTTTCTTTAAATCTAGTGAACATTTGTAATTTTCACATCCAATTTTGCCATATAGTATAGGGTAACATGTAATGGAAATACATATTTCTCGAGTCAAAGTTTATGAAGTGTCCCAAACATTTCAGAAAACTAAAAGTCAATAATATATTTTCTAATAGTATTGACTATTAGAATTTAGAATTTATTTCCTTGATGCTACAATTAGTTTTACATTTACACCAGCCTTCTATACAACATAAACTTAACCTAAATTAATATAAAATTAAACATAATTTATAATATAAAACATTGTGATTATTACTATTGTCTTATTTCGTTTCTTTCTTTTAAACACTTTTATATTTTGTCTAATTTCACACACCAGTCTTTATTTTCACTTCTTTCCAGTACTTTAAGTAGCTTCTTTCTCCATTCCTCCTTACTTGGTTCCTGTCGCCATTTCTTCCACCATTCTTCGTCTTCTTTCCCCATCTCTTTCATTATTATCTGGCAACTAATCACATGCTCCAAAGTTTCTGTTTCTTTTTTACATCCTCTGCATCTATTGTTAGTTAGTCCTTTTTTTCTCCTCCTTTACCACTTTTCCACATCTCCATCTCGCCCACAATTCTTTCTGTCTTGCTGTCCAATCCTTTCTCTGCCAGTAGTGTTCAATTTCCACATTTAATTATTTTTTATTTTTTTGTAGAATGAGCAGTAACTGGATTTGTCTATTTTTATCTAGTCATTCTGAGTGTCTTATAGTATTGACTATTATTTAAATTAGGTACTAAAAGATTATAAAAAATTTTAATAATTAAAAAAATTATAAACAATTAAAGTTTTGTAAATTTTATTTTTAAAAAAAATTGGTAGTTTTTAATTAATTGAGGACCCGGATCAGAGAAGCTTTGCTCAACTTCAAAGTGGTCAAGTCTGTGAAAAACTGACGAGAATTAAAAGTCCTAATTTCAATTTTGTGAAAACAATATCTTGTAGAGGATAAAAATAACACTTGAAGATGGTAAAGTCTGAAAAAGTCACGAAAATTAAATGTCCAAATTTCAATTTTTTAAAAACAATATTTTGTGGAGGATGAAAATAAGCATCTTTTTTACTCTTATTTTAACCAATATTTTAGACGAAAATGGACGAAAACTGAAAAAGAATATTTCTCAAATTTAATTTACTTTGAAAACATAGTCATATCTTGGACTAATTTTAATGAATTTAATATAGAAATCTGTTTGTAAAAATTTGACTGAAAATTAGTATGCGGGGAAATTTTAGGTTGCTTTCATTAGAAAGAACTTCTAGTGAGAAAGTTATTTATTATTATTCAAAGAAATTTTCTGGAAATTTTTTGATCTATTTACTTAAATTTGCGACACCGCCAGCAACAAATTTCTCGACCGCTAAGTGAAACAGGCGTATATACACAAGAAATTTCTAATTTTTTTTTCGGAAAATGAAAATAAGTATTTTTTACTTTTAATTATTTATTTTATAAAAAAGAACCTAATAATTATAATTTTGAAAACCTATTTCGAATAACAAACGTGAATGATTTTTTATCCCACAGGCACAAACATGGCACTTTTAGGTGTCTGTAGGCAGAGTCTAAACGCATTCATTTGTTTTATCATATGCATTTTTTTCACCTTAGGGAAAAAACAGACGCCATTTTTATACGGTCAAACAAATAAACGCATTTAGACCCTAACCTACAGGCATTTAAAAACACCTTATTTGTGTCTTTGGCATAAAAAATATCGTAAGCAACACGGGTTTAAAGGCAGCCATTTGTTTACGCTGATGTACACAAACATCATTGTAAACAAATTGGACTGACTTTAAACCCGTGTTGCTTACGATATTTTTTATGCCAAAGACACAAACAAGGTGTTTTTAAATGCCTGTAGGTTAGGGTCTAAATGCGTTTATTTGTTTGACCGTATAAAAATGGCGTCTGTTTTTTCCCTAAGGTGAAAAAAATGCATATGATAAAACAAATGAATGCGTTTAGACTCTGCCTACAGACACCTAAAAGTGCCATGTTTGTGCCTGTGGGATAAAAAATCATTCACGTTTGTTATTCGAAATAGGTTTTCAAAATTATAATTATTAGGTTCTTTTTTATAAAATAAATAATTAAAAGTAAAAAATACTTATTTTCATTTTCCGAAAAAAAAATTTGAAGAAAAAATTAACGCTATTTTCATACGGCCAAACAAGTGAACGCGTTTGGCTTCGTGCACAAATTACGTAACAGGTTTTTAGCTCATTTTTGACCTCCTCCCTCCCTCCCTCTGATACAGGAAGTAACGTTAGAAAAAATCCCCTCCCTTTAAATTACGTGATAATTTGCAAAACCCCCCCTAATTTTTCAATATTGTTTTATTTTTAAAATTATATTTTATTACGTACTTTGCACTTTTCTATGCAGTCAAAGTGTTGCATAATAAAATAAGAACCCCCCTCCCCATCACATGCGTTGTGAACGACCCCAAAAAGAAGCTATAAACATATATCATACATAACACGCCGTTGTTATAATGTCAATGAAGGTAAGCTAATTTTAATACATAGACTAGTGCTTTTTGAAGCTGAGGTCATGATCAATTATACATCAATTACATTTTAATAAACACAATTGCTTGAAAAGAACAAAATAAAAGAGAAGATAAAATGGTAACATACGTCCAAATTGTCCGAGTTATGACAGCTTTCCACTGACCTTACTGACAATTTTGCCGGCAGCATTCTTTCTTTCGCTTGCTTTCTTTGAGAAAGCAAGGGAGGTCGGTTTAGAACCCTTTACCCCTACCCGTTTTTTTTTAATAAGCTATAAAAACTACGAATTTTTTAAAAATTGAGTATATAAAACTTTAATTGTTTATAACTTTTCTATTTTTCAAATTTTTTAAATAATCTTTTAGGATATAATTTATAATAGCCAATACTATTAGAAAATGTATTGATATTCATTTTTTATAAATGTTGGTGAAATAGGTGACTACTTTATAAATTTTGACACGTTCAAACAATTTTACTTGGTAATGACATGTATTAAATACATCTTTAGCAAAAAGCATAAATAAAACATTTCTAATTCTATTTTTAGAACATCGCTACAATCCCAGACGACTTAAAAGAATTATATAAAACTGTATGGGAAGTGAAACAAAAAACAATTTTAAAAATGGCTGCAGACCGAGGTGCCTTTATCGATCAGTCGCAATCTTTGAATGTCCACATGCTGAAGCCAAGCACAGAAACTTTGACAAGTATGCATTTCTACGGATGGAAAATGGTAATTTTTTTCTCTAAATTATAATACTTGGATTTATTTCTTAGTACATTTAACTTTTCAACTATGAAATTTAGAATTTTTTTGAGAAAATGGTATTGAAATTTTACATAAACGTTAACAAGCAAGTTTCTAAAGTTTTGCGAGAGTACAGATAAAAGTTATTATTTTAAAAGACTATTAATAATTAAAAATTAAAATGATTTTTAATCTATTACAAAATAAATCATATAGAAGTTATAATTTAATAAACATAGTATTTATAAAAAAGAGGGTTTCTTTTGAAAAATTTGTTTTTCATGAATAAGAATCAGCAATACTTTATCAGGGTTGCCACAGGTCAGGGGAAAGTCAAGTATTCTCATCAAAAGTACTGGAAAAATGAAAAGAATTTCTAAAACTTACATTTTGATAAAATTCATTAAATATAAAAATTCACTATATAAATTTTTGGAAGTCATATTTGAAACATTTCTAAAACTAATCAATACAAAACATTAGTTTTAGAGTAAGTTTGGGAGAGTTGGAATACCTTTTTTTAAATTACTGAAAATTATAAGGATTTAGATAAAAAAAATCTAAATCTTGTAAAACACTTAAATATTAAAATCCATACATTGACTCGTGAAGCCGTTTTAATTTTCTTTCATTTTTTCTAAGTTTAAAAAAATATTTTAAAAAAAAGACAATTCTGGGAGAGATGAAATTGTCCGGGTGAGATGGAAAATTGTTTTTTCTTGTTCTAAATGACTACGTATGATGGAAAATTGACAAATAAAACTCAAATACTATAAAATAAACTTAATTATTTTCATTTTAGATATTTTTTAAATACCTGAAAATTTCCTTATTTTACAAAGTTGGTAATTCGAAACAATTTTCGCGATTTTCTTCTCGAATTGACACGTTGTATTATAGCGTGAACTTTGTCGTTTGTACTGGATGACATTTTGCAACTTATTTTACACCTATGAATTCAATTTATTTCTATCAATAAAGTTATAAAAACACACTTAGAATTTAAATTACTGATTAAATTAATTTGTAATTAATTACTTATCCGTAAAATTTGACGTAATTCAATTTTAACCAGTAAATTATAAACGTAAACAAACACATTTGGTTAGAAGCTGGATGATTTTGTTTTTTATATAACTGTTCCATTCCACCAGGAAAACATTGTTCCTTCTCTCCTGATTGTTCAAGAATGATTAAACTAAAAAAAAATGTATTCTCGGTTTCAATAAAAATTGTAACTTATATACCTACATATAAAAAGATGTCGAAACTTGCCTAAATTCACACGAACTGAATTAAAATCCGTCAATTAAAAAAACCACATACATGTAATATTAAGCTAAAAAACTTTGGATTCTCGCGAAGCTCGATCTTATTAACGATGGATTATAAATTTGTTTGTAATTTTGCTCGTGACAAATATACATTTTATATTTTGTTTATGTACTGTTAGACTTATATACAAAGTTAAAATTAAATTTAACAAATTATTTTCTAAGAGCAATCGTACCATCGCTCCCGGTGTTCCAACTTTCCCGAACTTACCCTAAGAACTTAAAAAAAGTAAGAAAAAAATTTGTCTGGATATCAGAGAAAAGTCATAGAAAATTGTAATAAAGTATTTGTGGTAACCCTGTTTATATATGGAAGAGCAGTAGTCCTTGACCCAGTGTTTCCATTCAACCAATTAAGTTTTCTGATGTATGTAGATATAGTATTAACACTGATTTTTATACATATATAAATATCTGCGTAAAAATCTGTACAGTGAGACTTTCAGCATTTCTTTTTTGTCAAAATCTAATATCTCTCGATAGAATGGACGAAAATGAGTGGTCCTTGGATAAAAATAAAGCTAGATAAATACAGAATAAGAGAAAATTATAGAGAAGTTTTCTTCTAATTTTTCTGGTCCAGGAAATACTCGAGAAGTTAGCAATTTTTTCCAAAAAACGGCAAATTGAAGTATACAGACCAAACAAATCTGTGAAACTTTACAAAACTCATTATTCGTAAGCTTCTGAGGTCACTACATTAAAATATGAATGAAACTTGAACTTTCAAAATGGCAAATCCAATATGGCGAACTTAAATCTAAAAAAATAATCGATTTATACGAAACTTGGTTTTCAGATGTTTTTTGGGTCGCAGAATGTAAATATAATATTCAAATTAAGAAATTCAATATGGCGGATCCGATATGGAGGACTAAAATCTAAAAAAAATAATGGATCTTTACGAAAATTGATTTTCAGATGTTTTTTGGGTCGCAGATTGTAAATATAATATTCAAATTGAGAAATTCAATATGGCGGATCCAATATAGCGGACTAAATTCCCTAAAAGTACTCGATTTTTACAAAACTTGGTTTTTATATGTTTTTTTTTATCTTTTGTTAACTCAAAGTTAAAAAAAAATATCTCTGAGAATAATGTCAAGAACACATTTTTAGGAAATTAATATATTTTGTGCTGTTTCTGTAATAATAGTACGAAAGCTGATCGAGAAATTTCATCTATCTCTAAAGCAGTAAAATATCAAGTTCGGTGAAAATCAAAATAGTTTTTAAATGCATATTTCATAATATTAAGTCCACAATATTGAATTTCTTAATTTGAATATTATATTTACATTTTACGATCCAAAAAACATCTGAAAACCAAGTTTGGTAAAAATCAAGTGTTTTTGGGGAATTTAGTCCGCCATATTGGATCCGCCATATTGAATTTCTCAATTTAAATATTATATTCACATTCTACGACCCAAAAAACATCTGAAAACCAAGTTTCGTAAAAATCGATTATTTTTTAGATTTAAGTCCGCCATATTGGATTCGCCATTTTGAAAGTTTAAGTTTTATTCATATTTTAATGTAGTGACCTCAGAAGCTTACGAATAACGAGATTTGTAAAGTTTCACAAATTTGTTTGGTCTGTATACTTCAATTTGCCATTTTTTGGAAAAAATTGCTAACTTCTCGAGTATTTCCTGGACCAGAAAAATTAGAAGAAAACTTCTCTATAATTTTCTCTTATTCTGTATTTATCTAGCTTTATTTTTATCCAAGGACCACTCATTTTCGTCTATTCTATCGAGAGATATTAGATTTTAACAAAAAATAAATGCTAAAGGTCCCACTGTGCGCTGCGATAGACGGAAGGACAGAAATATTGTCTGTGTTTTACTGTCACATTGCTTACGTATGCGTTTATGTTTGCATTGATACATTGTGGCTTCACCATTACAATTTGGCCCTCTTGGTTGACGAGCTCAAAGGCGGATCCAGACGAGGTTTTTGGAGGGGGCGATATACAAAGAGATAAGAATATAGTGCTATCTCTTTCTCTCTCATATGATAATCTAAGGCTTTTGGAAGGGGCGATCGCCCCCATCACCCCCCGTTGGATCCGCGCCTGGACGAGCTTGAGGTTCTACGTTGGGTCAATGAAAATGTAATAATTCTCATTGAAGCTGGTTACACCATCTAGCTTTATAATAAGCTAGCTTATATTACTGCGACTGCGCATTAGTTCGTCGCCATTATTAATATATATTCAGTTTATAGGTTAGATTTGTTGATGGGTCGCGGCTTTTTATCTTTTTAATAATATTTCTTATTTATGCAGTTAAAAATAAAAATAATTTCACAGTTTTAAGAACCATGAAATCGAAGTTTAGTATTATTCACTTTTCTATTTACTGTCAAATGACTCTTAATCACTTTTAGTACATTTAATAAATTATATTTTCAGGTAATTAAATATTAGTTCACTAATAGTTTAAATAAAATATCCTACAGTCAAACAGGTGAAACAGGGCTGGTTCCTATTTTAGACTCGATTACATATTAACAACTAGATTTTTACGTATTATCTTTGATTTCAGGGTTTAAAAACTGGAATGTATTATCTACGTACGAAACCTGCAGCAAATGCATTACAATTCACTGTTGACAAAACAAAACTAAAAAAATCTAATGTCATCCCTAATGGTACCACTTCGAATGGAACAACTGCACAAGAGAAAAAGGTAGATGACTATGAGGCAGTTTTAGCTTGTTCTCGTGAAAATGGTGACGCTTGTATGTCTTGTGGGGCATAATGTATATAAGTTTTAATAATGAAATAATTTAAAATTCTAAGTGTAATTGCATATTAAGTATTCTGCTCCTACAATTTACATGAATATGTTTAAAAAGAATACTAAATGCACAATCTCGATTGTTAATTTTATATTTTTCCAAGTTGAACTTGTACTGATTGATAGATATGTAAGTGTAAATAGACTTTTATGACAATACATAGTGTTATTCGTAATATTATTTCTTTGTGATCTAACTTGAATTATGGAAAAAATTCCATTTTTTATATGATTTCCATAGAATTTGACCATTTTATCGGGAACGTTACACATCTTCCATCTTACATTATATAGAGCAGAAACTAAAGTGAGAACATTTTTTTAAAAATTTAAAATTATTTGATTAGTTTGAAAAAATACTACGAATGAAATAATTAAGTATTTCTAAAAGATATTTTAAAAAGATTTGCAACAATTTCCTCTAATGTATTCCATAAAAATATTTTTCTCAGCATTTCTGATATTGAAAATTTTTGCTTTTCTTCAAATTAAGTTTAACTTCTTCCCTAATATAAAATAATAACTTTGCAACAATACCAATAAATTGTTTAAATTCTATGGAAAGCTATATATTTTAATGCGACCAAGAACAAAAACATCTTTATTATTTCAAGAGTTATTTATAAGTGAAAAAAACATTGCAATTTAGACTATTTTTACAATATGCGTTTTATAAAAATTTATAAAATGACATTACTCTAGGCTTATTTTATTTAGAATTTAAATAGTTTAAAACCAATTATAGATAAAAAAAAAATTATTTTGATCAATAAAAATTGCTAATAAAAATGATTTTGATTATTAAAAACAGGTGCCGACTAAATTATGGCCAGTAGTGTAGATATTATAATATCGTATAGTAGGTCTATTTTATTAATAGTTTTTTACGACCCAAGGTCACAAAGTAGGATTTCCTGGTGTAAGGGCATTCAATTTTCTGGCCTTATGTCTATGAAATAATAATAAAAAATTTAATAATAATAACAAAAATGCTAGCACTAATAAACAGTTTTAAAAAATAACCACATTAAGAAGATGAGGTAAGGATAAATAAAAAATTAATTTCTTTATTTAGAAAAAAAAATTGGTCTATTAAATCATTCTTGTCAATCAATCCTGTAATAAAATCATGTAATAATTATCATAAAGATTGTGATAATAATGTAAATTAAAACATATATAGTTAGCAGTTAATCGCACCTTGAGACTAACTAACTAACTAAAATGAGAAATTTGTTTCTTGTATTGTTATTCATTTGTTTAAGCAATTCAAAATGTTTAAAAGTTCATATAAGTCCTCAGCCAATCAGAACACTGTTCTGATGGTTTTTTTGTCCTACGCCAGTAATCAGAAAAAGAATCACTGACAGTCCGTAAACTCATGCTTGGATTCAGACTAGGTCGACTCTTCGTATTTTTTTGGCGAATTAATTTATTTAAGGTGAAGATCCCAAAAAAATGACCCCCTTTTCGATGTCCCTTTCTACGTCGTTTTCAACGTCGAAAAGTACGTCATGTTTTCCAATAGGGTGGAGACACTTTCTCACTTTCTTTTAGAATGCCCCGTCTATGGGGCAAGTAGATCTAAAATTTTAAAAAAATATATAAATAATAGCACAAAGTAAATGTAAAAAATAATTAATTTATCATATATTGTAAATGCATCACGTGTTACCTCGATCATTTGTAACAGTATTTATAGTAGATCAAATAAAGTTTTTATTAATATATTTATCTATCTATCTAGTTAATATTAAAAAATGGTTAAATAAACAAATGGGTCTTATTCTTTGAACTCTTCTGAAGAGAAACAGAGTTATCCGATTGAAAAATATTCATTTTCATGTATTCTACACTATTTTTACGAAAAAATGTTTTTTTCTCATTTAAGGAGGAATCGGACAAACAATCGGAACAAATGTTAGTCCAAATGAATAATTTTGATTTTTGATATAGAAGACACATACCGTCAAGTGGGGCTATTTTGTGCACGCGAGGTTTTTAATGAATAAAATCTTTATATTCAGTTTCTTAAGTTTGCTACTTGGTATAAATATTTTCTGATATCTAGGCTACAAAGAGTACTAAATGAATTTACTCAATTCTTTATCAGAAATCAGAAAAAAAATCGTAAAATCGTGAAAATCAAGCAGAAAAATTTCTAAGTTCTCAAAATTCTGTTTAGATCTCCGGAAGTTTAACAGTGTTTCTAAAGGTATTAATAATACTTGTTGACCAATTAGTTGCGCTGATGTATACGTGATGCGCTAACTTTTTATTGCATATTTTAAGAAAAAAGTGTAAAAAACTGAAAAACCAGGATTTGGTGGGTTATTTTGTGCATTCTTTAAAATCAAGTTTTTTTCAATTAATTGTTTTGTAGTTAGTAAAAATTACTTTAGAATTTCGTTTTGAAACATTTTTGTCTTATTTTTGTTATAAAATACAAGAAATAAGCTTAAAATTTCTGTTTTACATATGGTGCCTTAAAAACCTCAAAAAAGTAACATTAATAATTACATGCTTTTCAAGTTAATTTTGAAATTTTTTCTCTTAAAATAACTGAAGATGTGTAATAGAAGTTATTTTAAGTAAAATTTTCTTAAAGAAATAACTTTTTTTGTAAATCTACATTTTTGTGAAATTTTTTAGTTTTACATTCAAGTTAGTTAAACAATTCCTAGAATAAAAATATTTCTGGCTTTTTTTTCCTTTATTGTACTCTGGAATATCTAGAAATAATAGTTCATATAGCAAAAACGTAAAAAAAATTTACACAACTGTATAAATAAGCAAACTTTGATGCACAAAATAGCCCCACCATGGAGTTTATTTTGTGCACAACTTTGAGTTTCTATATCTCAGACAAAAAATTTTTTCTTGTCGGCTAACTCATAGGACACCTTTAGAAGGATGTCTACTACATAACTAAATAGATAAATTCTTTATTTTTTCAGATTCTGAATTTTAATTATGCATAGAGTGGAAAAAGAGTGGTTTTGTGCGCAAAATAGCCCCACTTGACGGTAAGTTAATGCAATTTTTTTCAGGGGAAGTGTCAACACTTGTAGTTTTTACAAAATGAGCGGTTAAAAATTGCAATTTGATAAAAATAAAAAAAAATTGAGGTTGGAAACGATTATTCAATTTAAGGTTCAAACTAACACAAATTGAATAATCGTTTCCAACGTCAATTTTTTTTTTTTTATCAAATTGCAATTTTTAACCGCTCATTTTGTAAAAACTACAAGTGTTCACACTTCCCCTGAAAAAAAATTGCATTAACTTATGTGTCTTCTATATCAAAAATCAAAATTATTCATTTGGACTAACTTTTGTTCCGATTGTTTGTCCGATTCCTTCTTAAAATACTTAAAATGGGAAACTTTGGGCGCTTCGAGTCACCTCTAAATATTAATTTAAAAAAAATAACGGTGTATTTTTTTTCGATACAGAGCAAACTTAGAATGTAAGAGCATTAAGGTAGTATTATACTTTGCATCGATCAAAAAATCGACTTTTTTTTATTTTTTTTTTGTGGTCTACATTACCTCAAGATTATAATTCCCAAATTGCAGATTAAATTCGAAGAAATAAAGAAGTTATACGCATGTAAAAGTTATGCACATAAGCTCATTACACACAAAACTTTTAACGCGTTTTTCTTAAAACCATGTTTTTTAAACTGGCGGACAGCATAACTCGAGTTATTTTTTATCGATTTTAAAAAACTTTAGATCAATTTCTTCGTTATGAAATCCTTCAGGCATCCCGCCTAAATCCGATTGTCTACTTTTTTTTGTTTTTGTTTTTTAACTACCCAAAAATGACAAAAAATACTCACTTTTTGTGATTTATTTTTTTATTTTTTAATATTTTTTATCTGGGTTAGGGGGGATGCCTAACCACATGTATCAGCTTTAAAACCACATTTGAACTTTCGTTGCTTTAAATAAAATTATCACCGAGAAAAAAATTGTTTTTTAAAGTCATCTTTGACAGCTTACAAAGTATAATACTACCTTAAAAACAAATTTATTTTTGGACCACCCTAGTCAGCAGTCTTACGTAGAGAATCACAGAATCGTCATGGTATAGTCTCATTATTTTACTATACATTCCAAAATTATTTTCTTAAGATGTTAAATAAAATAGTTAGGCGTGATGTGCAAGGCCGTAGCCAGAAAAAAATTTCGGGGCGGGGGGTTTGTCTAATAACAGTCAAAGTGATGGCCTTTTTTTTTTTTTTTTGAAACTTGAACGGCTGTTAAAAATTTTTCGGGGAGGGGGTTCAAACACCCCTATCACCCCACCCCCCCCTCCTGGCTACGGCCTTGGTGATGTGCTAGCGAATCATGATTATTAGCGGATCCAGGGGGAGGCTATGGGTGCTTGACCGGGTCGCCCACATTTTCTCCAAAACTCAATTGTCAAAATATCTATTTGACCGATTTTTATTTATCCAAAATAGCATTTAATACAAATCTCGTTCTTCAAAAAATTAAATTATTACTAATTTCATTTATCAAAAATTGTATTTATCAGAAATCTCATTAGTCCGAAATTGCATTTGTCAGATACCTAATTTGTGGGACAGATTAACGGAAACCTCATCTGTCTGAAATAGCAATTATAAAAAATGTAGTTTTACCAATATTGTATTTATCAAAAAACCCTTATTTTTAAAAATGCATTTTACAGAAATCTCATTTGTTCGAAATATTATTTATCAGAAATTTCATTCGTCAAAGAAGTCAATTATCAGTAACCTTATTTATCGAAAAGTGCATTTATCCGAAATCTCATTTCTCAAAAATTGCAATTATCAGAAATCTCATTTGTCAAAAATGTCAATTATCAGTAATCTTATTTATCGAAAATTGCATTTATCAGAAATATCATTTCTCAGAAATTGCAATTATCAGAAATCTCATTTGTCAAAAAAACCTCATTTATCTAAATTTTAGTTTGTCAAAAATCTAATTTATCAAAAATTGAATCTATCAAACTTCTTAGTTCTCCGAAATTACAATTAACAGAAATCTAATTTGTCAGATTTCCAATTATCAAAAATCTAATTTGTCCAAAATTGCATTTATCAGAATTCTTATTTGTAAAAATGTGAATTTATCAGAAATCGCATTTGTCCGAAATCGCACTTATCGGAAGTATCATTTATCCAAAAGATTAATTATTGTTCGAAAGTCCAAGTACAAGAAATCTCATTTTCCTACAAGTTCCATTTCTGAGAAATGAGATTTCTGATAAATGCACTTTTCGATAAATAAGATTACTGATAATTGACTTTTTTGACGAATGAAATTTCTGATAAATAATATTTCGGACAAATGAGATTTTTTATAATTTATTTTCTTGGACAAGTTAGATTTGTTAAATTAGATTTATGATAAATGCAAGTTTAAATTAATGATATTTCTGGTAATTAATATTTCTGACAAATTATATTTTTGACAAAAGCAATTTCGTAGAAATTAGATTTTTGACAATTTATCTTTCAAACAAACGAGATTTCTGATACATGCATTTTCTGATAAATAAGAAGTCAGATAAATTGAACTTCGAACTAATGAGATTTCTGATAAATATAAGTTTGAACAAATGAGATTTCTGATAATTGAAATTTCTGTCAAATTAGATTTTTTATAATAATAATAATAATAATATATTTTTTATAATAAATGAAATTTTTGATAATTTAACTTTTGGTCTTATGAGATTTCCAATAAATGCAATTTTTGATAAAAGACGTTAATGACAATTGAAATTTCTGAAAAATTAGATTTTTGTTAGATGCAATTCCGGACAAATAAGATTTTTGATAAATGCGTTTTTGTATGAATGACATTTCTGATAATTGAAATTTCTGTTAAGTAAGATTTTTAGTAAATGGCATTGCCCACAAATTAGATTTCTGATAAATACAATTACGAATAGATGCGATTTCTGAGAAATTCAATTTCGGAAGCATTAAATTTCTGATAAATGCAATCTTGGAAACATTAGATTTCTGATAAATTCAATTTTTGATAAAGAAGATTTTAGATAATTCAAATTACTGACAAATTAGATTTTTGATCAAAGCAATTTCGGACAAGGGAGATTTTTGATAAATGCGTATTTGGATAAATGAGATTTCTGATAAATGCAATTTTGGATAAATAAAATTCGGTCAAATAGATATTCTTGCAATTGAGTTTTGAGTTTTGGGCGATCCGTGTAATACCCCCTCCAAAAACCTTGTCTGGATCCGCCACTGATCATGATGCTTCTAATATGACAAAAGTGTAAAAATGGTGTTTTTTTTTAAATAAACATTTTCTCAGCGTCATGGTGTTATTTTCGCAGTGATAATTTATTAAGGAACAAAAAAGTTTCAATTTTGTCCGCCCCATCACGGGAATTATTTTGTTGATCCTTTGGCTTAAAAAAATGAATATTTGAATTTAAAAAAAAGAGAAGAAAAATTATTGAATATTTGTCTTGTGAAATTATGCACTACGCGGAGAATCACCCATACATCATTTTTTTTTAAATAAATAACTTGAAACTTATTTGTAATAAGTTTTTTTAATAAGGTTTTCCTAACCGTGAAAACAAACAACATAACATTTAACACTGTTATGTCGAGCGTAGTTGAATTTTGTACTTTGCTCAAGATTTTCAACACATGAGTAGGGCAAAGTGGGGGTACGAGTTCACGCATCAAGTTGGAGAAGCAGGTTTTATGGGATGGTCGACTGTAATTTATTTGTGAATTCTTATTTTAACTTAATATTAATAACGGGAACTAATTTTCATTGATCAAGTAAAAAATCTTTATAATCATTTTTTTAATTACAATAAAATAATTTTAAAATTATGTATAAAAATTTCTAATTACAGTATGAATACATACATTAATTAATTTTGTAAATGTTACACATGGTCTACTTCTTTTTCTTTAATTTTTTGTCCGTAGAATTTTTTTCTGTGCCAGTAAGCTCTGCTAGTTGTTTTTTTAGAGTAAGAAGTACAGCTACTTGTGGTTGCCATACGGTTTTTGGTTCACTAGTCTTGAGTTCCCGAACCAGATTAGCCTAAATCATTTATTTCATTAATATTTAAAGAATACTTTTATTGTTAAAATGTTAGGGGTTGTTATAGAGTCTGGAAAACCTGTCAAAGTCTTCTAATTCAAAATACAATGTCGAATTTCATTCATTTGGAAAACTTGTTGCAAATGTTTGGGACATTAACATGATTTTCCTTATAAATTCATTTTTACAAACAACAAAAACCTTTTGTAGTAACCTGTAACTTGTGTTTATTTATTTTTCGCTAAAATATTTTTTGCGATGATCCTTATGCAGACGTCGGTTTTTGAATTATTGCTTTATTTTTTAATTGTTGTTAATAAGAAATAGAAAGAAAAAAATTATTTTCTACTTCTGCAAAGTATAATTTTCTGGAAAATAGTTTAATTCGATACGAAAAATCTTTAAATCAGAGAATCCATTATCTAAAATTATCTTTCAAAAGGATAACATTTATTTAAAAATTCATAGAATTTGTTATAAACAAATAAGTGTGAAGGCATATCTGTTAACTCGGTTTCTGTTTATAAGAACAAGTTTTTTTAGGAATCATTTTACGCAAAATAATAATAACCCTCGGCCCTACAAAATTTGACTATAAACTATTATAAACGTTATCCAGTAGTCCTTGCTTAAGGTCATCTAATAAAATATTTTAGTAAAACAAATGGAAAAGAACGATTTTGCATTTCATTTTAACACAAAAATAAAATAAAAAAGTATACCTGTTTAGCAATTTCCTTTTCTAATTCCTCAATAACTTGGGGGGATTTTGTAGGTAAGTCTTTTTTTCCACCATACTTGCGTCGTAGTTCTTCCATTTGATCAGTCTCTATTTTTGTAAAGAGTGGATCTGGTTTACCAATTTTATGCCCGGCAGATAACATATTTGTTATTAGGTCAGGAATGTAACCGTATTCATTTTGATCCATTCCTAATTGTCCTCTTAATGTGCGTGCTATACTTGGCATAAATGGCCCCATAAGGGCTGAGAGGAGACATGCTAAATTACAACAAATCCCGATGACTGTTCCAGCTTTTTTTCTGGAGAAAAATGAAATAAAAGTTTTAAAATCGATAACAATTACAAAGATTTGGGAGTTACAAAATTTTTGTTACCTGTCTATATCAGTTCCTTTAATTTTTACCCAAGGTTGTTGGAACTGCATATATTGATTTCCGTGTTTTGAAATAGCAAGAACATGTTTCAAAGCATCTCTTAATTTTGTTTTAGATAAACAAGAAATATAGCTGGTTAATTCTCTTTGCGCAAAAGCCAGGACTGTAAAATCGTCTTTTTCAGGTTCCATTGCTGGTACTTTTGAATCATAATTCTTTTCGACAAACATAAGAGCTCTAATAATCATAAAGAAAATTATGATAAAAAATATTTTTTAATTATTCTAAATCGAAATGAAGTTTGTACAAACCTATTAATGAAATTTCCAAGATTATTTAATAATTCGCTATTATTTTTAGTAGCCAAGTCAGTCCAGGAGAAATTAGAGTCTTGGCTTTCAGGTCTGATATAAGCTAAATAAAACCGCCAAACATCTGCAGGAATTCCGGTTTCAATTGCATCTGTTCCAAAAACTCCAATTCCTCTAGATTTTGAAAATTTGGTATCTTCATAATTTAAGTATTCTAAAAAAAAAACACACAAAGTAAAAATGTTTAAAAAAAAATAAGCAAAGTTGTTTTGCTAATTTTACGAAGGGTAGAAATAAATGTTGTACAAGGCATTACATTACTTTAATAGTACATTGTGCACCAGGCGGAAAATGCACTTTCGTACGTGGTGCACATGATGCTTTGTGTAACACCTTTTCAGAGAAAAGTAACACTAATTAAAGGAATACGTGTAATTTACGAAAAAGCATAATTTTTGTGGCTCTATTTTCGCTGAATTTCTGGTCTCGCAAAAACCGATATTATGGCAAAAATATACATATTTTTTTTGTCAAAATGTACATCAAAGTACACTTTCCTGAACAATTTTGTCAAAGAGTACAACAAAATATACTTTTCTGCACAGTTTTTGGCTAAAAATTTTGGCAAAATTTACTTTGCTCCACTTGTGCAGGAATGACCTATTTTGCGTTTTCTTTGGACGCATGATAAATGGTACTTTTCTTGCAGGTGTTACACAAAAAAATTTTTTAAATAGAATTTCTTTTTTTTTTACATTTTTAGTCAATAATTTTGAGAACATTTTAATAGTGTTTCACATTTTCGAAATTCAAATTATATCCAGTGTTATAACTAATATAAGTTTATCTGAGGAAGCTGAGGTATATGTAGAATAATAATTCTTTGACAAAATAGGAATCAGGTTAAGGTCTCTGATTGTGCTCCACAATAAGAGAATAATGGTAGGCAACAAATCACAAATAATAATAATAATAATAATGATGAGAAATATTATTTCAGTGTCGGATCCAGAACTTTCTCCAGGGGGGAGGGTCATCTTTAGGCATGACATTTTTCGACCAAAATGATGTGCCATTTTCTTTTTGTTATGACCTCCATCACCACCGCTTGGATCCGCCACTGTATTATTTAGCCCATTAGCGGGATTAAAAGGGATTGTCATGTCATCCGAACTAAATAAGATATATTAAAATGTCTTATTATAGATGAAAGTACAATAGATTAGGTAGCTTATGGCCACAGGGATAAAATTTTATTTTGAACATGAACATTTTTTAAAGCATTTTTTCTAATGGTTAAAATTTTCGATCTTAAAAAAGTGGCATCAAGATGGACACTTTCTTAAAAGTACCTGAAAATTATGGTAAATAAAAAATAAACAACGTTTACCACTTCTTAAACTAATTTTTAACCATTTTACTGCATTTATCAAGAAATAACATTTTTAAAAACTTGAATTTAATAGCTTAACAGTAACAAAGTAATAAGATATCGAAAAATATATAGATATATCAAATTCTCTAACAATAACATCATATTTCATGGCGAAAAATAAAAAATTCCAATCAGGTGGCTCAAAAAATTAAGTACTTATTCTAAATCACAAATTTAAATAACTTTACCAACTTAAGAAAAAACTGTAACAAAACTTTTTTAGACACAAAACGACGTGATATGTGTTGCAGAAAGACAAACTGGTTTTTTTTCTTTAACTGTGCATCAAAAACTTCGTCTATACAAACAACAAAAATGACAGAAAGCATAAGCCGCTATCACACCCACACAGCACCAGAAATTCCCTGAATATTGGTCCACATTTCCCGAATATTCGAGCCTAATATTCAGGGAAGTTTCGTGGAAACATCAAAATGTCCGACATGGGAAATATTGGACGCAAAATTTCTCTGAAAATGTATTTCTAATTTTCAGAGAATTTCCGCATCTAATATTCCTAGAATATTCAGGGAAAGTTAAAAAAAATTTCCAAAATTTTTTTGATCTAATAATTGATGAAAATTGTATGTTATATTTGACACCTGTAGGATTCTAGAACATTAAAAACTACTGCGCAGCTGAAAGTGTCATAGAAACCAAGTTCGACCATTGCGCATCATGTACAGAGAATTTACGAATACTGCGAATATTGAAGGAATATTAAATGCAGAAATTCCCTGGAAATTAGAAATACATTTTCACGGAAATTTCGCGTCCAATATTCCCCATGGCGGACATTTTGATGCTTCCACGAAACTTCCCTGAATATTAGGTTCGAATATTCGGGAAATGTGGACCAATATTCAGGGGAAATTCAGGGAATTTCTGGTGCTGTGTGGGCATTAACCAACAAATTTTATACAAATTGGCCATCTTGGGGCCCTGTACAATTTGGGGCCCACTCCCCTATATAGAGTTCCTCGCGATCCGTGATATCGAGCGCATCGTGTATAGTGTACGCAATGTTTAAGTGCAACTTTCATTGAGTTTTGTTCTCTCAAGTTAATTGACGGAGGCTAAGCCTCTGGCAAAGTGATGATGAATTCTGATGCGGAAGCAGACTTTCCCCTTCCTTTTAATTCGGTTTCTCTCATGAAATTCGAATCGTTCATAAGTTAAAACAGCGAAGAATCGGATTGTTTAACCCAATCAGATCCAAAGAGACGTTGTCATGAAAATATCAAAACAGGTTCCCGGTCATTTCCCCTAATCAATTTTACCGAATGTCAAATTCACTGAAAAAATGTTTACCGAAGCAACTTTTCCCAAATCAATTTTACTGAAATTTTTTTTACCGAATGCATTTTACTGAATTTGAAATTTTGAATTTGTTACAATTGTTTAAAATAAATAAATTAATGGTAATCAGGACCATAGCAACCATTGTAAATATACAAATTTTGACAGAAGCCTTTGTCAGTCCTAAATTTTCTTTTTAAATTGTTACATATTTTAAAAATTCAAACAAGTATAAAATGGCACAAGTAATTGGAACAAAATTGTTACTAAATGGTTAAATTTACGTGTGGTCGAAGGAGCATAAAGGCCGTACATATTCGTGAGACTTACGTTCTTGGTAGGCCTGGCCGAGGTAGACGAAAACTTGTCCAACCACGATATCCCCCTCACCTTTGGTATCAACATGAAGATGCTCTTAACGGTTCTCATCAAACCAACATCAGCGAGGGATAGGGATGGACGATTCCAAAAAAAAGTATTTGATACCAAGAATCGATTCTAAAAAAGTATCGATTCCAGTCAAAGAATCGAGTACAATCAAATTTGTCGGGTTTTTCAAAATCAAAATATTATTTTACTAATATTTATTAATAATAATTCTTTAAAAAAATATATTTTCCAATTTTAATTTAATGTTTTAAATTAATTTGTCAATTTATTACACTATTTTTTTAAAATGTTAAGTTTTTATAAAAAATTAATTTGTCATCAAAAATTGCTGACTGATAACATGCATGCCAGGCTAAATTAGAACCTCTGTTTGTAGAACTGGCCATTTGTAAATAAATATTTTTCTAAAAGACAAAATATTTATCACCTCAAAAAATGTGAAAATTTACATATTTTAGTAATTTCGATTCTCGTAAAAAAAAGTATCGATAGGGGTCGTCCACATATCACGTGATATCTTTAGGGGTGGGAGGGGGGTAGGCAAAATATCACGGTCCATGGAAATAAATTTTTTTAACAATAGAAAAAGTATCACGAGGAGGGGGGAGGGGGTTCAAAATAGCTAAAATTTGTATCACGTGATATGTGAATGATCCCATACCGAAAGAATCGATTCTCAATATGGAATCGAGTCGATTCCAAACAGAATCGAGTAGAATCGTCCATCCCTCGCCTAGGGATGACATAACCGTTTTCGACTGGTCATAGAAAAACATCATCCGGTCCTCTACTCTGCTCTCACAGAGTTGCGAAAATAACAGGCGGATTCTGAGATTGTTGTCGCTGAGCTAAATTTAAGAAAAAAAGTGAAGGCAGCTCCGAAAAGAAAGTGGACAGAGTATCAAAGGCGAATAAGGACCATTGTACATCTCTATCCTGAATATATAAGAGATGGCCAGGATTTTGATTTCCTAAGAGCGATTGACCACAACATTGGGCTTTAAAAATAATTTTTTTGGAAATATTTTCGGGATTTATAGCATTTGGTTTAATGGTATTCGGTAAAGTGACATTTATAGCATTCGGTTAAAAGGCATTTGGTAAATTCGTCATTCGGTAAATCTGTCATTCGGTAAAATTGATCCTGGGAAATGTCGGGGAACGAACAAAACAGTTGACGCACGAAACAACAAAAACTCACCTCTCACTACAGAAAACAACCAACCTCACAACTAACAACAAAGACTTCCTTGCTTCATCAAGACTTCTAGCAGTCGGACGTATCCTGCAAAGCTCTTATACTGGTAAAATCGTTGAAATTAACCACTCTGCACGCAGGAAAGTAAGAGTAGTTTTAAACTCGGAAAAATTTGTCAACCAGTTACTAAAACTTTTTAGTTACTCCTTCTCTTAAATCCAACTGCCTCGTCGCTTTGATTCCAACCAGTTTTGTGTCTTGTCAGGACGTCATGAGCAACGTGTACCACTGACATCTCGGAAAAAGAAATTCTAGAAAACGCGGAAATTGTTAGCCCATGCATGAAGGGCATAAATCACTCACGTAACGCGCATGACTAAGAAAGTTGTTGATGAAAAAACAAAAGAAACTAAATTTGTTCCCACCAACACAGTTCTCCTAACTTTGCAAGGTACTAATCTTCCTCAGCGAAGCTATATATAAAGGTTCGTGTCGGATCAACAGTTTTTGAGCATCATTTTGGGGAGGACAAAAATTTACTGCGCAGCTGTAGGTGCTGTAAAAAACGACTACAAAGCGTGTCGTTTTTATGTACCCTTTAACATATCTTTTTTCTGTGTCATTTTTCTTGTACCGTCGCGAAAAAGTGACACCAAAATGACACGGATGCATGTCAATAACAATGCATCCGTGTCACAATTTTCATGTGACACTTTTCCATAAGGTATGTCTCTAATATTCGATTGAAAAGGATTGAATATACCTTATTTTCGACTGCGTGTAATAGATACATAAGAATTGGACAGAAATGGAATTCATGATTAGAAATTTTTAACTCTTTTTAATCCCGGTAAAAAGAGGTTGATTAAAACGCATAAATTGGCATTTAAAAAAACAGTCATTTGAATGCTGACAGATGCCTACTAATTCCGTTTTTGTCCTCAGTGCCATTTAACGCGTTTTCTTGATTGATATTTGTTTCATTTTAATCATTTTGAATGCTCACAAATTTTATGAAAAAAATTGAATGCGTTTCTTTACCGTCATGCGAAACACCACGAATTAGATCCAAATGACATTAAATGCTTTCTGATAATGTATCAAATTAAATGCCATTCAATGCCTTCAAGAAAACAATTTTGAACGTAATCAATGCCTCAAGAAGTTTAATGCCGTTCTATGCCTATGTCAGCAGATTAAAAAGACGCCATTCTGCTATCGTTAACTTGTTCATTCTTTGCAGCGCGTCGTCGTGGCATCTTTCTATTTTGTGTTGTTCGATCTATTTTAACTAAATCGCGTTATTGAAGTAAAAAACAAAGTGATTTTGTGTCTAATACTAATAGTTTACCTAAACAAAGTGAAGGAGTGAACGCAAACATAAGTTTTAAAGTCATTTTGTCATTTTTTGTTACATGCAAGACAAAATACGAAAATGACGTTAAGTGTTAAATTTAGTGTTTATATTTTATTCTATTTTGGTCTACTATTTAGCTGAAGTTAACCTATTAACATATTTGAACTTAAAAAGTAAAATATTGACAAAGACAATAATCAAAGAAAAACATAACAATCACATGTTCAATTTTCCCTTGCAATATGGCTACTGATTTGTTTTTATGCATTTGAAGGCATTCATACAAAAACGGAATCAAAGCGCATTGAAACGTTTTAATGCGTTTTAATCAACCTCTTTTTACCGGGATTTCTCGCTCTTTACTATGATTTCAAACATGCCTAGAAATTTGTGACGCGCTCCGAAAAAAGGTACCTAAGAAGCAAAAAATCGATTTTTTGATTGACTTAACTTCATTGAAGGCAGTGATGTGTCCGTAAATAGTCTACTTCACTATAAAAGTAAATTCTATAGTGAAGTAGACTATTTACGGACCCAGGCCTGATTAAAGGTTCCTTTTTCATTATCAAAAGTCAGAAAATGTTTTTTCTTTACATATACGTGCAAAATTATCGATTGGCAACCGTTCGTAGCTATGCAAAATGGCTGATTTCCTACCGTACGGAAATGTGATGCGCAAAATATTCTGACTAGGGCGTAAAGTATTCTAACTAGGAAGTAAAGCATTGACAGAATATAGCAAAATAATGACATAGTAAAGCAAAATGTTGACACCGGTGAGCAGACTATTTTTCTCATCACTGGCGCTGCCATCTAGTGCCTCGAATCGTTACTATATGTATCGGTGTTACATTGTGTAAGTGAGCTGAAGTTAGTTAGTCGCTAGGTCGGTAAGGCAGTTTCGCGTTTGACATTTCTTCCTAACCTCAAATTTTATTATGGGGCCGTTCATAAACTACGTCACACAAAAGGGGGAGGGGTGGAATTAGAGATTTGTGATGATTTGTGACGTTAGGGGGGGAGGGGTGTAAATAAAATGTGATGTCACATTTAAGAAATTAACTTCTGCATGGCTTCTACGTAAAAAAGATATATTAGAATGGTCCAAAAATATATGGAATAAAGAGTTGGAAATGTTATTCTCTACAACCCCCCCCCCCACCTCCTAGTATATGCAAAGAAAATGTAAAAATAAAAAAAGTGTTAAAAAATATTAGGTACTCACTTTTTTTTGACAATTTTTTGCACAATTTTTAATAAATAGCATAAATGCAGCCTTTTAACAATTATTTCATGTAATTGCTAATTTGTTTAAATAAATAATTATTGGTTATTTACAATTATCTGTAAAATTAGGCTAGACAGTTGTAACTTTTTGTCAATTTTAATACTTTTCAAGACGAGTGTAACCAGTTACTAACAACAAACTAAAAATAACAATTGTATTAATTCTTTAAACAAATTATGATTTTTTAATTTTAGTTTTTTATCAAATTAAGCTATAGAGTTGTAATTTTTTCTCAATTTAGCAACTTTCATGTTGAAAATATACTATTTACTAACAACAAACTAAAAATAACAATTGTATTAATTTTTTAAACAAATTATTATTGTTTAATTTCAACTTTTTATCCCTTCAAGTTACAGAGTTGCAATTTTTTTTCGATTAAACATGTTTTTATTTTTGGAGTGATAAGACTGACTGTATAAGACGTAATCATCGAGTTTAAACTTTCAACAATTGATTATTATCAAATGTTCAACACAAGTTTTTATTTTTACATTATTATTTGTAAATTGATAATTGTAAATTGATAAAATTTGTTTATTATAATCATTACTTCTGACAACTTTTGTTAAAAGTTTTTTCTCAATAATTAGGTTTATCAGTCAATTTTACTTCTTCAAATATAAAAAAATGCTAAATTGAAAAAATGTTGCAACTCTGTAGCCTAATTTAATAAAAAGTTGAAATTAAATTATAATAATTAGTTTAAACAATTTGTAGAATAGTTATTATTAGTTTTTTGTTAGTAATTAATATCATTAAGCTTGGAAATTTTAAAATTTGAGAAAAAGTTTTTAAAAAATTAACTCTGTAGCTTAATTTGATAAAATGTTGTAATTATGCAATAATAATTTGTTTAAAAATTAATAAAAAGTTTAAATTGAACATTAATAATTTGCTTAAACAATTGGTAGAATTGTTATTTTTAGTTCTTATTGTTAGTAATTTATACCATCAAGCTTGAAAAGTTGCGAAATGTAGAAAAAGTTGTCTGTAGTTTCATTTGATAAAAAATAGAAATTGCACAATAATAATTTGCTTAAACAACTTGTAAAATTGTTGTTGGTAATTTGCGACCATTAAGCTTAAAAAGAAGCAAAATTAAGAAAAAGTTACAACTCTGTAGCAATTAACTAATAAATAGTTGTAAATAAGTAATAATAATTTGTTTAAATAAATTATCAATTGCACGCAACAATTATTAAGTCTAAATTTATGCTATTTACTAAAAATTGTGTAAAAAAATAGTCAAGGAAATAGTAAGAAATATTTTTAAACGCTTTTTTGTATTTTTTCTTTTTTCGGAGTTCTCGGAGGACCCATTAAAAATACCCTCTAAATTTGAATTAGTGATTTTTAACTAATGAATGAGCGAGAAATTGGTTATTATTAAATAGTGAAAATTATCACTATTATTTAGTAGAAAACTACTAATTTGAAAGTGAAATATCTACTAATTGAAAAAGTAAACTTTCACTATTACAAATAATAAATATTTCACTTTAAAATTAGTATTATTCTACTATCAATTGGTAGTTTTTTAGTAAAAATAGTGATATTTTTCACTATTTAATAATAACCAATTTCTCGGTAATTCATTAGTAGAAAAACACTAATTCAGTTTTACATAGTAGTTAATACTAAAAACTGGTTAAATAAATAATTTTGCGTTATTTTTAAAGTCTCTTCAAGAGAAACAAAGTTTGCCGATTGAAAAATATTTAAGATTTTATATCATGTCTAGAAAAAATTGTTTTTTCACATGGGATACTTTTAGCAATTTTTTATTTTAAGCGACCTCCAAGTATTTTTTAAATTAAAAAAATAGGTTATTTTTTTCGGTAAAGAACAGTCCTAGTGAGTAACAGCATAACATTTCAAACTTTTTGATTTTGGACTAACCTAATGTATATATTTATTACCGTTATTTATATTTCAAAAATGTGTTAACAGAAGTTTGTAAGTCATGGGTTTATTTTAAACAAAAATAAATCGTGATTGCGATCGAC